>VDFB02058242.1:373543664-373583322 GCA_007258455.2 Sequoia sempervirens | reverse complement strand
TATATATTACTTTGTTATGTAATCAATAACAATCTACTTAACTACCTCCTTTAGGATTGTAATTGTCTATTCTAAATAGTAATTTTAATTATATATGACTATGTATTTTTGTTATACATGTATTTTTATCAATCCATTAATTTTGGCTCATGTCCTTATAGCTAATTTAGCTAATTGTTAACAAGTTGAGACAAATCCTAATTATTTATGTGTTACAAATTTATTTCAACCAAAGGTTGGGCCTTCTACCTAGTATGACTATGAAAATGCTAGTTTGTGAGTGATAAAGAAAGGAAGGATTTTTTAATTTTTGTTTAAGTGGGAGAGGATTCAATATTTTATAGCTTAACTCTCCTCCAAAAATTTTATAACCTTAGTAGTATTTAATGTACCTTTGAATAGGCATTACTTGGCTCCACAACCTATGTATAGTTCTAATATGGAATATTAATAGAATAAGAATTCTATGACTAGTTAAGAATTTATTTTAATTATTTTATTTTTATGTATATTGTACTTTCTCTTCAAATTATAGATTTATTTAAAATTAATTTTTGTCATAGAATTACTTTGATTTTGTTAACTCTAAAATTTATGTAAGTAATATATTTAAATAAGAGAAATTTAGGTAGTACAAAGAAGAAAAGTTCATACTATATAAAATTTCTCTCTTGTTTTACACCACTTTGCACATATCATTATATTCTTAAGAGGTTCCTTCAATTGAAAAATGTTTTAAACTATTTATGATCTTAAGGGAGTCTGAAAAGACCTTGATGTATGTGTATAGAGTTTGTATTTAAATGAATCATTTGTATGTCATTATACAGTGAATTAACAAGTTCATTTTATGTGCAAGGGAAAATATATTCACATACATATGATTGCAATATTTTGAATGTTCACAACAATCCTTTTTAGCCATATTAACACTTTATTTCCAGTTGTACAATTTATTTTACACTCTTAATGTTCACTTAGTCTTGTGGCTTGACCAAGGTGTAAGAGAAAAGTTAGCACATTTCCACACCTTAGCTAGAGCAAGTTCTATGGTGCGATAACAAACATTTTCTTTATTAAAGATCTAAAGATTTAAAGGTTGAGGCCACACAAGAAGGTGACGATTGTTGTATGGAAGACGAAGGTTGCTCTTGCGGCTTCAATTTTATTATCTTCATAATTTGCTTTTACTTTACAATTTATGTGAACACCTTCTAGATATTTTAAAGGGACCATAAATATAAATATTCCATGTACATAATTGATTAAGAATGCTTCTAAATACATGTATTTGATAATTTTTATCGAGAACATTATAAATCACACTTTATAATGTAAAATAAAGAAAAAACATGGTCTTATCACATGGCAGAACTGAATGGCCAAAATTCCAAGGAATCCTAGTAAAAAAATGCCACATCCTAGCAAGTACCCTCGAAAACTATGCTTGCGATTGAACAAGTGAGCAAAGTAATCAGCTTCTATCCCAGGAAGGTATTGTGTGAACACCAATTTGGGAAAAGTCGAAGTTATCATGGGCCTCGAGCACTCAGCATATGTTGATTCGAGCTTCCGGTTCTTCGAAAGAACGGGAAACATGCGTTGCCCTTCTTCACTATTTCTCTGCACTTGGGCTGGCGGAAAGAATGGACGTTGGCATGAGAAGCAGTCCAGTGAAGTGAAACCAGCGTCCCACTCTGCCATTCCTCTTGTCCAGTCCGCATTCCGCGGCAAAATGATGTTGACTGGTCTTTTAATATTATATTGGTTTAAAATGGCAATTTTGTTTACTGGCCTTTTGGTTTGATGGTATAGCCGAATGGTTGGTAAAAACTCTGTTTATGAATAATTTAATCATGATCATTTCATGATCCATTAATTATGTCGACTCGAGCAATGAAGAATATTTATTTTATAATGTGTCCAGAAAAATATGTTTACGAATCCCGTGCTGCGCCATCGCTCTGCTTTATTTCTTCCAGGCTCTTTCACTTTAAAAATTATTTCTCCCTTCTATTTATCAGCTAGAAAGTTAAAACAAGTACTTGGTCATTGACGGTTAGAATTGTATAGCTGCCTTTCAAACACTCAAATTTTGAAAACCCATGTTGCAAGTTATTAAATTTAAGGGCCGTATGACATTGTTTAATAATTTTAATGCTATATTGGTTAAAAATGGCAATTTTGTATACTGGTCTTTTGGTTTGATGGTATATTTATTTTATAATGTGTAAAGAAATCTATTGTCATATGCTTGAGTTTTTTTTCAATATAATATGAACACTTGCATTTAATAAATACAAAGTTTATAATGTGTATGATTATGAAAAATCTACCGATGCGAGCAATGAAGAACATTTATTTCATAATGTGTAAAGAAATCTATTGTCATGTTCTTGACTTTTTCTTCCAATATAATGTGAAGACTTGTATTTAATATATAAGAAGTTTCTAATGTGATATGGTTATAGAAAATGACAATGAAAAATCTAAATGTAATATGTAAGTCCCTAATTTAAAATTTTAAGGATCATTAATATGATATAGTTTTAAAATATAATAAAAAAATAATGCTTGCAACACATAAGACACTTAATTTTCATAAAAATTTATGGAAAATTTTTTATTTATTTTTATGCATATAATATGTATTTTTTTCTCATATATAATTGTAAACATTTTTTTATCAAGCTATACATTTTTAGTATCTCATAATTTGATTTGTTATTTTAAAAAAATAATCTACATATTATGAATTATGTTGACATTTTTCAAATCATTTAAATATTTATTTTTGTCATTTTAATAATTTAATTAGTTTCTTTTCAATAATATTACAAATAAATTGACAATTTTCATGAAACTTTTTATTGACTATATGACAAATTCTTATAATAAAACTTGTAAATCACTATCTTATTCTTAATATCATAAATTACCAAAGTTAATATTATTAGTATAAAGAAAAGATAGATAAAGAATATATATGCAACAAAACAAATAAAAAATAAAACACAAGAATCCATGAAAAAAGAAATGAATTGAGGAAAAAGGTAAAAAAGGAAAGGGTACGGGGTAAAAATGTTAAATCTAAAATGAAATTAATAAATAAAATTGTACTTTCTATGTTATATATATATATATATATATATATATATATATATATAGTTTTCTAAATACACTGTATATGAATTAAATTTTAATATTTTCAAAATAATACTTTTTAAAAATTATGTTTAAATGTAAAAAAACAAATTTTAAAATGTAACTCACAAATAAAATTTTACATTCTTTTTAATTTTAAAAATATTATTTGTTAGAAAATGTTTTGCATATATTTTAATTCTAATATTTTTTTAATCTATATTCATTATTTTATTAAAATGATTAAATTATAGTTTCTATATTACAAATAACAAACATTTATCAATTAATTTGTATTAATTTTGTGATATAATTTTTTTATGAAATTAGTGTATAGTAAAATTGTTCAATTTAATAAATACATATTTAATTTATAATAATCATAGAAAAATAGAAATAAAAAAGTCTGTGACAATTAAATGGGTATGTGCAGGATGATGATCGGCCAAAAAGTGGCAATATGATGGGTATGTGGCTAATGACTTTTTTTTTTACCCAAAATTGATGAAACAAAAAGGTTTGAGATTCGCCTTTGCACCAATATAAATTATGTTTTACTTCTGAATTTAATAAATAATTATTAGTCATTTATTTGAATTACTTACTTAAAGTCTTGATTGACAGGGTCGATTGAAAACAATCTATAGCTTAAACAATATCACATTTTTGAATCTAAACATGCATACATTCTAGAAGCTGTGATACTATGATTAAAAAATGAATTTCATGAAATTTCTTTTGAATTGCTAAGGTGTATAGACATACAAGTTTTTATATTTTTAAAAAGTTGTAATTAAAAATTCATAATTAATTATTTACTTGGAAAAATATTACGTAACATGGATCACAAATGAGACACATGAGTCCTTCTACTTATATCTAAAATCTATAAAAAAAAATTATCATTTCTGTTAGGTATTCTATTTATTAATCTACTTATTTTCAAAATTTGAGTATCATCAGATGAAATTTCAAATTTTCACTAAATCAATTTTTTTTTAAATAAACCTAGTAGTTTAAACTAAATTCAATTTGCAACGGATTCTAGTCCTACATATTTTTGAAATAATATATATAACTTATTCAAATTTTTATGTCAAGTTGCCTAACTTTGAATTTTCTAAATTTTTCGCCACTTAAGGGCCTATTTTTTCCATGATGATCCTACACATACCCAAATTTTTGGTATGTATACATTTAATTATTTATAATGTAATATAGCTTGATTAATTAAATTTGTTACATAATTTTTTAGTTTTCCTCGCCCAAGATATAATTTTTAAAATGGAGAACAATGAAGAGAACATTGAAGAGAATATGCTCAAAATTACATGAGACAATGACATGAATAAATTGCATTTATTTCTTTAATACCCCCATGCTTATTCAGCAACGTATTGCCAGGATCTTAAGGTTTTAGGTGGGGAACCTTCCCTTTACCTATCTAGGTATCCCTCTGGATTTGCACCCACCTCCCATGCATTTTTGGTAGAAGGTGATTGATAAATTTTGAGGACTGGTTTGTCATTGGACCTATAGATGGTTATCAACAGCGGGCAGAGTCACTCTTTTAAAGTCTGTTGTGCAAGCTCTACCTATATATAGATGTTTTGTGATGACTGCCCCTTCAAGTTTCATCAAGGATTTGGAGGGGCTTTGTAGGTAGTTTCTTTGGTCGAGTAATCTCCTCTCAAGAAAGTGGAGGTTAATTAAGTGAGAAGTTGTTTGTCGACCGAAGCAGGATGGTGGCTTGGGTTTGTGTAGAGCGGATTGGAATGGACAAGGGCTGGCGGCTAAGTTGTTTTGGAGGTGGTGTTCACATTAGCATCAGACCTGGGCCAAGATTCTTACCTTCAAGTATCTTGGGGAGGTGGATGGCACTAAGGTTCCTTGCTTTAGTCTTTCAGGAAGAGGGTCTATGATCTGGGAAACTCTCAAGAGGGGAGCTCCATTGGTTAAACAAAGCCTGTTCTAGATTTGCAATAGAGGTTCTGACACTCTCTTCTGGCTTGACTCTTGGTATGGCTTCCCATCTATCCTCTCCTCACATCCTCACTTGGAGAATTTAAGCAGGATTTTTTTTCAAGTTGGCTAGAGCAGAGTGATGGACTTCAAATCCCCTCAGGTCTTGGGGAAAATAGTCATTTATTAGTGGAAGGATATGTAGGAGTGGCCTTTGGGTGGATCCTTGGAGGATAGGAGGGAGTTGTCCTCCATTTTAGCTGATAGAGTGTGTTGTTCGCTTCCAGAGAGGGATGTGTTGGCTTGGGGCTTAGATCCTAAAGGGAAGTACTCTATTGCTCCAGGGTATCATGCTTTGGGTAGACAGGCTTTAGGCAGTTTTGAGGTTCCTTGGTGGAAAAACATTTGGAATAAATTCTCCTGGCCAAAATGTAATTTTTTCTCTTGGCTAGTGGTGTATGGTAGGTGCCTGACTTGGGATAACCTCTACAAGCGAGGTTTCCAAGGTCCCTCTTTATGCTTTCTGTGTCTCAAAGATGTAGAGATTGTTTCTCATCTTTTCTTTCAGTTCCCCTTTTCTAGGACTATTTGGCACTTTCGGTGGGGGGCTTGG
The DNA here is from genome assembly GCA_007258455.2 of Sequoia sempervirens. Taxonomy (NCBI): domain Eukaryota; kingdom Viridiplantae; phylum Streptophyta; class Pinopsida; order Cupressales; family Cupressaceae; genus Sequoia; species Sequoia sempervirens. The sequence continues at coordinate 373,577,603 of VDFB02058242.1, read as the reverse complement.
AATATGTCGTGTCGGCATCCTTCATCACTTGGTAAGTTCTGGAAAAATGTTGGACCTACTACGGCAAAGACTTCATTTTTGCGCACTGCCTAGCCTATTGGCCCTAGTCTAATTATTTGGTAGATTTGGTTGGAGTGCAATCAAAGGATTTTTCTAGATAGAAAGTTACAGGTGGGCCAAGTTTGGGCTCGCATTCTCGGGGCTCTACAAGAGACGTCACAAGCTAAATGTGATTTGTCTATTCCAGTTGATCCTGGGGATACTGGAGTAATTCAAAAGTTAGGGATTTCTATTAGTAGTACTGGAAGGCCCAAGGTTGGGCAGGGTAGGTGCTCTAGAGAGAAGGTCTTCAGAGGAGGGCATTGCATGCTTCCTCCCACTGGTGTCTTGAAAATCAACACTGATGGGTCATCAAGAGGTAATCCTGGGCACACTGGTATTGGTCGAGTGGGTAGAGATAGTTCTAGGGTGGTTGTGTTCTTTTTCTCTAAGTATATGGGGCAACACTCCAATAACCGCATGGAGGCCTTGGCGTTTCTTTCAGCCTTGAAGAGGGCATATGCTCTCGACTGGAAACAGATTATATGTGAATCTGATTCTCAGGTGGTGGTTGACTTGATAAATGAATGACACTTTGATGCTATTAGTTGGCAATTGGCGGTGGTGGCAAAACAAATTGCCAACCTTGGAGATTTACTGGATTTAGTCACTTTTTCTCATATCCCTCGTGAGTGGAACAAGGTGGCTGGCGGGCTAGCAAAATTGACTTCTGAGAAGAATGGGACGTGGTTGGTGGATGATTGGGATAGTTTATCGAGGGACCTTGCCCAAGATTTGGAGGGTTGGGTTACTGAGGATGTGAAATGTTGCATTAATGATTCTTGATCTCTTGCTTGTTGTCTTGGGGCCCCTTCGGGTTTTTCTTTTTCCTAATGCTTTGTACATCTCTTGTTGATTAATAAAAAAATTTACCCCTCTTTTTTTTTTTTTAAAATGACATGAATAAATTAATGATGGACAAAAGAGACGAAGTGATAAATCATCGAAAGTAAAATAATAGAGAAAGATGTGCTAAGCATAGGGTAGATATGGCAATTGAAGAGATTGAAGCAAAAATGAGACAACATGTAGATGAGATGAGAATACATCGTGTATGAACAACTCAAAAGGAGAAATGTGTATTAAGAAGAAGATTAAAAAGAGATGAGCATTTAGATCAATTTAATGAGATAGAAAGATAACAAATACAAGAATGTAATCATGAATTAGTTGAAAGAATTATAAATCTCATGGGAATATAGAGAGTATGATGCAAGAGGGTTCTCCCCTCTGCTAATCAATTTCCCAAACCCAACACAATTTACACAAGAAAACTTTGGCTGAACACAAAAATATAAATAAAGATTACAATAAATACAAATTTTATTAAACCAAGTTAGTTTTAGTTACATCCACATTACTAAAATATTCTCATTCATCGGCCTCCCATTCCATTTTATCCTGCTATCTTTTATTTCACAACTTCGTACATTCTCTTCCTGAACACTTCCTTCTACCAACACCTGTGCATTCTTTTCTTCACGTGATGGTTTCATTTGCAATTTTAGGTTTAAATGATGCTTCCTCTTCTTATCATTATGTATCTAATTGATATCCCCTCTCCAAATTATACACAACCTTTGATAATTACAATGATGCTCTCACTTCTTCCTATGTAGCCTTCATTGTCTTCCTTATGTATATATTTTAATTCATTATAAATTTAACACACCTTGGCATTACCTTTCCCATGCCACCACTAGACCTTTCTTTAAGGTTTCTCAACTCTTGAATCTGTTGAACACACTTGGGTGCAACCTCTCCTCTTGATCTTAACACAACCCACATTCATATAAAATCTACATTTTTTTTGTTTCCTTATGTGGCATGACCTAGCTTTCTCTCCTCCTCGTGCATGCCTTGCACTTTCGAGCTTGCCAGATTTTGGTTTTCTTCCTCGATAGTTTAGGTATTTCTCATTTTCTTCTATAATGTATATTGATTGACAATAAATATGAAGTGGTAGAAGACATTGAATGTAATCATGTGAAAAGTTAATGTATGAACTAAATTGATAATGAAATGAATAGAACCACTTGATTTATCCTTCTGAAATTCTCATGTTGTTTGAATAAAGTAAATTGAATTACTTTTCCGTTGATATGTGATTGAGAATATTCTCTTTTTTTAGTAAAATAACAACACCTAAGTAGACTAGAGCACCTCAGGGTAGATGCTGCTAGAGGGTAGATAGTTGTTGTATACACCTAAAAATGGTCTGGATAAATCCAATTAATTAAATACATTTATTTGATTAATTAACCTTTAATTCATTTACTATTAAATAAATAAAATTATTTATTTATATAGTTCATTTGTTTAATTCTTCTATTCTATTTACATTATTTTATTTATTCTCTCTTATTTAAATAATCAACTTCAATAGTTTGTATTATTTAATTATTTATTCCCTCTTAATTAAATAAACTAAATCGTATAGTCTTATTTAATTATCATTATCCCTCTTTTATTAAATAAAAAATTTCAAATATTTGTTAAATTATTTAATAATTTTTATTTCTTCCAAATATTCTAATTTCCTCTAAATTGAATATTTCCAATTTCTTGCTAATTTGAATAAATCCAAATATTCAAATTAAAGCATATTTCTACAGCTATTTCCTCTTTTTACTCATCATATCCACCAACAAAATTAGATATTTCATATCTAATTAATTCAACTCAACCTTCACAAACAAATTGGAGACAAATTACATGAAAACTTCTTCATCTTCTTCCATTGATTCTTCCTAGATCCTTTGGAAAAATGGTTTTGTGGGGAGGAACAATCTCCATAATCTTCTCAGGCTTCTTCATCCTTCACCTTTGATTCTTTCAAATCAAATCCATACCTTTACTTTGTTGCCACATCACAAATATGTTATCGTGAATCTATAAATATAGCCTCTTTCTACAAGAAATAGATCCCAACTTTGCGCAATCTTACTCTGCAGAAATAGCATTAGAATAATCAAGTATTTGAGCAATAGCAACTAAGAAAATAATTTTAGTATAGAAATCATAATCATGGCTTTTCATTTAGCTGCATATTAGCTTATAGTAGTTTAATTTATCAATTTCATGTCAATTTCAGCTATAGTATCATCACCATATCATTTAGCAATTATCATTACATAGGATTAGATTCTTGCATTTAACAATATCTCATTCTCTAGATTGGCATTTTAACAGTCACAATGCTTACACAATCTGAGAACCACAATGATTTAATAAATCTTTGGAGTTAGAGAGAAATGGGACGGCTTTGAGAGATTTTTAGTTTTAATTAGATTAATTGTTGTTTAAATCTCTTGATATAATGTCTTTTTGATTGTGTTTGTTATTCATTTATGCATATTTTACTCACACATAAATTGGTGCCTACCGTGGGGCCAAAAAACCCCATTTTTAACATCTTTTTTTTTTCTGAAAAGTATGCTTGTAGGCTTCTGATGTGTTTTGTTTCAGCATGATCGAGAGTTTTTAAAGCGCATATGATGGATATTTTAGTGCATCTGATTGTTGTTATGGCACATAAAATAGATATTTTAGTGCATATGATCACTGTTACAGTGCATCCAATATCTTATTTCACCAGTCAGGGGGTTTTCTTTTAGTGCATTGACCCTTTCTTTTAGCGCATACATCAATTTCTATAGCGCATATGACTCTTATTTTAGTGCATTCACATTTTCTTTTGGCATATCTACTTACTGTTATGGCACATCAGAGTATTTTCAAAGAATCTTAAAAATTCAAGAATTAATTACTGTTTTATGTACTACATGTACCAAATACACTTGTTAAAGATAATTGTCAGAAACAATTATGCCTATAAAGACAAAAATTTACAAATTACTAATGGTGTTTGCAAGGATTTGATTTATTTGTTGCTTTTTCCTTTGGTTAAGATAGTGCATCTAGCTTAATTAAAGAAATAGTTTGAACCCCATGTCCAATGTATTTTGAAAGCAATAGACTTATTCTCTCCCCTTAACTAGGTGATCAAAATTCTAGACTTGCTATCCTATTTATTAACACCTTTAGAAGGCTTGTCGTAGTGGGAAAAAGTACTCACCCTACAGAAATGACCTAAGTGGGAACAACCAAAGCCAGGTTTTCCAACCCACTCTAATGAAAAGTGAATTTGGGGAAACCCACAATTCAATGAAAGTGTGCAAGATAACCATCCCCAAAATATTTTCTAGATAAATATTGGGAGGTCTCCTAAGGGAGTTTATCAATTGCTACTCTAAACAGATACCCTATCTATGAACTTTAGTGTAGAATCCAACTATGTCAGTTTTTGAACACTTTTTATATCACAGTGCAAGGGGAGGGAAGAATCAACCCCCAAGACACTCACCATATAACTATCAGAGACCCTAGCCAAAAGTGGAGGATTCAATTTTGGTTAAGACTCAGGAAAGGAAAAAACACGGGTTCCCTCTAGGGGGTGACAAGGTTGTGTGAGCTGATATAGTTGCAAGTTGTGGGTTGTGATATTCTAAGTGACCTTTTGAGATAGAAAAGTGCTTGAATTGTCTTTATTTGTATCAAACTAGTGGAAATTGAAAGAATCAGACCTGATTCTAGAATACACACTCTTTGTTTAATGCGTAGTGTTGGAAACAATGTTTACAAACTTGATGTTGTGTGTGTAAAATCATTTTAAAAGATATCATCCAATTAGATAATCAAATTCTAGGATTTACAAGGGAAATACCCCTCCAAAATTTTCATTGATTAGAAAATTACACCCTGGAATCAATCCTTTTACTAAGAAAAAGCAGAACAAACGGATAGAACCCTAACCACTTCTAGTTTAGCACAATAAAACTTTATTTTAGCACATCTGTCCAGTCTTTTAGTGCATCGGCCTTGTTTAAACAGTGCATTAAAACTTTGTTTCAACGCATCTACCTAATTTTTCAGCACATACACCCTATGTGTTAGCTCATCTATCTAGTTTTACAATGCATCTACACTATCTATCAATGCATATACCCATTTTACTAGCGCATTCACATTCTATTTTAGCACATCTAAGGTCTATTATAGCACATCCATAGAATAAAAAACCATATTTATTTTTACCTCCTATCAAATAGTTGACATCAGAATTTAGATCTTAAACAAAATAGAAACATTTTATTAGTTAAATCAGTGTCTCATAACTTGCAAAAAAAACTAAACTTTTCAAGTGTAGTTCTTCAAATTAAACCAAGATCTTACAATTTTAAAATGCTTTATCATCAAACACAACTCTTGATTATTAATTTAAGTTTCATTATCAAGATCAGTCATCCTACAATCAGGAAATGAAGGAAAATAATTAGATTTTAACTTAGTCCCATCAACAATAGAATTTATCATTCTATTAGACTTAGTTAATATCCTTCGCACTCATCCAAATAAAAGATCAAAGTTTAGTGAAAATAACAACACTTTTATACCAATTTTGAGAAGATTACAAAGGTAGAAAATTAGAGAGAAAGAAATTGAAACATTAAATACGATGGCTGAAGAAAATCCCTTTCACAGATTCCACCAAAATGATGGTAAAGAAATTGTGGAAGAGGACATCCAAACTGCACAAGAAGATCCTAACTTCCACAAATTCATGGAGAAAGTTTTGGAAAAGGATGGAGAAAAATAGATTTTAATGCTAGCTGAACTAGGTGCAAAACTTCCAAAGGACTTTGACATTAATTAACTAAAGGAAAAACCTATAAGAGTTGAAATTGAACCACAAAACACAAATCAAGTGGTTTCCCTAACACATCAAATGCAAAAAGGGACCACTAAAAGGTACTTGTTATAGGACATTTGTCCCTATCCTTTTGATACAAGTGTGGACATGATACCATTTCCTAGACATTGTGAATTCCCAAAATACGACAACTACAATGGAAAAACTTATCCAATAGATGGGCAAGTGCATGAAGTTGGCTTACACTTTTGTGGCCAATTCCAAAAAAAATTTGAAAATGACATAACATGAGCACATTATAACATGCTCACATTATGTCGTTTTAAAAGCAAAAAAAAAGTAAAAATGATTCATTTTCTGTTTGTTTTTCTGCTCTACCCGCGGCCAAAAACCCTCATTTTCGCGCTTGCGTTCTAGGAGGAGGAATTCTACAAAATTCATCAACAACAGTTGATTTTTCTTTGCAAAGATGGCGCCATGACGATGAAGAGGTGCAAGAGGTAAGTTTTGTTTGCTATTTGTTTTGAATTTCTTAGTTTTAAGTTGATTTTGTTTGTTTTAGGTTAGATTTGATTTTTTTTTTAATTTGTAGGAGATGCAAATGATCCTACAAATCCTCAAAATTCTCAACAAGAAGAATAGGTAAATCCTCAACAATAAAATCCTGAACAAAATCAACCTCCCCCACCAATCACTCAACACCCTCCTGACACTCAACAAAATTTGAGGAGTGAAATTGAGAACAACAAAAAACAAATTGAGGATCTTATCAGTAGGTTGAGTGATCCAAATGCTTCAACCACATAAAGAATCACCCTAGCAAATTCAATGAAAGGGATGTTAAAAAATGTAGATTCAATAACCCAATAAATAACAGGAAGGCAAGATAGAAGTCAGGTAGCTAGGGCATATTATGCAGATAAACTATATCATATAAACAAGTAAAAGATTTAAAAATTACTAAAGGTGATTTGTGCTCTTTATTCACTAACCCTAGAAAAAATAAAAATCTTAGCCTCAATGCGAAGAGGTTTCCTATTCATTGGTGCCACCACCAAGAGATTAGGAACTGTTTTTATGATAGGTGGTACTTGGTCTTTGATTACCCACCATGCAACAATTGTGGAGTCCCCCAATATTTTCTTAGGAAACTATATAGTGAGTTCGTATTGAACCAAATCCCAAATTATTTTGATATGAGGGAATTCTAGGGGAGAGGTGGGGGTTCATTTTATGATAGGCCCGGTGGACAGTCAGATCCTACGGGGCAAGGGAGACAACCTCTCGCTAGGCCGCCTCGTGAGCACATTGTTGTGCCTGTCGTTGCGAAGGAGAGTGTTGGCATAGAGACATTGCAAGTGATCAACACTTTGACCTGAAGTATCATCCATCATACTAGCCATATTGTACAGCGCCATCCAGGGGAGTCCTCGGGTGGTGGCCTTCGAACCCATGTGTGTCAATCTTGCAGGGTGACTTGTTCATATGACCCCACTGGCACTCAGGAGGCTACTACACAAGATCCGTATGTTGCTACGTAGGATCTGTATGCTACTACGAAGGATCTGTATGCTGCTACGGGGATGGAGAGGATGACTAACATTTTGCATCATGCATATGGCATTGATATTTAGGTAAAATTCAACATGTTCATTGAATTTAATTTATTAAATTTTGATTCTAAAATGCAAGATTAACTAATTTAGTTTTATTATTTTAATAAAATTGCAGGGTCACAGTGTTGAGACTAGATACACCGGTCCTCCACCTACTTATTTTTGTAGTACACCTATCAGTGGGGTATGTAACTAGTAAACAATTATAAATTTATTACATGTTAATAGCATTGTTTTACGAATGGTATTTTAATATGTGATTTTGGATGTTGAACAGGATAATATTGGAGGTTTCAAGCAAACACCTCCTACTGCCAGTGGATTTACTCAAACGTACATGGAGGTAATAGAATAAAGAGAACTTAACTAATGAATTCTACTTAATAGATTTGTGTAGTTTATATTCATATTGTTGGTTAGGTTGCATTACACGTCATTCAAATTCAAAGCATTACTTCAAATTCCATAACTCATAACTAGATGTTGATAGATGACAAAATTTCAACTGTACAATATAGTTTTTTTTGAAAGTCAACATAAGAAACACGATACAATTACTTCACATGGAAGCATGTGCTTGCAAAGGTGCACCAACACGACAAACTATGGATGCTTGGAAAAAATCTATGAAACCATAATAGTAAGCAATAACATAGACAAGGAAATTAGTGATGCAGAGCATCACATCAAAACACTCAATCATCAGGGTACATCTGATGTAGAGCATCCAACAAATACCATCAACATAAACTCTTCAAGGGATTTCAATCCCAAATAGAATTAGGAGAAGATCAAATATAATTTCATCAGAAATCTACTTTTCATTCAACCAAAATCCACTCAAATTCTCTTAGCCATTCCATAGGTCATCATTCATCATTCCACTAATCAGTATTCCAATTGAATCATTCAAAGAAAAAATCATATTAAAAAAAACTTTGACTTAATCAATTAGATTCACATCATTCTCAGCCACCATAAAAACAACATAAAACTGATTATTAACACTTGAACAATTCATCCTTTCATTTATTCACCAAGGAAACAAATCAACTAAACCATACCTCAATGTTATCAAGCACTGTACTCACCATATTTTGACTACAATAGTCTATTTACAGGTTACAAACTCCTACTACAATAGAATCTTGATTATCATCTTGTGGTTAATCACCAATTTGCTCAAAAGGCTTCATAATACTCACCCATCCAACCATCAAAGTCACCAAACCTATCTTATACACCTTAACCAAATTTAGTAACATCAATCATATCATTAGTTTTATAATAACCAAGCACTCAATATCATCCTTTCCACTATTTAAACAAACATCTTTGTTTTGATCAGACAATATTATATTCCTCTAGTAGGTCTGTCAACCATTGAATCGGGTAGTTACATTCCTATCTCAAAGCTTATTAAAAAAATCAATGCACATTTAGAAACACTTTCCAGCACATCACAACATATCAAAGTTCTTAGATGTTTGACATAAAGAAAATCATCATATTTCAATCTGTCCTCTGAAGAAAGGCTACGAGATTAGGCCTGTTTGCAAAGGAGACCCCTTCAAAACCATTCCAAATCACTCAAAACCTCAAAAAATTCTTCAAGCATGTCTTATAACTCAATATTTCACCATTTATAGGGATTGAAAACCATGAAATTTTTTTGATCCAATAAACCCTCGTTTATAGGGTGTAAAAGCACAAATCAAGGAGGGTTTTGCAAAAAATACTCTTGCAAACCTCTATTTCTCTAGCCACCACATGGAACATGAATTTTTATGTCTTCCAAGACCTTCTACATTGTTTCCAAGCCTCTGCAAGCTTTATTTATTCATGACCCATGACTATAGCATCACTTTGTGTAGGAAAATCCTCTATTTTCCAGTGTAGCAGCAACTCCACAATGATATTCTTTCTTTTCCCTGCACTTACAATCATCAAAACATGAAAAACATCCTAAAATTAACCTACTCCACAAATTTACTTGACCTACATTAGTGGCATAGTGAAGAAAAACCCTATTGGACTCTCAAACTTGCTTCTAAAAGGACTATGTCAGGCACTGAAAACTGCCTCTTATTCTTTTGTTTCCTAAAACTAACCTTCCAACTCTTGAAATTGGAAACTAACTCCTCTTTACATGTATTCACACTATGATTTAACTTTGGGTGTTTTGGGTGTTCCTAAATTTCCAACACAAGAAAACAAAACAATGGAGTAATGTTGCAAACTCAGAAATAGGGAATTTTTATTTCAAAATCTAATTACAAGAACACAAACTTCTACTTTTTCTCTCCTTTACATGCCTTTTAAAGATATTTCCTTTTCAATAATTGTCTTTCCATTGGTTGAAACTACCCATTTTAACCCTTAATATGCTTGATTTCCTTGTTTTTGTCAATTTAACAACTTTTAACAATATTACATTATTGCATTGTTTGCATTTTCCCACTTTGACCACCTAGAACTTACCCATAAACTTAAATACATTCAAATAAGAACTCATATGACCTTGAACATGCTTTACATCATTTTTACATGACCTTTTGTGATTGACTCAATAAAAATTTGAACACTCATCCCTTTTTCAAAATGGAAAAGTATTTGATGACCTAGGTGCTCCTGCACCAACACCTAACCCAATTGAATAAGGAGAAGATCAAATTGAATAAGCAACTAAAATTTCTTTCTATTTTCATCAAAAATTGCATTGTTTCATTTGCAAACCACAAGGAAACAACAAGCCAACTAATTTCAATACTTCTTCTTATCATCCTCAAGCTTCAAACATCTTATTTATCAACAAAAATGACTAATCCATGCACAAGAAACCTAATTAGAGTCACTAAACAATCCACTCTTTCATCATTCACCAAGGCACCCTTCCACTCAATTTGCTTTACCTAGGAAAAATAACCAAAAACCAATCTTTCCTATTACAACCTATATCCATCAGATCCTAACACACATTTGTCATCATCAATCTATCTGAATTCAAAGCAAAAACCTGATAAAGAGCTCTGAATCTTTCAATTCCTTAAACAACTCACCAAATTTTCACTTTTACCAACTAGTTCCACAAGACCAAGATACTACAATCAACCATTTACACTTCAATCATTTCATCTGATTTCCAAGACATTACTCACATCATTTTTTTGACTGAAACAAACCCAGTTCATATCCACAAAATATTGATTTATCAAATTCATAAGTTCTTATGTAGTCAAATTACCATTTCCACCTAGGGACATATTGCTACAACATATCAAATCATCATGTTTGTCCTCAAGGCCTTCGCCAAACCATTCACACACCTTTGATATCTTCACATTGATGGTTTTATGCCAAAATAAACATTTAAATCTCTGTATTTATAGAATTATACACTTTTATAGTCTTACCACCATTTTGCTTGTAGGTCACATATCCCTTAATCGGGTGATTCCTTTCCATTCACTTTGTATATCCACATTCCCAATGTACATTCAAGATCCTTTTTTAACACATCATAACATATCAAAATTTCTCAGTAGCTTGTCATAAAGAAATTACCAGATTCTTGAATTGTTCGCTGGAAAGGGCTACTAATTTAGGCCTAAATTACAAAAAAAGTGCTCATAGTTTATCACCAAAATACCAAAGGACTGAAAATAGTCATTCATCATGTCACAAAATTGAAGAATCAAACATTTTTAGTGACAGAAAGGCTCCATAAATCATTGTTCCAAAAAAACCCTATTCTATGCACAAATCAAGCCCTACAAAGGAGGGTTTATTGCATAAGGTACTTACAAACCTTAAATACTCCTACCACCACCACAAAAACCATGTAAATAACCTGAATAAGCTTTAGAAATGATGTAGAGTGGCAGGGAAGGAAAACCCACAATCACAAATGGCAAAGTCACTCCATTGAATGCTTCTCTGAAACTCTTATGAGGAGTCCTAAACTCCACTATTCTTTAAGAGATCAACCCCACACACCTAGGGTTCACAACTCAGACCCATCACAAATCTTGAAAACATTTGGATCATGTCTCATTAATTCAAAACAAGATTTAACAACCCTCTAGCACTTAGGTTTCAACAAACACCCATCACTATGGTGACTTAGACCTCACTCTCTCTTAAGGCTTGCAACCCTTGCCCGGTAGGCCAATCAGAATAAAAAACACAAGGAAGATTGTTAAGACACCAAACCTATGGATTTAGACCCCTAAGATGGACCCCTACAAGGTTCCAAAACCCTTCCTCTTGATTGTCAAAACATCACTCACAATGGCCCTTTCTACCGTTGCTCCAAAAGGCCTAATTCACAAACCTACAGCTAGTTCTTGACTATCTAGGCTCTCCCCCTCACCCCAAATCCCAAATTTATACTCCTACATGTTCTCCACACCTATTTCCACCATTCCTAATTTCCTCTTAAATAGATTCTTCAAAATCAAGAAAAAACTCACTTTTTTTGCTTGTTAATTATGCTTTCCACATAGAGATGTCAAGCCAAAATTCATGCACAAATTCCAACAATGAGCCTGCCATTCTCCAAAAAATTGAGGAGATGATAGTACAGCCCTATATCTTCCATCCCACTGAGATTAAGAAATTTTACAATGTGGGAATGGAAGAAATATACATTTTTCACCCAAAACACTTATTTTAAGGGTTTTCAAACCACTCGATAGAGAAATTGGAATATCTCCCTTGATACTCAATGAAATCTCACCACTCCAATTCCAAAGGAAATATTATCCAATTACCTATCCAACCATTATAGTATTGGACCATGAAAGTGAACATACAGTCTGTACCAAGTACGGGATCAACAAATTCTTCAGAAAAACACATGAAAAACAACAAACTTCTTATTGAAACTTCTTCAAAACATCAACATCAACCTTGCCTTGAACAAGAGAGGAATATTTGAATTCTTTAAAACTCCCTCCAACTTCTTGCAACTGTCTTTTGAAAAGAGAGATGTTGGAAAACAACTAATCTCATGCTTTGACTTCTAATTGCCTAGTTAATGCAATGTGAGAAAATTCTACCAACTCAACCACAAAGAGGCTTCAAAAATGTGTCAAAGGAATTTAAAACCTTTTTAAAAAGTAAGGAAACTCCCCTCAGGTGTCTAGATATAGCAAGGAATCATTTTTCCTTATTTTTCCAAGATGCACTAGACATACAAAGGAGGATGGAGACCTTCTTGTACAAAGAAGTTGGTCACCAAGACCAAAAACTCAACCAAAAACCTAGAAGACCTACTAAAAAGCATTGAAATGCTCCATAAGACCTTATTCCATCCATAAACCAAGAAACAAAACATGACAAATTATTCTAGGTCCCTTAGACCCATGGGTGCTCGTGCACCATACTCCCAAGAAAGAAAAAGATCTCAAGTCCTCTTTGAGATTGGGTCTTCTATAGTAGTTCCATGTTTAATATCATTTTCTAACATCCATGTTGCATCCTCTTTAGTTAGACCTTTCCATTTGACCAAGTATTCCTTGTAAACCTTCCTTCTAGTCTTCTTTGTCTCCTTGGTTTCTAGGATGCATTCAAGAGTCATAGGTTGGCTGGGGGGTAGTTCCTTCACCCAATCTTCATCCTCCATTGCTATTGTACCTACTCCATCACCTACATTCACAAAAGCTTTGAAAGGATACAAGTCAGAAATGTTGAAGATAGGAGAGATTGCCACCCCAGGAGGTAGCTCTATTTCATAAGCATTTTGGCCAAACATGTGGACCACCTTGCAAGGTCATATCTTCTTCATCATGAGTTTGGTATACTTTCCTTTTGGAAGTATCTACTTCTTCAAGTGTGCCATCACCAAGTCTCCAACCTTGAATTGGACATTCCTCTTCTTTAAATCTTCCTTTTCCTTATACTTCTGAACATTCTTTTGAAGGGTTTCCTTCACTTGTTGATGAATATCCCTTATTGTAACAACAAAGTCCTCACCTTGAGCACTTCTCTTAGAAACTCCTTTTAGATCTCTTAGTTCATAGACCCCTCTAGGGTGCATGACATAGACTACTTCAAAAGGGCTTATACCAATGCCCCTATTCATGGAGCCATTATATGAAAATTCAGCCTGAGGTAAAATCAGATCCCAAGCTTGTCCATAATCCTTAGTAAGGCATCTTAAGAGGTTTCCCAATGATCTATTCACCACTTCAATTTTTCCATCCATTTTTGGATGGTATGCTAAACTAAAGGACAGATTTTTGCCAATTTTCTTCCACAAGGTCCTCCAAAAGTGACCAATGAATTTAGAATCCCTGTCAGAAACAATGCTTAAAGGCAGTCCATGTATCCTAACAACCTCCTTAAAGAAGAGACCTGCTATATGAGATGCATCATTGGTGCATTTTCAAGGAATAAAATGTGCCATCTTACTAAATCTATCGACTACTACAAAGATACTATCAAAACCTCTTTGGGTTGTAGGCAACCCCAAGACAAATTCCATACTTACACACTCCCAAGGCCTATTGGGAATGGGTAGTGGCTGATAGAGTCTTGCATTTGATGAAGTTCCCTTTGCCCTTTGACATATTGTGCAACCTTCCACATACCTTCTCACATCCACCTACAACTTTGGCCAATAATAAAATCTCCTAACTTGTTCCAAGGTCTTGTCAAGGCCAAAGTGACCTCCAAGACTCCCATTGTGTTTCTCCTTTATGATATTCTCCCCCATTGAGAATTTACGAACACACAATTGGCTTCATTTGAAGAGAAAACCATTCTACAGTAAAAAGTTGGAGAATTCACCATGAAAAGAATTCAAATCCTACTCACAAACATTGTATACCTCATTGAAATCTGAATCTTCATGATACATATCCTTCAATGCTTCAAACCCCATGCTTTGGAGTTGGATCTCTTGCACTACAAGTGCCCTTCTACTAAGAGCATTTTCCACCTTATTTTCTTGGTCCTTCTTATTCTTTATTGTGAAATTATAGGCTTACAAAGACTCTACCCACTTCACATGCCTATGACTGAGTTTGTCCTATGCATTCAAAAAGCTCAAGGCATGATTATCAATATAAACAACAAATTCTTTAGGTAACAAGTAGTGCCTCCACTTTTTGAGGGCTTGGAACATAGCATACAATTCCAAATCATATGAAGAATACTTCCTCTTTGCTTCATTCAGTCTCTCATTGAAAAATGCAACTCGTCTTCCTTCTTGGCTCAAAACAACCCTATTGCTTGATTGCTAGCATCACACTCAATGGTAAAAAATTTATCAAAATCAGGGAGCACAAGTATAGGTTTTTGTGCTACTCTCATTTTTAGATATTCAAACCCTTTATCAGCCTCTTTGGTCCAAGAAAACTTACCTTTGTTACCTCCTATGATGGTGTCCAAGATTGGTGCACAAATTTGGCTAAAGTTCTTGATGAACTTTCTATAAAAGCTTGCAAGTCCATGGAATCTTGTCACATCTCCCATGGATTTTGGTGTTGTCCAAGTAAGAATAGCATCTACCTTTGAAGGATCCATCTTCAAACTTCCCTTGGAGATGAAAAAACTAAGGTATACTAGTTCTTCCTTCATGAATTCACACTTTTCCATGTTGATCAACAACTTCTCCTCTTATAACCTCCTCAGTACCATGTCAAGGTGCTTCAAATGTTCTTCTTTAGACCTGCTAAACACAAGGATGTCATCTAAATAAACTACAACAAACTTTCCAATGAAGGGTCTCAATACCTCATTCATAAGACACTTAAATTTACGAGGGGAATTTGACAACCCAAAGGGCATCACCAACCACTCATAGAGCCCTTCATTAGTCTTAAAAGTTATCTTCCATTCATCCCCCTCTCTGATCCTTATCTCATGGTACCTACTCTTTAGATCAATCTTGGAAAAGTAAGATGCTCCTGATAGACAATCCATGAGGTCCTCCATTCTTGGCATCAGGAACCTATATCTAATTGTGATCCTATTAATGGCTCTTGAATCAGTGCAAAGCCTCCAATTCCCATCCTTCCTTGGTGCTAGGACAGCAGGAACAACACATGGGCTCAAAATCTTCCTCACTAGCACTTTATCCATCAACTCTTGCACTTGTCTTGCAATCTCCTCATTTTGAGTAGGTGTCATCTTGTATGTAGCCTTATTGGGAAATTTTTCCCCTAGAATCATATAAATATGGTGGCTTATATCCCTAATGGGAGGTAGGGAACTGGGTAATTCATTCACCATTATGTCCTTGTACCTTTAGAACAACTCTTGGACTTCCTTTGGTGCATCTTCCTTCTTCTTTATGGGCAGATTTGCTTCAATTTTTGGCTTCATAATTAGGGAGAATCCTCTTCCTCCTCCTTCCTTCAAGGTCTTCATGAACTCCTCACCCACCATCAAAAAACTAGGCCCTTCATGCTTTTCCTTGTCTTCTTCTAGGAGAGGTGAAAGGTTGTAAGTTTTCCCATCCTTCACAGTGGAGTATGTTTTCTTCTCCCCATCATGCTTGGTCTTCCTATCAAACTACCAAGGCCTACCAGAAATATATAGTTTAGTACTTGTACTCAAAATTTTGTTCATTAGATTTCATACATTATAAGTCATGACGTGGATCGATATTGTAACTTTTTTGTGATCGAATAATTTATTGTTTTATTTTTAGATGTTGGTTGTGGAAACACCTCCAAATGTTACAAGGGCAATGGATATCAGTGTTTCAACCGCTATACAATCCTTGATGGCTCTAATAGGGGGGGTATGAGGCAAATTACTAAATTTCAATTTACATTCGTTGTTATAGATGTTAGTTCTAGTGAAAAATCAAACCATTATTGATTCGTAGTTTAATTCCTATTTGGATGGTTTATACAGGGCTTGAGCATGCCTGAGCATCGACATGCAAATATTTCCATTGTGGAAAGTAATCATGAGATGGCCATAAGTGATTATTTTGTTAAATATATCATTTTTTATAATGTAATTTCTATATATTAATGTCTTTAATTCTTATTGTAACAGTTAAAACTTCACCAGGAGCTAAACTATAGGAGGAGCAGTAGGAGCACTCCTCGAGCATAGGAGAAATGAGTGATGGACTTATCACCATCGGATCACCAAACAAAGCGAAATAATTTATTTCCAGAGCATGGAGAGAAATGAATTTTGATTCTAGAGCCCTTTGTTGTATGCATATACATGGAAAGTTTGTACATATTTTGTATTGGATATATTTGACATTGTATGCTTATATGGAATTCTTGTAAGCCTATATGGCTATTCTGTAACTAAATTTTATACTTATATCAATATATATTGATGTATGTGTACATGGCTATTTGGTTAATACAAATCTTTCGATGGTGTCCATATTTGCATTATAAATTCATGGTTCAATAGATATGAGTTATGTGTATTTAAGTGTATACTTTACAACTTACGTGTATAATTTTTGACTTATGTGTGTTCCAATGTATACTTTGTGACTGACTTGTTTTCATGTGTATACCTTGTATTCGTGCATATACTTTGTATTAAGTTGTGTATACCATGTATTTGTGTGTATACTTCAAGGCATATGTGTTTGTGACTACTTGTGCTTCCCTTATACATGTACATGCTTGACTTATTCATGTGTATACTTATTAATTGGTTAGCCCTAGCATTGATCATTGTTTTCCTTCATGGTTTGTCTTGAATAAATTAATTGATTGATAGTAAACAACTAAGTATCTAAAAGAAAAAAACATGTTTTCAATTGGTATTCCATGAAATGATTGATAAATATATTCCAATTTATATTTAATCCTTTGATTGGAACAACTGAATTAAGCAAAGGATACATAATCTTCATGTAACACTTGCAAAACATAATATTCAGAGTAGATGAAGTAGTTAACTTCTTGACACATTATCTATGCTACCAGGTTCTTCTATTTTAGCCCTGGTTCTAGTTCTGGTTCACTCAGGTGGTGCGGGTCCTGGTTCGGTTCTGCTATGCATTCAACCAGGGTCCTTCATTTTTGGGTTTGGTTCACCCATGTAGAACCCAAGAGAACCCGGGAAAAACCCAAATAGAACCCAAGCAAACCAAGACAAAACTTGTGTGCCTAGGCATCCAAAAAATTATTTTTTGAACATTTTTTTAATGTTTTATGGAGTTTGACTTTGAACCACACCCAAGGGAACCCTAAAAGTGACGTCTAAATCACTTCAAACAACTTAACTACCTCATTCTTATTCATTTTTTTTGCAAAAAATAACTTTAATTCCAAGAGGCTGAGCTTTCATTTTTGCTTGCTAGATTGAAAGGGAATTGTGACACAACTTTCTTTTTTCAAAAATTGTTCTACATCACTGAACTGAGAATTTATCAAACATCTGTAGAGAAACAAAGGAATACTACAAACTAAAATGCATTACACTTTTGTTCTCACTGATTTGATGTACTCTCCAACATCTCTCTTCTCTCATGCAAAGAGTTGGAATTGCTTGGCCATGCCTTTGCACCATTCAGGAAGTTTTGCTCTTTTTGATAATGTCAAAAGCATGGCTGCATACAGATTAGGAAAAAGACTTTTCCTTTTAGATTAGAAATGAATGGAAGTTTCAAAAATTATCCTTGATATTACAAAAGGATATGTGTTTATACCATAGCAGCAAAAACTCTTTTGGGGAAAAAATCAGCAAAAACTCTTTTGGGGAAAAAATCAGCAAACCAAAAGTATAAGATTTTTTGAAAAAATTGGGAAAAAGTCTAGAAAAAATCGAAAAAAAATTAGATTTAAAAAATAAGGTAAAAAAAAATTAGAACAAGAGATAAAAACCTTTTAAAAAAAAATTAAAGGTATTTCCATAGCATAGAGATATAGACAGCAAATGAAATAAAGAGTTTAACTAATAAATTGTAAAAAATAGATTTGTGTAGTTTATATTCATATTGTTGATTACATTGCATTGCACATCTTTCAAACTCAAAGCACTTCTTCACATTGCATAACTAATAACTAGATGTTGATAGATGACAAAATTTCAATTACAATATAGGTTTTACAAATTCAACCTAAGCAGTTATGCAATTACTTCACATTGCATAACTAATAACTAGGAGCAGCTCCCAATTGCATTTGCTTGTCATGGAATTCTATGAGACCACATCTCTTTGAGGCATTTTTTCAAACAATTCACTACCTTGTCTATACTACCACATGTTTGATACATGTCTACCAAATCATTTTGTCAAATAGTTCACTGCCTTGTTGCTATGGCTGAAAGCCTAAAACAAGTGCTTTCAAACAAGCTATGGATGCTTGGAAAAAATCTATCAAAAGCATAATAGTAAGCAATATCATAGACAAGGCAATGAACTCTTTGGAAAATGCTAAAGAAATGAGTCTCATGAGATGAATTCCATGACAATCAAAAGCATTTGATTTTCATGGAATTCCATCACCATGAGACCTCATTTCTTTGAGGCATTTTTTTTATTATCATGGCATTCCATCACCATGAGACCTCATTTCTTTGAGGCATTTTTTCAAAGAGTTCACTGCCTTGTCTATGCTAACACATTTTTCATACATTTCTATCAAATCATTTTATTAAAAGCTTCATTTCCTTGCTGCTATGGCTAAAATCCTAAAGCGGTGCTTTTCAACAAGCTATGGATGCTTGGAAAAAATCATCATAGCATAATAGTAAGCAATAGCATAGAAAAGGAAATGAACTGCTTGAAAAATGCCTCAAAGAAATGTGGTCTCATGGTGATGGAATTCCATGACAAGCAAATTGTTATGGATTTTCATGGCATTCCATCACCATGAGACCGCATTTCTTTGAGGCATCTTTTCAAATAGTTCACTACCTTGTCTATGCTACCACATTTTCATACATGTTTACCAAAGCATTTTATCAAACAGTTCACCTCCTTCGCTATGGCTAAAATCCTAAAATAGGTGCTTCCAAACAAGCTATGGATGCTTGGAAAAACCTATCAAAGCATAATAATAAACAATAGCATAGACAAGGCATAGACAAGGTAACAACTATTTGAAAATCCTCAAAGAAATGTGGTCTCAATGGTGTTGGAATTCCATGAAAATCCATAGCAATTTGCTTGTCATGGCATTCGTCATGCCATTCCATCACCATGAAACCACATTTCTTTTGAGGCTTTTTTTCAAATAGTTCAACGCCTTATCTAGGCTACCACATTTTCCATACATGTCTACCAAAGAATTTTATCAAGCAATTCACTGCCTTGTTGCTATGGCTAAAATCCTAAAAAAAGTACTTTCAAAAAAGCTATGGATGCTTGGAAAAAATATATCAAGGAATAATAGTAAGCAACAAGCTATGGTCTCATAGTTTTTTTTCACGTGAAAATCAATGTGATTTTATTCACATTTTTTTGCAGGTTATAAACACATTGTTTTTGGCAATTTTTTTGTTTTAAATGGCATTCAAGTTTATGGTGGTTTTGTTGTTTATATGATGATATCTGATATTTTAATCCTAATTAATGTTTCTATATATATAGATATATATATATATCTATATATATATATATATATATATATATATATTACATGTTTTTGTACCAACCAACCCAAAACAAATCAACCCTCCAAAAATTTGGCCAAATTGGCGAACCAAAACCCCGAACCTAAACCTCAAAACCTATTCCAACACTCTTCATTTTTCCTGCACAAACTTAATTGACCACCAAATTATGTTTCCCCTTGACTTTTCCCATGTTTACTCCCTCAAACCTCTCTTTTTCATTCAAAACTCTTGTTTTCCCAACTAGGGCATGTCATGCCATAACATACTTGTGTCCGCCCCTATCCTTGCAAACCTTTTGAACACATCAAAATCCATAATCTCACCCTATTTCCAGCCTATTCTAACTTATTTTCAAGCAATTTCTTCTTTTCACATCTTCTAGCCTTGCTTTTAAGGGGCCTCAATTTTGAATTTGCAACAAAGGCAGCATTAGTAATCTCTTCCAATGCCCTTACTAATTCTATTTTATTATTCCTACTCCCTATCCTAATTACATCAAGCCCATATCACTAAGACACAACTTGGACAATAGGTGGAATGGCTTATTTCAACATACTACACTCAAACCCTTAAGGGATCGATCTGGTTGAACGTAGCTTAGAGAGATTCCACATGTTTGGGTGAGAAAGAGGACCATGCCTAGTGTGAACATGCCTATTCAGATGCATTGGAATAGTCTGTTTGGTCACACGAGTTGCAGAACAAAAGTTGCACCACTTTGCAACTTTCCACTGCTTCCATTTGACACTTTTTCCATCAACTAAAAACTAGACACCAAGGTAAAACCACTCTGAGATAACAAAAACTGAGAGAGCTTATTGTAGAGGGGCCCAACACAATCCCATAGGATCATATGAGAAGTTTCTAAGTGTCACGATGTTCGAGTAACCTCATGCTAAAGTTTGCAGCCATTTTTCCCTTTGGACCCTTAAGGGATCAATTCGGTTGAACGTAGCTCGGAGCGATTCTGCATGTTTGGGTGCAAAAGAGGACCATTCCTAGTGTAAAAATTCCTAATAAAATGTGTTGGAATAGTCTGTTTGGTCACATGAGTTGCAAAACGAAAGTTGCACCACTTTGCAACTTTCCACTACTTCCATTTAACACTTTTTCCATCAACTGAAAATTGGACAACACGGAAAATCCACTTTGGATAATGAAAATTGAGAGAGGTTATTGTAGAGGGAGGGGCCCAACACAATCCCATGGGATTAGACGAGAAGTTGCTAAGAATCAGGGTGTCCGACTAACCTCATGTTGAAGTTTCCAGCCATTTTTCCCTTTGAACCCTTAAGGGATCGATCTGGTTGAATGTAGCTTAGAGCGATTCCGTGTGTTTGGGTGCAAAAGAGGACCATGCCTAGCATAAACATGTCTATTCCGACACATTGGAACAGTTTGTTTGGTCACACGAGTTGCAGAACAAAAGTTGCACCACTTTGCAACTTTCCACTACTTCCATTTGACATTTTTTCCATCAACTAAAAACTGGACACGATGGGAAAACCACTCTAAAATAATGAAAATTGTGAGAGGTTATTATAGATGGGCCCAATACGATCCCATGGGATTAGATGAGAAGTTTCTAAGAATCATAGTGTCTGACTAACCTCATGCTGAAGTTTGTAGCCATTTTTCCCTTTGGACCCTTAAGGGATCGATCTAGTTAAATGTAGCTCAGAGTAATTCCACATGTTTGTGTGTGAAAGAGAACCATTCCTAGGGTAAAAATTCCTATTCAAACATGTTGGAACAGTCTGTTTGGTCACCCGAGTTGCAGAACAAAAGTTACACCACTTTGCAACTTTCCACTACTTCCATTTGACACTTTTTCCATCAACTGAAAACTAGACACCATGGGAAAACCACTCTGAGATAATGAAAACTGAGAGAGATTATTGTAGAGGGGCCCAACTTGATCCCATGGGATCAGATGAGAAGTTTTTAAGTGTCACGGTGTCCAAGTAACCTCATGTTGAAGTTTGCAGCCATTTTGCCCTTTGGACCCTTAAGGGATCGATCTAGTTGAACTTAGCTCGGAGCGATTCCACATGTTTGGGTGTGAAAGAGGACCATTCCTAGCATAAAAATTTCTATTCAGATGCATTGGAATAGTCCATTTTTTCACATGAGTTGCAAAACAAAAGTTGCACCACTTTGCAACTTTCCACTACTTCCATTTGACACTTTTTTCATCAACTAAAAAATGGACACCATGGGAAAACCACTCCGAGATTAAAAAAAACCGAGAGAGGTTATTAAAGAGGAGCCCAAAACAATCCCATAAGATCAGACAAGAAGTTTCTAAGCATCACAGTGTCTGAGTAACCTCATGCTAAATTTTACAGTCGTTTTGCCCTTTGGACCCTTAAGGGATCGATCTGATTGAACGTAGCTCGAAGTGATTCCGCATGTTTGGGTGCAAAAGAGGACCATGCCTAGCATAAAAATGCCTATTTAGACACATTGGAACAGTTCGTTTGGTCACACGAGTTGCAAAATGAAAGTTGCACCACTTTGCAACTTTCCACTGCTTCCATTTGACACTTTTTCCATCAACTGAAAACTAGACAG
Organism: Sequoia sempervirens; assembly: GCA_007258455.2. Taxonomy (NCBI): domain Eukaryota; kingdom Viridiplantae; phylum Streptophyta; class Pinopsida; order Cupressales; family Cupressaceae; genus Sequoia; species Sequoia sempervirens. The sequence goes on along the minus strand of VDFB02058242.1, from coordinate 373,555,043 downwards.
GATGGAAAATTCACTCTAAGATAATGAAAACTGAGAGAGGTTATTGTATAGGGGTCCAAAAAAATCCCATGGGATTAGACAAGAAGTTTATAATCATCAGGGTGTCCGACTAACCTCATGTTGAAGTTTGCAGCCATTTTTCCCTTTGAACCCTTAATGGATCGATTCGGTTGAATGTAGCTCAGAGCGATTCCATGTGTTTGGGTGTGAAAGAGGACCATTCCTAGCATAAAAATTCATATTCAAATGCATTGGAACAATCCATTTGGTCACACGAGTTGCAGAATGAAAGTTGCACCACCTTGCAACTTTCCACTGCTTGCATTTGACACTTTTTTCATCAACTAAAAAATGGACACCACGGGAAAACCACTCCAAGATAACAAAAACTAAGAGAGGTTATTTAGATGGGCCTAACATAATCCCATAGGATTAGAGGATAATTTTTTAAGTATCACAGTGTCCGAGTAACCTCATGTTGAAGTTTACAGCCATTTTTCCCTTTGGACCCTTAAGGGATCGATTTGGTTGAACAAAGGGTCTATACTCTAAGCTTATCCAAACCTTACCAACTCTTGGGGAAGCAATTCGAAGGTGTCAAAACTTAAAAATCCACAATCAGATCTTAGTTATACCACCGTACATTGGGTAAACCACAAAACCCTCTATTGTAACCAAAACCCTAGGGGTTTATTGAAAATGATACTTCCAAAGCTAACCACAACCTAAAAATTACTCAAACAAGTTTTTGATACCCTACACAAGCTCAAACAATCATAAAATAATGCTTCCCTACACAAAAACACAATTTAACTCTTCAAAACCACCATTTTTCTTAAAGAAAACTCACTTTTACACATATGGGTTTCAACTCATTTTTGGTGACTGAAATTAAGTTTCTGAGTTGGAACTCATCTTTCTTCCTCTTCCACCAAATGTTGGCCCAATCCACACATCTGCTAACCTAATTGACTTTGTTTTTGAAAGATGAAGTTTCTCCTGAGTGACCAATGTTGCTCTGCCTACCTTTTTAGACTCTTTCATTGCTACAGATCGTCTCTGGGATTTAATCATTTGTACCACATGTGGTTGATGTGCTTTGAATCCTTGCATCTAAAGGAAATTTCCTCAACATAAATAATGCTAGGGAATTTCAATGTTGCCATTGTAGTTGGTATTAAAGCCAATAACTGCAACATTGAAAATTATCCTTATATAAGAATTCCCTCCATCTTGTTGGCTTGTAACACTTTTGATGGTGGCTACATGAAATCTAATTCTGATTCATCTTCTACATTAGAGGGAACTCATATTTTCTTGTTCTGACTCTTCTAAATTATCATAATCAGAATCACTAGCTTCCATATTCAAAAATTCCCAACCACCATCTTCAATAAATTGGTCACCAGTTCAAGTTCATTCTACTTTCATAATACTTTATATCCATGGAGTTCAGCCATTCCTTCATGCCATCAAGTGAAGATTGAGGAATGGCATCAATGTGGAGTACATCCTGCTTGAAGTATTTCAAAATAATAGCCATATCAAATTCCTTTTTCCCAAGTCATACTCTCTCAAGGTTAACAATCATACATTGACCTTCTTGCCCCTCCTAAAGTTTGGACCACATCCATTACCTCCACATAAAACTCGACATCCTTGGTCTTCTTGGTTCCCACGCCTTGATATGGTTATGCAGATGAAAATGAAGAAAAGTAATCACCTCCTTCTTCGCTGGTTGGAAGAATGCATGCTTAATGTTTTGATACATGATATCAACTCTCTCTTCTACTCTCATGGCTGAATATTGAAATCCAGTATGGTGGGCCTCCAGAGTTCCAGTCATCTTTCTTCCTCTTCCACCAAATGCTGGCCTGATCCACACATTTTCCAACCTAATTCACTTTGTTTTTTGAAAGTTGAAGTTTCTCCTGAGTCACCAATGTAGCTCTCTCTTTCTTTTTAGACTCTTTCATTGCTACAAATCATCTTTGGGATTTAATCATCTGTACCACATGGTTGATGTGCTTTGAATATTTGCATCTAAAGGAAATTTCCTTTACATAAATATTGCTAGGGAATTTTAATGTTGCCATTGTAGTTGGTATTAAAGTCAGTACCTGCAACAAGAAAAGTGATTCTAATTCCTCTTCTACATTAGAGGGTTTATATCCTTGATCTAACTCTTCTGAATTATCAGAATCAAAATCACTAGCTTCCATATTCAAAAATTCCTAACCAACATATTCAATAAATTTATTTGGATCATTAGTAGTAGTCTTCAAAATTGGTTGCTAGTACAAGTTCATTCTACTTTCATAATACTTTATAACCATGGAGTTCAGCCATTCATTGATGCCATCAAGTGAAGATTGAGGAATTGCGTCAATGCAGAGTACATCCCACTTGAAGTCTTTGAAAGCAATAGCCATATCAAATTCCTTTTGCCCAAGTCCTATTTTCTCAAGGTTAACAATCTCAATCTCACTAATAGCAATTACTAAGAAAGGTAATTCCACCAACTCTACCAAACAATTTACCATAATAATAATAAAAGTAAAGGATTTGAAAGGAACTACATGAAAACCAAGCTCTCTAAATGGTACATATCAAACTCTAGTTCAAAATCTTTTAGATGAGGCTGCTCCCATAGCTCTCTTACTTGCTTGAAAAATCCTTGAAACTCTGTATTGATTTTACTTTTCTTGTCCCTCTCTTGTTGTTCCTCCCCAATTTCATCAAGATCATACATTGAGCTTCTTTCCCCTCCTAATTTTTGAACCACATCCATTACCTCCACATAAAATTGTAAATCCTTGCCCTTCTTGGTTCCCATGCCTTGATATTCTTATGCAAATTAAAATGAAGCAAAGTAATCATCTCCTTCTTCATTGGTTGGAAGAATGCATGCTTAATGTTTTGATACATGATATCAAATCTCTCTTCTACTCTCATGGTTCAAAACCAGAATCTAGTATGGTGGGCCTCTAGAGTTCCAATCATCTTTCTTCCTCTTCCACCAAATGCTAGCCCAATCCACATCTCTGCCAACCTAATTGGCTTTGTTTTTGAAAGCTGAATGGTGTAGGAGCACCCACACCTCACCCTCAATTTGTGATTGTTTGATGGTAAATTGGGAGGAAATTATGTTGACGTCCTTTTGTCTTGAATAAGGTCTAATAGACCAATCTTTTATGTACTTTGGGAATTAGTAGGTTAGGGTGGACAAATGTGCAAAAGCACTCTTGAATTAAATAATTGTTGATATTTCCATAAAGGAGAATTATGTAAAAAGTAGGTGGGAGTGCAGAGAAAGAGTCTAAAATTCATGTTATAAGGGTTTCTAAGTGGTCCTAGGCCTTTAGAATAATAAATTTGCATGATAAAGCTTGTTAAGCAAAACCATTGTTAAATACTAGTATTTGTAGGCTTAATAAGGGTTTGGTGGTTCAAAGGTAGTTATGGGAATTGAAGGGAGATGATTATCATTTGAAATGTATTAAAAAACATCATTCAAGCCTAAATGGTGGTTCAATCAATAGGATCGGTGCTATTCACAATGCCTAAAACTGTGGAATTTCAAAAAAAAATTGAGTTTTTCAGTTTCTTTTCTCTGTGTACGGCCCAGTACAGGCCTTCTATGAATAGAAATTCATGAAACACTATGGTGGAAGGTCTTAACCTATATTTCAATATTTTTTAATACACCTTTAGTTGTTTTAGTGAAAGGAAAATCCATTTTTCTTTATTCAGCCTGTACATACCGGTAGGGTCTGAGTTTACTTTAATTTTTGTGATGGAGCCCTTCCTCCTACTATGGTGAATTGTGACTCAGAGGAAAGGTTTACAATGTTTTTTTTTCAAGTTTCCTTAACTCTTTTAATAATGGTAAGGAGTTTATAGGGTTGGTGATGTTGTTTTAGGCTAAGAATGTGAGATTTTGGATTGAAATGGAGGAACCAAAGTGATGTTTTTGAGATCTACTGAGTCTAAAGGACAATTGAAAGTTTATTATGTGTTTCAAGACCCTAAAATACTTTTTTCATGCTTTGGTGAGGTTTGGAAGGCCTTGGAGTTGTGAGATACTAAAAACCCTAGGTATTTGTTAGGAAATTGAGGTTTTTAAGAAATTATGGCTTAGAGGTTGAGTGTTTTTCTAAAACCTATGGAATTGGGAGTTTTGTAACCTATTTGATGACTGTCCAAGAGATTGTGGGGTTAGAAGAAGTTTAAAGAGAAATTTGTTTGTAAAATAGGGCTAATTTTGTAGCCTTTTATAGGGTAGTTTGAAGGATCTCCAAAAAATTGCAAAGAAACCTTGTATGTCTAGCTTGGGAATGGTGTTTGGGGTTTCAGTAGATGCTATATTGATGATTAGATGGTCCTTGAGAGGAATTCTCTAAAATTTAAGCCAAATTGTTGAGTTTGGAAGCCTTTTTGTTGGTATTTGTTCCAAGATGGCCAAATGAAATAGCAAAGGTTGTTGATTTACTAAAATCTGATTTGTTTGAGTCTTCTCCACCTTGACTCTGCATCACTAAAGTTTCTCCTAAGTCACCAGTGTATCTTTCTTTTCCTTTTCAGACTCTTTCATTGCTACAGATCGTCTCTAGTATTTAATCATTTGTACCACATGGTTGATGTGATTTGAATTCTTGCATCTAAAGGAAATTTCATCAACATAAATACTGCTACTCTATGAAGGTTAACAATCTCAATCTCAATAATAGTACATTTACAACCATATTCAAAGATTTTCCTTCAAAAGGCTACAAATTCAAATATTGACTTAAATAGCCTTCAAGAGGCTTTAAATACCCTTTACAAATGATTCTACATCTTTCCAATCATGCCTAACTGTTCTTTTTGTAGCTAGCATGACTTATTACATTATAAATAAATTGTGGATGTGTTATGACCTTATTCAATTGACAAAACTCAAAACACAAAACTAAAAAGATTTCAGTGAACCAAATTTGCTCGATAACCTTGGTGCCCCTACACCAAATTTCATTATTTCAGTAAATGTCATTACAAGTAAATATCATTACAATTCCTTAGGTACTTTGTTCTCATAGATATTTTACAATGTCACTCATACATTCGAGGTTCTCTTATAATGTCTACATCATAGGTTCTCATTTAGAGGTTAACTTCAACTGAGAAACTTGAGATTCCCCCACAAAGCTTCACATGCTCTTTTATAATGGCTTGAAATCAAAATTGAGATTTGTTAAGATCATCAAAATAAGGATGTTGCATTTCTTTTTTGCCTGAGATTCTCTTCGATGGCTCCAAAATCAGCATTTTTTGCAAGGAAAGACCAATCAATTTTTACTAGTTTAGTTACAAAAAGGAAAAGTAAAAGCGTAAAAAGAAACAACTCATGTCCAAAATCGAAATGAAATGAAAATAGATGGAAGGCACTTACAGATAGGCATGTCAGTCTCTCAACTTAGTCACTCCTGCTCATACATCTTCACTGCGAGTTCCAAGATACCTATTGCACACAACACCTCTCATGAATCTAGAATATCTTGAAATTTGAGATGCCCCTATAATGTCTACATCATAGGTGCTCATAATAAGGTTAAATTCAATTGAATAACTTGAAATTCCCTCACCAAGCTTTGCATGCACTTTTGTAATGGCTGAAAATCATAATTGAGATTTTTCAAGATCATCAAAATAGGGATGTTGCATTTCTTTTATGCCTGAGATTCTCTTGGATAGCTCATAAATCTGCATTTTCTACAAGGGGACACCATTCAATGTTTACCAGGTTACTTACAGATATGCAAAGTAAAATAAGACATGGTAGCATTGGCATCAAACAAATTAACGTGGATACAAATATAAATTAATAAGAACCATTGTGCATATACTTACAAATTAATCCAATGAACCATCCGGATTTTCTCTACTCTTTATTGTGTCAAGTATTGCCTCATGGTCAAACTCACGGACCTTCCACAAGGTATTGTTCAAAGGTATACCCCCATATTTGCTCAAACGAACATTGGATGCCACAACAAGGTTCGAGTAATGAAGAATCTTACAATGCATGTCAAAGTCATCAAATAGCTAATGTTTAACACTCTTATGCGGGTACCTTCTAAGCCACATTCCAGTAACAACAACTGATCTTGTAGGGTATTCGATGTTTTCTCCATCTATAACTAGGGCTTCCAATTTCTTTTTGGCCTCAACACAATGACACAAGTAATAGTCCATTCCCTCTTCATTTTCTTCATCTGCAATAACTGCATAAACATGCCCTGCATTGATATGTGCAGAAAATCACCTGAAATTAGTCAACATTACGAATACAGTACACATTAAGATTGTTGAAAAATGAGGTGTTTTCTTAGCTTAATACTCTATAAAATTTCAATATTGCTGTTTTAAGTAAGTCTTTTCTTTGTTACATATATTATTTGTGGATGATTATCTTGATTAATCCATTTTACTGTTGTAGAATGTAGAGAGAATTTGATAGAAGAACTAGACAAGATATAAGAAAGATTACACAAGATGTACTGTGGAGAAACCCTTTTGGGAAAAAACTCCACCAAGAATTATTCCATTATTCAATATCTAAATTACAATAGCTCCAATTCTTGCTTGAGAATGCTTCTTCTATCTTTACCAATCTTCTTCACACCTGCAATAACAATTATGAAAACTCTATTCAACTTGAATGAGATATAGAAACAATATGCAACCTTGTAATCTCCAAATGGTGATAATTACAATGCATAAGCTCAAGCCCTTGAAAAGGTACACCATATTCCTTCAAGTAGAGTTATTCAGTAAAGACTAAAGCTTACAACATGTGCTTCATGCATTTGGGTGTCCCAAACTGAAGCTACAACTTCTCCTTCACTTCAGTGATAATTCCAAAGCTCTTCCTCAAAGTTGGCACCCTTAAGTAAACCTACTTAACTGAGCCTTCAGAAATATCTTATCATGCATAAGAGGTAAATCCAATAAAGCATCTTGGGTGCCCAATTTGTCTTCAAGTGCTTTATAGTTAACTGAAACATTTACTCAACACCATTTCCAAAGAATGGTCATTCCTTGTTAACTGGAGGTAGTCCCTGTTATCTGTCATACAACTCAATGTTATTAGCCATGCATTACAAGTTAACTGAAGCTAACTACTTGCAACTCAAAATAACCAACATGCATGCAACATGCACTTGCATGCAACTGAAGATAACTGAACCGAACTGAACTAAACTAAACTAAACTAAACTGATTCTGAACTGAACTTAACTTAACTCAACTGAACTGATCTGAACTGATCTGAATTGAACTTAACTAAACTTCAAGCATGCAAACATCAAATCCTAACTCCTAGGATCTTTTCATGCATTCAGAAGTGTTAACTGTTACTCCATATAGTTAACTGGACACAAGGTGAGTTTCACCTTACCATGTGAGTGTCCCATGTGTCCCTATCAAATATTAATCTCAACTTAATCTTAGTGTTGTTGAACACATTCCAAGAATCTAGGAGATACATGAAATAATTAATGTTTAGGATTTGCAATTTAATGGCAACCTATTTCCAACATTCTCCCACTTTCCATTATACATTGTAATTATTCTAAACAAGGAATAATAAAACAAGTACAAGTCTCAAGGCCAATGGCCTTCTTGCACCAACTAATCAATCCATGCTAACTTCAAATGCACCCTGCATAATCATGAAGCTTCCAAGCAAATGATTAAAACCAAGAGAACTTATATGTATGGTTTAATAAGATAATTTGTAACAATAATTAAAGTGTTAACTTTCTCAATTAATTCCTTCCCATTATCAACCAAACCATTACCTTTTTCAAGCCTCTGTAACCAAACCACCTCTTTAGAGGCATGCTAGACCACCGAGTGTGTTGAATTCACATTCAACCAAGGTGTAGAATCCTTGGTCTTTTCTATTGAAATTTTTTTCTTACAAGTAACCATTCCAACAAATGTCTCTTACCACAAGAGAATTCCAGCCTCACCTATTTCTCCAAGTATCCATGAGGACCTGTAACCAACCAATCCATGCCAAACTCCAATGCAACACAACACTTTCATGAAGTAATCAAACAAATGATTAATGTACCCAATACTTTAAGAGAAACACACAAGATCATTGTCAGAGTTCCAATCATGAATCAAGAATATAAACATGACATCCATGATCTAAACATCTCCTCTTAGGAGATCACATGCATCATAACATACTTATACATCCTAGTCTCAAGAGTAAACCATGACATCCATAACAAATATTCTCTAAACCAAGAAACCATATCTCTAATCACATGGAGATAACCTTACCAATGATGCATCCAAGTCACTACCAACAACTCCCAATGAACTGTGATACCGAGTCACACATGGCATTGTGACTACCATCCTCTCTATGAAGATTACTTTGAAATATGAAGCAAAGAGTTATCACAAACAATATTAGCTGAAATAACCAATGCTTCATTACTATTATCTGAGGACTCCTCTATAGAAGAATCAGAACTCTCTTTCTTGTTCTTACAATCCTTCTTCACATGTCCTGGTTTCCCACAATTCCAACACTTTACCTTACTTCGTCCTTCTGACTTACCCTTCCCTTCCTTGTTTCCTTTAGGCTCCTTTTTCTTAGGCCTACCTTTTACAAACAAGGCATCTTGGATTTCCTCCTTATATTTCCTCATCATCTCCTCTGATAGGAGAGTAGGAATAATGTTGTCCATCTTTGGATCTGCACCATTTCCACTAATTGCAACAATTAGATTTTCCCAAGAATTTGGTAAAGAACAAAGCAATAAAATGCACTTATCCTCATCCTCAAGCTTTACATCTACGGATGATAACTGACTGAGAATTAAATTGAAAGCATTTAAATGTTGTGCTACTGAATCACCATCTTTCATTTTCAATGAATATAATTGCCTTTTCAGATACAACTTATTGGTGAGACTCTTAGTTTGATAAATATCCCCTATTCTTTTCCATAATTTATATGCACTGGTTTCCATTGAAACATTCAAAAGAGCAACATCAGCAAGACATAACCTTATTGTTCCTCTTTCCTTTTTATCTAACTTGGCCCAATCTTCATCTGAAATAGTTGTAGGTGTCTTTGTCTCATTATTAACCACTAAACACTGATCTCTTTCTTCAAGAAGATCTTCCATTTTTAATTTCCACATTTCATAGTTAGAACCATTGAACCTTTCAATCTCTAACCTTGAATTCATTGTAACAAAACTTAGTTCCAAAATCATAAAATAACAAAAATAATATGAGCTCCCACTAAGCTAAAAAACCCTCCAATCTTTTTAAGAGAAAGGTGTCCCAATACTCTACACCCAACCTCAGCTTCGATGCAAATGTTGAAAAATGAGGGTGTTTCTTACATGTCCTACCTTAAAATTTCAATATTGCTGTTTCTAAAGTAGAAGTCTTTTTCTTTTATTTACATATATTCTTTGTGGATGATTATCTTGATTAATCCATTTCTTTATTTGTAGAGATGTAGAGAATTTGATAGAAGAACTAGACCAAGATATTAGAAAGATTACAAGATGTACCGTGGAGAAACCCTTTTCGAGGGAAAAACTCCACCAAAGTTATTCTATTATTCAATTTTGAATTACAATATTTCGAATTCTTGCTTGAGTACTTCTATCTTTACCAATCTTCTTCACACACTGCAATAACAATTAGCCAAGAAACTCTATTCAACTTGAATGAGATATAGAGACATATTATGCAACCTTGTAATCTCCAAATGGTTGATAATTACAATGCATAAAACAGGGCCCATGAAAGGTGTATATTCCTTCAAGTAGAGTTATTCAGTGAAGACTAAAGCTTACAACATGTGCTTCATGCATTTGGGTGTCCCAAACTGAAGCTACAACTTCTCCTTCACTTCGGTGATAATCCCAGAGCTCTTCCTCAAAGTTGGTGCCCTTAAGTAAAGCTACTTAACTGAGCCTTCAGAAATATCTTATCATGCATAAGAGGTAAATCCAATAAAGCATCTTGGGTTCCCAAGTTGTCTCCAAGTGCTTTATAGTTAACTGAAATATTTACTCAACACCATTTCCAAAGAATGGTCATTCCTTGTTAATTGGAGGTAGTCCCTGTTATCTATCATACAACTCAATGTTTTTAGCCATGCATTACAAGTTAACTGAAGCTAACTACTTGCAACTCAAAATAACCAACATGCATGCAACATGCACTTGCATGCAACTGAAGATAGTTGAACTCAACTCAACTCAACTGAACTGAACTGAACTAAACTAAACTGAACTAAACTGAACTAAACTAATTCTGAACTGAACTAAACTTAACTTAACTTAACTTAACTTAACTTAACTAAACTGATCTGAACTTAACTTAATTGAACTTCTAGCATGCAAACATCAAATTCTAACTCCTAGTATCTTTTCATGCATTCAGAAGTGTTAACTGTTACTCCGTATAGTTAATTGGACACAAGGTGAGTTTCACCTTACCATGTGAGTGTCCCATGTGTCCCTATTATTTAGGAACTCACTATGGACACCCTCACATGCTTTTTACATTTAGAATTAATTACAAATGTCAATATTCATGATTATTTCATCAAATATTAATCTCAACTTAATCTTAGTGTTGTTGAACACATTCCAAGAATCTAGGAGATACATGAAATAATTAATGTTTAGGATTTGCAATTTAATGGCAACCTATTTCCAACAAAGATAACAATATGAAATTTTAAAAACTAAGCAAGTAGATATATTACTTGGTTGAACTAAATCTGATATGTGGTCAAAGTCGACCAATGATTCCATTTGTGTTAGTTCTAATGCCGTCGGAGGGCGATATGTGTGAAGTGGGCTAAGATAACTTGTCAACTATTTGTCAACCCACTCCCCTAACTCACAATTATTCTAGACTTGCATTGTAGATGAAGAACAAAAGCATGCCATCTTACGTGTATAGATACTCCATGAACCTGCATTTGAGCTAAGGAAAGAGTGTAGCTCACTCGATCTTGTTAGTGTGCAACAATCCTCATATGGTACAATGTTAGTATCATCCATCAGAAGAAAAAAAATCTATGAACTGAAGACGTACCTTCATTACTTGGACCCATCGAAGCATTACACCACTTGATGATTGAACTTGCATCTGTCAACTTTGCACTATCTTTATACTTTAACTCTTATCATGCTAATGCTCTTTTCATGCATGCTCCTACACCATCATGCTCCCCCTTTCCATGCCTGGCCTCACAAAATTTCCACATATTTTGAGCACCTATAGTGAGATGCATCTTGCATAACCAGTAGAACATGTGTGCATTCTTGAACTCTGCTGCAT
>VDFB02058242.1:373443824-373543564 GCA_007258455.2 Sequoia sempervirens | reverse complement strand
ATAAAGTGGCATTTAAATAAAGGAAGACATAACGCGAGCATGTTATGTGTTGCTAGAAATGTTCCCCATAGAAGCAAAAAATGTCAAAACTAACACATAATGCGAGCGCGTTATAACGCACTCATGTTATATTTTTCTTTCAGAATCCCCGAGCCTTAGCTTTGGTATATTCCTTGGAATACCAACCCAAAGGCTTGGAGGTCATTCCCAATGACCAGAGACGTGTTTTTTACAAATTCTACAATTTTTCACATAATCGGGTCCGTGCTCACCATCAAGATTGCATCTGGTTCAATATCAACAAAATCCAACACATGGGTAATGTTAGGTTCTCTCTTAACTTTCCAATGATGTAATTTTTTTCACTTTCTGACAATGTTAAGTCTTTCATCCATAATTTATTTTGTTTGTATGTCTATTTTTGTCAAAAAGCAGTGTTTGGTTTTTTTTCGTTATAAATTAACTGTTCATCAAAATTTCAAATAAATTATATTTTTAGAAACTAGACTCCATTATACAAATTTTAAAAATTAAAATTAAAAAATTCTATTACTTTCCAAAATTTGTAGGGGGAGCACGAACAAAATTCTATTTTTTAGGAAGTGCCCACTTAGAAAATTAGTAAAAAATCAAATATTTATTAAAAAAATTATCAAAAAAATCATGCATCAACTAGATACAGTTAGCTAAATTTTGACCATAGCGATTTTAAAAATATTACAAAAAATTTCACCGTGCTAGGGTCGTACAAGAGTTGCTATGTTATGTTTTTCTGACAAAAACAATAGCAATTTGTGTACATCCTTATTTTCAACCCCTTAATCTCAACCATTTTCAAAATAAATTAGTAGTTTAGAAAGTAGACTTGGAGCACTTCAATCCTTGTTTTTGTTCCATCTCAAAATTTTAAGTGTCACTATCCTCAATTTCACGTCCAAGGTCAGTATTTCCTAATTTCAAAAAATTAGTAGCTATTCTAGTGTATGTCACATAGTTGGGACATACACTAGAATCAACAATGAGAGAACTTATTACACATAGACTTATCACATTACCTGAAGCAAGAAATTGGGAACCAAAGGTAAAGTCATCTTGGTGGAATGATGCAAACTACTGTGACTTTCATAAAAATAAAGGACATAAAACAAACGGTTGTATGCAGTTGAAGCATCTAGTATAATATTTGATTGACAACAAGACAATATTTGTAGAAGGAAACCAATCAAAAAATTATCATAGTGCATTTAAAATTCCTTTACCAAATTATGAAAAGGGAGAATCTTCTTCTACAAACAATAAGGGTAAAAATGTAAACTACATTTATGATATCCCTATTCTTTTTATTTCTACAGTTGAGAATAATGGTGCCACTAATAATCAAATTGATAACATTGGAATCAATGACATCATACCAATAGATTTGTTCCCAAACATGTTTACATCCAACAATTAGATTAATGTCATAAAAATCAGGGAAAACCAAGATTACCAACCAATCAACATGACAAGGGGGCAATCCAAGGTAATATTGAAAGGAGTTTCATCTAAAATCACTATTTCCCCTTCAAATCAGTACAACATAATCAATCAACTACAAAAAATACCAGCACAAATATCAATTTTAGAACGAGCCTTAAAATCTCACCATCTTATAAGGAGGTTTTGGAACAAGCTCTTGTGGCCACAACAATACCCAATATTCTTGATGTTTTCCAATTCTAGGCTATGGTGGGACACTTAACCATGCCTCACTACCTATCATTTTCCAAACAAGATGATGTATCACTTACTCATCCACACAATTCTGCCCTTCATATTGAAGTCTTAATCCACAAACATCGTGTTAAACGTGTCCTAATAGATGGTGGAGCTGGTTTAAACATTTGCACTTTAAAATTGATCCATGCACTAGGATATTATGATAATTCTATTGATGCCAAAAGGAAAATCACAATAAAGGCCTATGCTAAAGAAGAGAGATCCTCCAAGGGATTGATTGTGTTTCCTATTGTAGTAGGACCAATTGTGAAAATATAGTTTTCCAAGTGTTAGAAAAAGAGTTGACATATAATATACTCTTGGGACGTTCGTGGTTCATGAAATGCAAGCAGTGCCTTCAACTTATCATTAGTGCTTAAAGTTTCCTGTCAATCCCCAATCCAAAGAGACAAGTGTTGCTGACTACAACAATCCCCAATCTTGTAACATGCTTAAAACAACTCAAGACACTTTGGTGCCCCATAATAGGGAAGCAAACACTTCTAGTTCATCCAACAATAAAAGGAAACTAAATGTTGTATCTAAATGGGTTGAGAAAAAGGACCAATCCAAAGAGACAAGTGTTGCTGACTCCACTCAATCAAACAATGAAGCTCAACTAGATTTCTATCACAACAATTCAAAGAAAATATCAAGTTAAAATAAAAAGGCATGGGAGAGTATTCCATTAAACAATCTTTATGTTTTTCACAATTGTTGCCATCTCCAAGATCATATGGGTAGACGCTAACATTAACACAACAATCGTCACAACCTACCACGATTTTAGATGATATATTTTTAAAGGAAGGTACTTTAGAATATGAATCTAAAGTTAAGACCATCCTCAATTGGCTCTACAAAGATGATGAAGCATCTACATCAACAACTATCAATATAAAGAAAGATCAATATGGAAAGGGAAAAACAATATTAGAGAAAATGAGGTATGAAGGACAAGGAGCTATTGGAAAAAGAAAAGAGGTCATTTTAGAACCCATTCAACCTCTCACACTTTAGTCAAAAGACAAAACAGGACTGGGTTATACAGGGGAAACAAAAGAAGAAAACACTCATAGAGTTGTTGAAAGAATCCTTCAAATGCGAGAAATCTCTGAAATGGATTCTAATGAGCATGAGTGGGATTCTTTATCAGAAGAATTGTACAAGGACATACCAATTGATTTCATAAAATATTATGCACCCACACGCGAGGATGGACAAAGCTCAGGGACTAGACCCCTTGTATTTGGATCACAAAATATCGATGACTCAAGTGAGGATGGACAAATATCAAGTGAGATAGATGACTTGGAGGAGAGTAATATCATAGACCTTCACATCACTATTGGAAACCTTGATAACATAGCTATTAGAACCCTCATGGGCATGGACCTTAGCCAATCTGATGACCTTTTACCATTAATACATCCTGAACTTATTGACTGGGAACCAACTGAACCTATCAATGTTCCTATCTTTGTGAATGATGATGCAATCATTAATTTCCTTTGTTATGAAAAACTCGACACAAGTTCTAATCATAAATATCATAACAACACTTTGAGGTAGGAGGTTTTCAAATCTTTCAATTGCAAAATTGAAAATAGGAATAATGGATCTAATGGTGAAAACCATTTAATGGCAACATTAGATTTCAAAAAATTAAAAATAAATAATGCATCTGACAGTGAAAACCTCTTTGAGGAACTAAAAGATGGGAGATTTGACACCCTTCCAAAACACTATCATGAAATATCATCAGTATTGGTGGAGCCTACACAGTCTATCAATCTTGGCACAACAAAAAAAGAAAAAACTCTACATCTGGCAACATCAATGACTGAACAAGAAAAGCCTAAATTCACCAAGTTCTTTGAAGACATACACATTAACTTTGCTTGGTCTTATTCTGGTATGCCAGGTTTAGACCTAGATCTTCTAATGCATAATTTATCTCTACCATCTGGAATAAAACTTGTGAAGCAAAAACTAAGAAAAATGCATTCACATATCACCTTGTTGGTAAAATCAGAACTAAAGAAGTTGTTAGATGTCAGATTCATTAGATCTATTGATTATGCTGAGTGGATTTCTAATATTGTACCAGTTTCTAAACTAGATAATAGTATCAGAATATGTACTAACTTTAGATATCTCAACAAGGCATGTCCAAAGGACGATTTTCCTTTGCCAAACATTGACATTATTGTCAACTTAACAACATGACATGCCATGTTATCACTAATGGATGGCTTCTCAAGTTACAACCAAATCAAAATAGCACTAGAGGATCAAGAGAAAATAACATTCACATGTCCATGGGGAAAATTTTGTTGGAATTTCATGCCTTTTGGGTTGAAAAATGTAGGTGCCACATATCAGCGAGCAATAACCACCATTTTCCATGACATGATGCATACCTTTATGGAGGATTATGTGGATGATATATTAGCAAAGTCATATACCAGAGGACATCTAGAGATCCTAGATAAACATTTTACCAGATTAGAGAAGTTCAATGTTAGATTAAATCCTAAGAAATGTGTGTTCGGTGTTACATCATCAAAGCTTCTAGGATACATAGTTTCAGAAAAGGCTATCAAAGTAGATCCTTCCAAGGTCAAGGAAATAATGGAAATGCTACCACTAAAGAATATCAGTCAACTACGATCTCTATAGGGTTGGCTACAATCAATCAGGAGGTTTATCTCCCAATTAGCACAAAAAAGTTATCCCTTCAATCATTTTCTACATAAGAATGTCTCTTTCAAATGGTATCAAGGATGTGAAACAACTTTCAATCAAATAAAGAAACATCTAATGTCACCCCCATATTGATGCCACCTACAGAAGAGAGACCATTATTACTATACATTGCAACAACCAAGATTTCTTTGGGTGCTCTATTAGCACAAGAAGATCTTGTGGGAAAGGAACAAGCTATCTATTATATTAGCAGGACTTTGAATGGTTATAAGATAAATTACACCTTCATCGAGAAAGCTTGTTTGGAAGTGGTGTTTTCTACTCAGTAGTTGAGGCATTACATGTTAACCCAAATGGTCAAAATCATAGCAAAGATTGATCCGTTAAAGTATTTACTCAACAAGGTTGCTCTAACAGGAAGACTAGCCATGTGGGTCATGATCTTGAGTGAATTTGATATCCAATATGTGGATCGAAGAGCCATTAAGGGTCAAGTGATAGCCAATCAGTTAGTTGAAGCTCCATTACTAGATGATCATCCAATGAACATTGAGTTTCTTGATGTAGACATTCTTACTATGACAACACAACAATGGAGGCTTTATTTTGATGGGTCCTACACACAATATGGGTCAGATGTGGGAATTATATTTATTACACCTCAAGGATATGCCATCCCAAAGTACTATAGACTCATGTTTCCATGTACAAATAATGTAGTTGAATATGAGGCATTAATCATTGGCATCAAAGTGGCAGTTGAATGGAAGATCACAAAGCTACAAGCATATGGAGATTCACAACTAGTCATTTATCAGGTAAATGATGAATATCAAACCAAAGATGAGAAGTTGATGTTGTATAAAAAAATAGTGGATGATTTCAAAAAGTACTTGGTGGATATCAAATTTGAACAAATTCCAAGGGTAGAAAACAAGGTTGTTGATGCAATGGCAACAATTTCTTCTCTCTTACAATTGCCAAAAAAGTGACGTCATTATGAGTTTATGGTGGAACAAGTGTCTAACCCTGCTTATGATAATCCTAAATCTCAAACCATATTTCATTTAGTTGACACTGAATCCTCAATTTATGGAAAGACCTACGCTTCCTAAAAGACAATATCCTTCCTCCTAATCTTTCCATAAACTAGAAATGCAACTTCATTCACCAAACCGCATGACATACTTTACTGTCGAGGTCTAGATGGTACTCTCCTTCGGTGTCTAGAACATAACGAGTCTAAGATAGCTTTACATGAGGTTCATGAAGGTATTTGTGGATCTCATTCAAGCGGACTAACCCTAGCAAAGAAACTGCTTCGTTTGGGGTATTACTGGCCAAACATGGACAAGGAGTCTTTTCAATTTGTTAAGAAGTGCCAAAAAATTTCAAATACATGGTAACCTAATCCATGGGTTAGTGCAAGAATTGCAACCATTCATTTCAACATGGCCTTTTTGTCAGTGGGGACTAGGCCTGGTAGGAAAGATTAATTCATCTTCATCCAATGGACACAAATTTATAATAACAGCCACAAAGTACTTTACAAAGTGGATAGAAGTTGTTCCCTTGAAAATAATCACTGGAAAATAGATTTCTTCTTTCATATTGAATTACCTCATCTATAGGTATGGCATTCCTCAATCCATTTTCATAGACAATGGTAGACCTTTTAAGAATCAGGATGTTTAGGAACTGTGAGAGGTTTCATATCCAACATCGTTTTTAAACCCCATACTATCCTCAAGGAAATGGCCAAGCAGAGGCCTCAAACAAAACTATTCTAAAAATCCTAAAGAAGGTTGTCAACAATGTTGGATGTGATTGGAACGTTTAATTAAACCCTTCTCTCTGGGCATACTGAACTAGCATCAGAACACCTATAGGATCTACACCATATGCCTTGGTATATGGATCAGAGGCCATACTACCTATTGAGGTTGAGATACCATCACTCCATGTGTCACTAAAGGGAATTATTTCAAATGAGGATTATAGAGTGTCTAGACTTCAAGAATTGGAACAGTTGGTGAATGTTGTTAAAAAGCTGTGAACCATTTGAAGGCATATCAATAGAGGATGTCCAAAAGCTACAATAATAGAGTAAAACCTAGAAAATTTCAAGTTGGTGACTTGGTCTTAAAGGAAAACCCTCAAAATCAACAAGATAGAGAAAAGAAAGGGAAATTTGAACCTAATTGGCTAGGTCCCTTTGTTGTCATATCAGTCTATGGATCTGCAACCTATCAGTTGTCTACACCTGAAGGGGATTTGTTCGATGAACCTATCAATAGTATCCATCTTAGGAAATTCTATACCTAAATTTTTTAGTGCATGGGAAAATGGTCACCTGGATGAAAACCTGGCAAACAGGCATCTTGGTGATGGAAAAATACAACAAGAAAATACAAAAAAAAATCATAAAGTCTAAAAAAGTGCAATAAAAACATGTAGTGAAAACCTAGAAACAAGCACTTTAGATGGATGATATTCTTTTGAATCATGATTTTATTGCTTTAGCTTGAATGTTCAAATGTTGTACTTTGATTTTTGTTATCATTTCTTTGGAGCAACTCGATGATGTATTGAACTAGAGAAGCTAGGAAGGAGAATGGTATTTTCTTTTTCTATTTTCTATGAATTAATCATTATTATTGTGTGAACTATCGTGAGACATGCTCTACAATGTATCACTGATGACATTTCGAATTCACATAGAAAAATGATTGATTCTTATCTATTTATGCAAGAAATGCTCAGGTCATCTTGGTTTAATTATACCTCAATGCTTGTGTTCACTTGCAATATCAAAAATCATGAAAGTAGTACTCAGGTCATCATGGTCTAACTCATACCATCGATGCTTGTCTTCACTTTCAACATTTTAAAGGCTCAATGATGATAAAAACATGATAAATGGACTATTAAGATAACAACATTTGCATATGTATATTTTCATGGTTAAATTAGATTGCATTCATATTAGTTTTTCATCTACATTATAGATTTTCTAAGGCTGGTGAATCAATAACATGATAGAGAAATCATAAAATCTCTGACTGAATAAGTGTACATCAAGTTTCAGTACATTAATCAATCCTATACTGGGGCATATCAATCAAAGCTGATAAACCACATCGAATGATGATATCTATATTGGCTTGCACCAAATGTGGAATCATGTCCCACATCTTTGGGAAGAACTCTAAAATCCTCCTATGATCATAACGTATCACAAATCAACAATATTATCAATCAATCAACCTATCAATCTAATCGGCTCTGGTGAGACTTTGATCAAATCTCGTGAGCGATTATCATTGAACCTCATCTATCATGAGGTCAAGCATAAATCTATTATTGATCCTGACCTATCATGAGGCCAATCGATCAATCTATCATTGATCCTCGCCTATCATGAGGTCAAACATCAATCTATTATTGATCCTCGCCTATCATGAGGTCAATCAATCAATCTATCAATGAACCTCACCTATCATGAGGTCAATCAATAAATCTATCAATGAACCTTGCCTATCATGAGTTCAATCATCAATCTATCATTGATCCTCACCTATCATGAGGTCAATCAATCAATCAATCATTGAATCTCACATATCATGAGATCAATAATATTCTAATCTATCAAGATCATCAATCAATATTGAAAATCAAAGGCTGACACGATCAAAAATCATCAAACACAAGGAGGCAAAGTAGGGCAACATTTAATCAACTAACGAAATTAGTATTCTTTATTAGGAGATAAATCATTGAATCATCAAAAAATCATAAAAATTTAAAAAATTCAAAAAATCCACAAAAATCAAAAAATTCATTGATTTATCTCCCGAGGGGGCATATATCCACCATCACCTGAAAATCAACATCTAGGGCATATTGAAATTTTTTGTCAATACTAGCAACAACAACAATTTTTTCTTTGAAGCAATGCGTAAACACATCACTTCAAATAGGGGAAAAATGTATACACCTAAAAATGGTTTGGATAAATCTAATTAATTAAATACATTTATTTGATTAATTAACCTTTAATTCATCTACTATTAAAGAATTAAAATTATTTATTTATATAGTTCATTTCTTTAATTCTTCTATTCTATTTACATTCTTTTATTTATTCTCTCTTAATTAAATAATCAACTTCAATAGTTTGTATTATTTAATTATTTATTCCCTCTTAATTAAATAAACTAAATCATATAGTCTTATTTAATTATCATCATCCCTCTTTTATTAAATAAACAATTTCAAATATTTGTTTTATTTAATAATTGTTATTTCTTCCAAATATTCCATTTTCCTCTAAATTGAATATTTCCAATTTCTTGCTAATTTGAATAAATCCAAATATTCAAATTAAAGCGTATTTCTACAACTATTTTCTCTTTTTACTCATCATATCCACCAACAAAATTAGATATTTCATATCTAATTAATTCAACTCAACCTTCACAGACAAATTTGGAGACAAATTGGAGAGAAATTATAGGCAAACTTCTTCATCTTCTTCCATTGATTCTTCCTATCCTCTGGGAGAATATTTTTATGGGGATGAACAATCTCCATAATCTTCTCAAGCTTCTTCATCCTTCACCTTTGATTATTTCAAATCAAATCCAAACCTTTGCTTTGTTTTCAGATCACAAATATGTTGTTGTGAATCTATAAATACAACCTCTTTCTATAGGAAATGGATCCCAACTTTGTGCAATCTTACTCTGCAGAAATAGCATTAAAACAATCAAGTATTTGAGCAATAGCAATTAAGCAAATCATTTTAGTGTAGCAATCATAATCATGGATTTTTATTTAGCTGCATATTAATTTAGAGTACTTTAATTTATTAGTTTCATGTCAATTTCAGCTACAATATCATCACCATATCATTTAGCAATTATCATTACATAGGATTAGATTCCTGCATTTAACAATACCTCATTATCTAGATTAGCATTTTAATAGTCACAGTGCTTACACAATCTAAGAGCCATAGTGATTTAATAAATCTTTGGAGTTAGAGAGAAATGGGATGGCTTTGAGAGATTTCCGGTTTTAATTAGATTAACTATTGTTTAAATCTATTGATATCATGTCTTATTGATTGTGTTTGTTATTCATTTATGCATATTTTACTCACGCAGTTGCTATGGAATATACTCATGTTGTTGAAAGTTACCTTCTAGGACAAGTGTTGAAATAGAGTACAAAGGGTATAGGTTTTACTTTATATCTAAAACCAATCCTTTTTTGCAATTTTTTTTTAATGCTTGGCCAAGCAGTTAGCCGATTATGTATGTATGGACTTATATGTGATGACACTCTTTACCATTCCTAGCATAGATCTTTTTTGGCATTTTAATTCACACCTCTAGAATGCGAGTTAGAAACAGACAACTATGCATAGTAAAACTACTCTTCAAATTTGGATGGGAAGCTCCCTCTTTCCTGATAGTGTTCAAGAAATTAAACTAAAACTAAGCTGCCTATCTTTTTTATCAGCTAAGAGCACAAGGTTTATAAAACTCAAGCACCATAGCTAAGATTTTCCAATTAATGAATTTCAACTATGACTAACCTACGCTAATGATGTTTCTATTTTCTCAAGTAAACATAGAGCAAGAGAAGTAGAAATGAAAAAGGTTTGATTCTCTGACAAAGTGCTTAAATAAACTCATTCTCAACATGCATCTACTTACTTTCAATGCAAACTGAAATTAAGATCGCATAAGCATAACATAATAAATGGAAACTTGAGACATTATATCAAGGAAAAAGAGGCTTGAGACTTTATTTCTCAAATTTTTGGAATAAAGATTACACGAAACACATGCATGAAACAAAAACTTGTAGCTAAAAGATACTTGCAAACTTGTTCTTACACAAAGTGAACAACAACTACAAGACAACAACTTAAAGGAAAAATAAATTCAACAATTTTCTATCACTAGTACGGTTGAAAATAAATGAGCAAGGCTGTTCTTATTTATATCCAAGCAGAGGAGTAGGAAACCCTAAAATCTCCTTGATTTTACAAGTATGGCTTGCTCAACAAATAAGCTTTATTTCTAAAACTAGAAGAAGATAACATCTAACCACCTAAGAAAGCAGGAAAAATAGGAAGTTCCAACTATTACATTTTATCTTTTTTCTATTCTTCAAAGAATAGATAAGAATTGTTCCAAGAATAGAAAGAAAGTAGAAAGAAAGCTTTTGGAAGAAAGTTTCTTTAAACCTCAATCACATCTGCTAAAAAGTTAGAAACTGTGTCTCTATCAGGTGCATCAATACTATCAATAGAAAAGTTTCACTTTTTTAAGATATCCTCTCCATCTATAATCGATCTCAGGAAATATTCAACTTGATTGGTTGCTTTCTCAAACTTCGTCGACATCATGGAAATC
Organism: Sequoia sempervirens; assembly: GCA_007258455.2. NCBI lineage: Eukaryota > Viridiplantae > Streptophyta > Pinopsida > Cupressales > Cupressaceae > Sequoia > Sequoia sempervirens. The sequence continues at coordinate 373,532,669 of VDFB02058242.1, read as the reverse complement.
TGACTCATGCCACCATCACTGCCACAAAAAACACTTTGAAATTGGGCTTGCACTTCATCAAGTCTAAAATAGGAACCATCATCACGATGAAACCAAGTAGGGATCTCTGTAATAAACTCATTTATGAGTAGAAAAGCTTCAACCACCCTTTGCCTTTATGCAATGAACTCCTCGAGTATCCTTGATGGTGTAATTAATTATTTAATTACACTTTAGCATATGTTTACTTAGGAAAATTTCATTTCCTAGGTTAATTATTACTTAATTCTTATCTTATCTTATTGAGCTATCTTTTTGCTCAAGATAAGATTAGGGTTGTCTTTTCTTGCTTTATTGCATCATTTCCTTTTTGAAGGCTTTTGTAATATTTGTAAAACAATTTCATTCAATAATCAATTATGCTGATTTTTGCTTGCACAAGTTTTCTCTGAGAGTTTACAGAACATCTTTCATTTCTATTCTGAACATTTGTTGCATGTGATAGGTGATTGCTTGCATGTGATTCTTGGGGAATGTGAAGTTGGTTTTTCAACTTCTACATGGTACTAGAGCTCCAAACCTATTGCTGCCTGTTTGTGATCTGAAGATATTCTCTCACAGCGTCTTTTTCTATGCAAGGGTTTCAAGTTAGATTTATTTTCTATGGATCTGGGGGTAGCCAAATTTTTGGAGCATTTTGGGCTCGAACAGACATCGCCATCGTGATCAGAGCATCCAAAAACCCTAGAAATGCCTTTCGTTTTGTCGATTTAGGTGAAATTTGAAAAAAAAGGCAAAAAAAAATTAGCCCCAAGGCTGTACGGCCCCAAGGCACATAGATCAAGGCATTCTTTTTTGAAAAACCTAAAAAAAATAAAAAAATCAACATTTTTTCAATAGTTTTTTGTGCTTACAGTATAAAAAATTTGCACCGCCCCAGTGCCGCCAAGCGGCCACCAGGGCGCCACCTGCCTCTGGTCCCAGCACCACCGTCGCCCGTTTGTAGCCAAGCGGCCACCACCCACACCACCACCAATGATTCTTTCTTCCCAACCACCAGCTCTGCCCACTCCTCCATCGCCGACCTTGGTTCAAAGCCCCTACGAGCTGTTTGGACCCCGCCAAGGTCTTATTACAGACTGGGTGCCAACGTGCCAACCCCGGCCGCTTTACCAACCCCTGTCGCGGTCATATAGTGACCAGGAGCTTCGCTCCAGCCCCCAGCCATTTTTTTTTACCAGCAAGTCTATTGGCAGTCACATGCAGGACTGAGGGTCAGAGCCAGAAGGGCTTATTTTTTGCCCCTGTTTAGTCTGCCTCATTCCTAAAAGAGGCCTTTTCTTCATTTTTGCATAACTTGGGAAAATGGAGGTATTTTTTTGAAAACAAATAGTCGTCGGAAAGCTGATTTGACAATGGATCTGATTGTGGAGGTTTGATCTCCTGATTTTTTCATTTTGGTGCCTTTTTCGCCTGTCAAATCTAGAAGTTGTTATTTTCACTCCAGGTAGCGTAACTTTTGCGTCTTGGCTCTATTTTTCGCAAACAAATAGGTGTTGGAAAGCTGGTTCCATCCTCTTCTTAGATCTTAGACCTGATTTTTGTAGAATTTTCTCTAGGTATCTAATTTTTTTAGAACTCTGCCTTTGTTTTGTGAGTTACTTTCATGGGAAACTCGCAATCAGGAGTTTTTTTTAGATCAAAGAGGAATATTTTTTTATTTGAGAGTATATACTACTATTTTTCTGTCATGGATTTACATAATATTGCACCCCTTACTCGATTCAACTATTTTGGTTGGAAAAAAAAAATGGAGATTCACTTGAAACATAAAGGGTTGTATAGGGTAACCATGGGTACATAAATTGAACCTACAGGTGCTACTGAAAAGAGAAAATGGTTTAATAGGTATGATGAAGCTTATGGTACTTTATGTCTATCTCTTTCATCTAACCTTTTTCACATTGAGTCTTTCACTACACCCAATGAGATCTGGACCACTTTAAAGTCTCTGTTTGGGAAGTAGGATACTATGAGAGGGTTTCAGTTAGAGAATGAGCTTATTGGCTTAAATCCTATGAATTTTGATAGCATCCAGGAATTTTTCACCAAACTCAAGTCTCTTAGATTACAATTGTCATAGTGTGGTGTTCAGAAAGAAGACTCTTAGTTGATATTGTCCATTCTTTCTAAGCTTGGACCAGATTATTCAGTTTTTGTATCTACCTTTTATGCCACTAGGGATGCACTTGGTACGAGATTCGCTATGCCATCTCTTGATGAATTTGCTTTATCTCTCACTCAAGAGCAAGCTAAGTTAGCTAGCATGGGCATGGTGAAACCTTCTTCCTCATCATAGGAACTTATTGCATCACAAAAGCCCAGAGATCAGAAGGCTTCTACAAGCAAAGGCAAGAAACAAAAACAAAAGGATTCCAAACCTCATGAGTAGAAAAAGGAGTCCTCATATTCATCCTCCTCTTCTAAGGGGAAATCATTTAAGAAGGAGAAGGAGAAGGGTCCACGTGCATATTGCAAGAGGGAAGGACATGTAGAACATAATTGTTACAAGGACATTGATGAGCTGAAACATCTTCTTCAGAAACATCAAATTGATTTGCCTTCTAGGATGTCTGCATCATCTTATTCTCCTCATTCTTCTTCTTCAGAGCAACATAACATAGGAACAGCTGGTTTACATACTTCATCAGATATGAAGGGACATGCTCTTTATGCTTCTTCAGGTATTGGATCAGGGAGATGGCTTCTAGATTCAAGAGCATCTCATCATATGGCATCTTTGCAGTCTATGTTCACTTCCTTTGAGCCTTGCACTATGTCTCCCATTTTGATGGGAAACAACACTTACATGAGTATTACAGGGAAGGGGTCTATTAGTTTTGGGGACCACTCCTTTTAGGATGTCTTGTGTGTCCCTCACTTGACAAACAACCTTCTTTCCATTTACTAGATCATGCATGGAGGCATTGGGAGATCTATGGAGTTCACACCTGATTCGGTTATCATCAGAGACTTGGAGAGAAGAGCAATTATTGCTACTAGGATAGTGGATCACTTATCTCAGTTGTACTCCACTAATTTTGCTACTAGTGGTGCTTCTGTTTCTATAGTTTTTCCTCACACATCTAGTGTGCATCATCATTTAGAGGAGAGATTTGGCTTCTTGAACATTGGAGTTCTCACTTCGGATCCTATTCTCGAGCCTTCCATTCCATCTTCCCCACCTCCTATTGCTTCTTCTATTTCAATGCAACATGATCCAGTTGATCATACATCTTTGGAGGTTTCTATTGAGTCTTCACCTACTTCGGCTTCTTCATTTGTTGAGGTCACACTTGCTTTTGTGGGGACACCTTGGGCTGCACCTTCTTCACCTTCAGAGATTGCTTTCATTTAGCCTCTTCCCTCTCACTTCTTTCAGGAGATGCAGTTTCTTCACTTCTTTTGGAGTTACTTCATTATGGGGGGGATCTTTGGTCTCTTTCTTCCTCTCTTATGGGGGGATTCATTTATGTATCTTTGTGATGGATGGTGTCCTTGGAGGGTCTTATGGAGTCCTCCATCTTTCATCACTTAGTTTATTGCATTCTATTTTGGGGAGGAGTTTTGTTCCCATGTGGTTTTCTCCTTTACCCCATTTAATTTAGTTTGCATTGCATTTGTGAATGAGTACCTGATCAAGCCTTGTTGTTGGGACTCATCTTTGCATAATAATTTTCTTCTCCCTAAGTTGCACTTATGGGGGGGTGTTGGCGTAATTAATTATTTAATTACACTTTAGCATAAGTTTACTTAGGAAAATTTCATTTCCTAGGTTAATTATTATTTAATTCTTATCTTATCTTATTGAGCTATCTTTTTTCTCAAGATAAGATTAGGGTTGTCTTTTCCTACTTTATTGCATCATTTCCTTTTTGAAGACTTTTGTAATATTAGTAAAACAATTTCATTCAATAATCAATTATGCTGATTTTTGCTTGCACAAGTTTGCTCTGAGAGTTTACAAAACATATTTCATTTATGTTCTAAATATCTATTGCATGTGATAGGTGATTCTTGGGGACTGTGAAGTTGGTTTTTCAACTTCTACAATCCTCTCATAGGTTTTCACCTTGAAGCTATGATGCTCTTTCCATCCAAGGATTTTCCTCTTGTGTTCTCTAGAAACTATTGAGCCATAAGTTGTATCTAAATCTGCAATGATGATTTCATGCCTAGGCTTTACCTCTACCATTGATTGTTGAAATCCTTGCAGGCCTTGATGTAAGTCATGAGCATTATTCCTCAGCCAAAAAATATATGCAAGGACTTCTTTTCCTTTGATGATAAATCCCTTGATCCATTCTTGAGTTTGTTTCCCACATATTACCAGCTACCTCAATTGATGATGATTAGCTAGTGTCTATGGAACCTAGGGTAGCAACTAAGTAGCTTGTGAAGTGCCATGGACAAGGTCAGAAATGTAAAGCCTGAGTTTATGTATTTCAGCCTTGAGGGCTGCCTTGTCTTCTCCATCTTTGAGCATTCTTTCTTGAAGGCTTTCAGATGCAACTCTAAACAAACTAACCTTTGCATGTCTAGTGCTTTTGCTAAGATTAGCCTCCACCATCATGAATTCATCTACATCCACTTCATCTCTATTTTTATCTTCAAGAGGTGTAGTAGTCTCCATGATCATCTCACCATCAAGATTTCTCTCAAAATGAACTTTCTTCTTTGCTTTCTTCTTAGGTACCTCCTGATAGATGTTGTTAAGATCATCAAAATTCACCTGATATGAAGGTCTTCTTCTCTTCCTTCCTAAGGAGCTCTCAAGCCAAGATATGGTATCTCTACTAACTTCCTTGGGAGATTCAATAGTAACTTCTTCATCTTCTTCATTCTCTATATCAATATGAATTAGTGAAGAACTCGATAATGGTGGAGAATCATGTGTCAAAGGTGCATCTTTTGTTTCTTTTTGAGGCACAAACTCTTCTGGAGGAGCTTTTGCTTCAGCTATAGGTCACTCCTGTATGATTATTTTTGAGAAGTCCAACCTTCTTCTTATGTTTTTAGTTGACCTACTACCCTCTACACCACCTTCAGACTGACTTACTCCTTTCCCTTTTGATTGTGCTCCAGAAGAAGAGGGAAGAGTTGAATGTATTCTTCGTGGCTCTGTTGCTAGAATAGATTTCTTCCTCTTGAAGACTAGGAAAACTTTGTTGTGCTCGAGGACTTGTCTTTCCCTTTCTTCAACTGAGAGGGACTCTTTGTTAGCCCAATTGACCTATGGAAGAGGTTGATCTTCAATTCACTTCCGAGTGTACATTGGGACAAGTACATCTCCATCATCATCTAATAATCCTTTGATATCCTTTTCTAAGCAATCTTTCATTTGATGAAGAGTGAACCTATTGTAACTATGTCTTTGCACCTCAAACTCATCTCTGCAGTTTTCCCAAAAATCTTCAAGAGCAGGAAAATGAGCATAGTTCTTCTCAACTTGGGCAGTGAAGACACCATGAGGGTCATATGATAGTCTCTCACTGTATGCTTCAGACCAAGTGTTTCCAACTCATTACCCACAAACTTAGTATCTGCTACTGATCTACTTGTATAGATTCCTAGCCCCAATGGAAAACTGAGGACATGTTTCTTTCTATTCCTCAAGACTGTGTGGACATCATGTGCTTGCCTTAGAAATTCCATGAAAACAACTTCATCTGATGGGTACCTTGGTAGCATGAGTGGAGCATTGGAGTAGCCATAGACTCTGAGGTAAGTGAATGTAGGAAATTATATAAACCAATCCACCCACTCAGCTATTGCCGCACTAGCAGTGGATGAAATACAGATGTGCAACTCATTGTCTAGGTCTCGCATTGTGTGCATTAGGAAAGCCTCATTCACCCTTTTGTAATGGTGTAATGACTTTGTGAACTCTATCTGAGGGTAGTAGTTGTAGACATGTTGTAGGTTTAGAGACCCCTTAGTGTTCAACCCTCTGAATTGACCTTGGAAGGCCACTAGGTAGACTAGGTAGGAAACCATATGGAACTCATGAATCTAGAAGTATTATGTTATTTGTTGATGGAGGTTGTCACTGATTAAGGTTGCCCAATCATAGAACTCAATTTTCTTCATGATGTGAGGTATAACATAGAACATCCCCTCGCTCGATGTTCAATTTCATCTTTGAATTCCCCTTGCTAGATGTTCTTTGGAAGATTATTATGTTTTTCTTTCATCTACTTTTGTGCAATCTTCTTGTATTTCTCTTTATGCATATCCCATATCCTTCCACATTCTTGTTTAGAGATAGTCACACTTTTAGGCCAAGGTGGAATTGAGAAGCATCTTTCAATCACATCTAGCTTTAGGTTGCAAATCAATCTTCCATCTACTGACTATATCTCCTGAGTTTCCGGATTGTAATGCTTGATGTAAGAAATTACAAACTCTAGACTCTGCACTAAAATAGAAATGGATGATGCTGTGAGGAGTCCAGAGTGCCCTAGGTTTCTAATTGTAGTGTTACCTGTGTTCTCCAAAGCACATAAGTTGAACACCGACTGAATGTGATGCAAGTTAGTCTCAGCTATTTTGATGAAGTCATGGTATAGTATTGACTTGGTTTTCAAATAATTGGGAGTGTATTCCATTCTGAAAACCTTGAAGAATGACTATAAACTTGCATATGTTCAGACAAGTTTTGAGCAACTTTCTATTTTTAGAATGTTTTCTGAGATATGGGTTTTGTTTAGAATTTCGTTACAAGAATATCTTGATCGCCCATTTTTGAAAATTTTGAGCGTAGACTGAAAAAGTAGCAAACCCTAATTTCTTCAGTTTTTCACAAAAAAAGCTCGCATCTGGGTTTTGTTCCAAAACACATTTGAAATTAACCCAATTGATCAAATTTGAAAAATATTGAGGGCTGATTGAAAAAGCAACAAACCCTAGAATCTAAATTTTTTCTTGAAAATTTTGTGATCTAGGTTTTCTTCAGAAGAATGTTTTAAGAGGACCTAGATGATCAAAACTTGAAAAGTCTAATGATTTCTCTGACATGCAAGGAAAAAGCAGCTACTGCAACTTGAGAAATTTCTTCAAAAATTCTTTAGAATGATGAGCTAAGAAGACCCAGATTGCTGAAAATAGAAAATCTTGACCTTAGTTTTCAAAAATTTGATGTTCTGGATTCAAAAAGCATGAAAAATGAAGGTCTTATGTTGTTGGTCTGAAATATTGATATGAATACTTTTGAAATTCAATCAAAAGCTTTAAGTTGATAGGTGTCTTGAATCCATGAAAGAAAATCTTCAAAGTTGTTGCTCCTCTTCAACATGGAAATTGAATGAAAAAAGCCTCTTAAATAAGCCTTAGGCTTGAAAAAACCCCGCTTTCTTTTTCTTTAATCCATGCAAACCCTAAAATCTTCATGTACATTGAATATGGACGTTTTATCTTCATCTTGTAGTTTTGAATTTTTGAAAAATTGGCTAAGGCATAGTAACTTGGGTGCCCTTCTTGGCTGGAGGTGCCAACTTTCTCTAACTTAGTCATTTTTAAAGTTTTCAACATTTTTCTCATCTTTGAAACCCTAGTTTGAATTTGATCTCTGGCTTCCAAATTGATCCGGTGGACACACTGAATGATTCATCAGAGAGCTTGATCAAATCTGATGAGATCATTCTGGAGGCACCTTTGACTAAAAAATTCATTTGATGCTTTAAAATCATGGGCTCCTCCTTTCTCCCTCAGAGGCACCCAACTCCTCAGTGTTAGCCATTTTTCTATTCTCTGCTTTCTCCATGTTTCCCTTTGATCTTCTGATGAATCCTTGATTCTAGGAGCTAGACTGATCGGATTGAATGGTTGACAGCTTCGTTGGATAGCTTGACTGATTCTAAAGGGAGTATCCTAGGAGTGATTTTATCTAAAAGTTGAATCTGAGGGCTCAAAAGTTTGGGCACCCTTGGCTAGCTGAGGCGCCCATCTTCACCAGAGTTAGAATATTTACTAATTTTTTAGCCTTTGCTTTTGACTCTGTGATTTTTCTCATGTTTTCCCCCTTTGTTCCACCTTCGACATTTGATGATTGCCAACTCTAATTGACGTTCTAATGATCTCATTGGAAAGCTTGATCAATTCTGAAGAAGTCATATTGGAGGCGTTATCTACAAATTCATCCATTTAGACCCTTAAAAAACTTGGGAACCTTCTTCCTTCTAGGGCACCCAACTTCTCCATACTTAGCCATTTTTTCTAAATTTTCACTCTTCAAACTTGAACCTTCATGTCACATCACTCATTCAATCTAGATTTACTGGTGATTGACAAGTCTGACGATCTGATGAAGACATCCATTGCAAAGCTAACTAAATCCTGAAGAGATTAAGCTCATCTACAAACCCTAACTATAAAATTTTACCTCTCAAAAGGTCGGGTGCCCCTGGGCACCTGGGGTGCACTAAGTTCCTAGACTTACAAAATTTTCAGTGAATTTCATGGTTCTCCTTTTGTCTTCTAGTTGAAACCTCCCTATTTGATCTTGAATTCCGGGTGACTAGTTGATCCAATGATATGGTGTTGAACTCACTGCGGAGCTAGGAAGAATCTAAATAACTTTTCCTGGAAACACAAACCTTGATTCCACCATCTGATGCCCTGAAAAGTTGGGTTCCTATCTCCTCCTGGGGCGCCCATAGCTCGCAATGTTAGTCAAAATATTATAATTTTCAACTTCCTCCTTCATTCTTCATGCATGTTCATAATATCATCTTCTATTTAGTGCTTGAATGTTGAATCTGACACCTAGCAGCTGACTAGTCTCCATTGATGACTTTGGAGCTCCTGAAATGCTTTTTGAAACTGAAAAAGCAGAATAGACCCACTAGGGAAAAACTGATCATTTTGTGATTCTAACTGCACAAGCCTGATGAGGAAGTATTTTGAGCCAATCAAAATTAGCTTGAACCTTAATAGGAAAATTTTCTATTTTTAGAAAAAAATTCTAGTATCCATTTTGAAAGAAACCCAAAAAAGTTACTATTTTTGGAAAGTTTCTTAAAATAGCAGTTTTCCTAAAAGGTAGGGATGAAAAATTGAGATCTGGGTTTTGTAGACTTGGTCACTATGAGTAGACCCAAATCAAAAAATTTTGAAAATTTCATATTTTTACCCCTCATGCAAGACATGCACACCCAAATTTTGACCTTTTGAAAAATTTGATAAGACTTTTACTCATTTCTTCAAAATGCCTAAGTGTAACAAAATTTTTAATTTGGGGTACAAAATTTGGCTCTGTCTGGGGACCATGGTGGATACTTATGGCATATGCGAACCGAAGACTCTCTAGAGTTCTTAGCATAGACCAATGCCTTATCCATTGGGTATTGGAGTCAACAACATTTCCTAATCACCTATTTGCAAGACTTTCCTATGTCACCTATGACAAAACTTCCTAGAAATCACCTAATAGTTGGACTTCCCTAATAATCGCCTAAAACAAGATGCCTAATCACCTAAAACATGACAAGACTGTTACGAAAAGGGGAAACACAACACAAAAATAGAAAAGAAAAATATTTAAAGATATTTTCTTTGTAAAAAATATTTACTCCACCCCCGAAGGGATGAAGTGCTTTAGGTACTGCCCGCTGTGTGGTAGAGGGATGAGACTTCCATCCAGGTGCAAGAGAATATAAGTGTTCTCCCCTACTAGCTTGTGAATCTTGAATGGCCCTAGCCACAAGGAATCAAATTTACTGTGCATTCCCTTGGGCTCATGTCTCTTATCCCATAGGAGGACTTGATCTCCAACCATGAAATCTCACTGGAAAGCTCTCTTATCAAAAAATTTCTTCACTTGCTCCTAATGTTGAGTGAATTTTTCTACCACCTCCACCCTTTCTTCTTGAAGCTTAGTCAAGTACAAGATGCACTTCTAAATAGGATCTGTGAACTCCCCATCTTCAACTACAGTCACTAGCTGCAAAGTGAACAACTCTAGCGTGATAGGTATCATTGCCTTTGTACCATACATGAGGATGAAGGGTGAAGTACCAATAGCTCTCTTTGGAGTAATCCTATCAGCTCAGAGAGCGTATAGAGTTTCTTGTGCCAAGTTCATTGACTAGAATCAACTAACTTGTGTATGATTGTGACTATGTTCTTATTTGATGACTCGGCTTGACCATTACCCTGGGGGTAATAATCTGATGAATGAGATAGAGTGATGTCATGATTGGAACAGAACTCCAATAGCTCCTTAGATGAGAAACATGTTGTGTTATCTATCAAAATTTTGTGAGGCACCCTGAAGAGCGTAACAATATTATCATTCAAGAAATCACACACAACCTTAGACGTAGCCCACTTGGTGGGAATAGATTCAACCCATTTAGTGAAATAATCAGTAGCTGTGAGGACATAAATATGTCCCTTGTTGGAGTGTGGGTTGATAGGACCAATAAAATCTAAACCCCATTTTTGAAATAAAGCATCTATAACAACTGGCCTGAGAGGAGTGACTTCCAACTTTGTCTTACCAACAAATTGCTGACACAACTGACATTTGTGCATCCATTCATATGCATCACAAAACATAGTTGGCCAAAAGAACTATGCTCACAAAATTTTGAATGCTGTCACTTTTGAAGAAAATTGACCACCACATGCTTGATTATGAAAAGCTTCCAACAAACGCCTTTGTTGATCCTTGATGACACATAACCAGAATGTTTCATCAAGCCCTCACTTATATAGAACATTATTGATAATCACATAATTTTGTGCTTTCAGCTTTAGCATTCTCTTTTGTTGCTTGTTCAAGTGAGTCATACAATCACCATAAGTTAGGTAATACCATATCTCAATAAACCATTCTACTAAAGATTCAATCAGTAGGACCATGGGAAGATCCTCCTTTTCTTCATGTTCAATTTCAGGTATTCCTTTGGCTTGAATCTTCTTATCTCCATCCTCTGCTATCAACTAACAAAGACCTCTCCCGCAGACAATTTTGGTTAGCTTGATCTCCAACTCGTACTCTTGCACTTTCACGACCAAGTTTCCTGTCTTTGTGCCCATCTCCTGCTAAGTTAGCACACTTTCACTACGGGATCGGTGACATATACAGTGATTTGGGAATTCAAGATATAAAATATGAAATTCTTTATAGCTCAAACCACTACAAATGCATCCTTTTCAATCTGAGAGTATTGTGACTCGCTATCCTTGAAACTGCTGCTCATGAAGGAAATTGGTGACTCAGTTTCTTCATTCAAATTTTGTGTTAGAATGGCGGACAGAGTATGCTCTAATGCATAGTAGTAAAGGATAAAATTCTTTTCAAAATCAAGACAAACTACTACTGGAGGTTGGTTGATGGCTTCTTTTATTACTGCAAATTCCTTATTTCATTCTTCCTTCCACTTGAAAACAATCTTCTTCTTTATCACAATAGATATATCTTTTGTCAATTTAGAAAAATCTAGTACAAACCTTCAAATGAAATTCACTTTACCAAAGAAAGAGTGCACTCTTGTTCCTCTTGTTGGAAGAGACAAACTTCTAATAGCTTCAACCCGGCTTGGGTCAATTTGAGTTCCCTCCTTGGAGATGATGTGGCCAAGCAACTTTCCCTTCGTCACCGCAAAGATAGACATTTTAGGATTTAGTGATATTTTATGGTATCTATATCTCTCGAAGAATTTCCCTGGATGTGAAAAATGATCTCGTATCTTCGAGAAAATAGTTTGGTTGTCTAGATAGACAACAATTACTTTATTCCTCAAGTCTCCAAATGCCAAATCCATGGCTCTCTAAAATGTAGCATGAATATTAATGAGGCCAAATGACATTATTTCATATGTGAATGTACCCCATGGGGTTGTGAACGTCGTCTTGTAATGATCTTCTTTAGCCACTGCAATTTGGATTGTAACCAGAAAAACCATCCAATAAGGACAACATCTCTGAACCAGTATATGTCTAAAAGGTATGCTTCATGATTGATAGAGGATAATTATCCTTGAGAGAGGATTGATTCAAGTTCCTAAAATCTACACAGATTCTGATTTCTCCACTCTTCTTTCATACAGGAACTATGTTAGACACCCAAGTGGAGTGATGAATTGGAATGATCTTCACATCCACCATCTTCTAGATTTCCATGTAGATAGTATCTTGAATTCATGGACTGTAGTGTCTTCATTTTTTTCAGAAGGGATTCGCTTTAGGTTTAAGAGGAATTGTGTGGGACAATTCTCTTGGTGTAAAAACTTTCAAATCTTTATATGAGCAGGCGAAGACATCACAGTATTGCTTGAATAGAGAGATAAATCGCTCGCTTTCCTCTGCAGTGCAACATGTACCTAGATTTACAAGTTGAGGCTTGTCATCTATACCAATATTTACTTGTTTGTATTCAACAGAGGTTCTTTTTCTTGAGTTCCCCTGATCTTGTATGTATCTGTCATGCCTTTCAAAACTATTCTCCAAGGAAACCAAGCCCTTGGGAATTTTATTTCCTTTCAATTGGATAATGCTTGTATCTAGTTCTTCTAGAATTTCTTTGTCTTCAGCAACCTTTGACACCTCAGAGACATTTGTTACTGATTCTTTGTGAGAAAATGAACTTCCCTCAAAGAAAAATTATTTGAAATTATCTCCCATAACAAGAAACTCCTTAATGTGATCATCATTGTCAAAGACAAAGAAAAGTGACCAGGCGGTTAAACCTTGCCACGAACTCCCTCACTGGTTCATTGTTCTCCTTCTTTGAATTTGAAAGCTAGGAAAACAACTAGTGGCTATCTTTAGCTGGTTTGAATCTTACCATAAACTTTTTAGTCATACTATCCCAGTTGGTTATGCAACCCAACTCCAGGTGATTGAACCATTTAGTAGAATCTCCCATGAGTGTCTCAACAAAGAGACGTACAACAATTTCTTCATGAGCTACATGCAAAATGGTGCAAGTCATTGAAAAGGATAAAAGATGATCATCATGATGTTGAGTTCCATCACCTTGGAATTGTGGAAAGTTCTTTCTCAACCCCTTAGGAAATTCATGATTCACTACCAAGGACAAAGGTTTGATTTGATCACCCCCAAGGTAGTGGGGGTCCTCTTCTCTGATTGTAATTGTGGTTGTTGTTGTTGTTATCACCCATCGCACTTGGTGGAATTATAGGTTCTTCATTCTTAGGTTTGGTGTCAAATTTTGGATATGTTTTTGATGGCTGTCCAACTTCTATAGGTTGTGTCTAAGGAAGGACAGGATCTGTTAAATCAGCTTCTCCTTGGAAGAGAGGATTTTTTCTTGTTCTCCTCGTATAAACTATGCAAGCCAAGTTTTTTTAAACCCACGTAGGTGGTGGTAAGACATGGCTTCTGGCTATAATATCAGCTTTCTCTTCCTCTTTGTCTAGAATAGCAACAAAATTTCTCCACTAAACAAGGGTCTCTTTCTTCTCAAAGATGAAATTCCTTAGGCTGTTGATGATGTCAGCTTGCTCTCCTTCAATTATATGGAAATTTGGCTGGATAACTAGAGGTGTAAGATCAAGCTACTGAACTGGAGCAATAGGATGCTAGAGATTCATACCTATGACATAAAGCGCAAGCTTTTTTTGAATTTTTATGCCTCATGCCCCACAGTGGGTGCCAGAAAACTATTGGTGTTTTAATTTGCACCTCTGGAATGCGAATTAGAAATGAACAGCTATGCAAAGTAAAAATTCTCTTCAAATTAGAAGGGGAAGCTCCCTCTTTGTTGATGGCATTCAAGAAAGTAAACTAAAACTAAGTTTCCTATATTTTGATCAACTAAGAGCACAAGGTTTATAAAACTCAAGTGTCACAGCTAAGATTTTCTGATTAAGGAATTTCAACTATGACTAACCTACGCTAATGATGTTTCTATTTTCTCAAGTAAACACAAAGCAAGAGAAATAGAAATGAACAAAGTTTGATTCTCTGACAAAGTGCTTAAATAAACTCTTTCTCAACATAAATCTACTTACTTTCAATGCAAGCTAAAATTAAGACCACATAAGCGTAACACAATAAATGGAAACTTGAGACATTATATCAAGGAAAACGAGGCTCAAGACTTTATTTCTCAAATTTCTAGAACAAATATTATACTAAACACATGCAAAAAAACAAGAACTTGTAGCTAAAAGAGACTTGCAAACTTGTTCTTACACAAAGTGAACAACAACTACAAGACAACTTCAAGGAAAATAAGCTAAGAAATTTGTTATCACTAGTATGGTTGAAAATAAATGAGCAAGGCTACTCTTATTTATAGCCAAGTAGAGGAGTAGGGAACCCTAAAATCTCCTTGATTTGAAAACTATGGCTTGCTCAACAAGCAAGCTTTATTTCTAAAACTAGAAGAAGATAACATCTAACCACCTAAGAAAGTAGGAAAAATAGGAAGTGCCAACTATTAAATTTTATCTTCTTTCTCTTTTTCAAAGAATAGATAAGAATTGTTCCAAGAATAGAAAGAAAGTAGAAAGAAAGATTCTAGAAGAAAGCTACTTTAAATCTTGATCACATCTATAAAAATTTAGAAACTGTGTCTCTATCAGGTGCATCAATACCATCAGTAGCAAAGTTTCACTTTACTAAGATATCCTCTCCATCTACAATCGATCTTAGGAAATCTTCAACATCATTGGCCACTTTCTCAAACTTTGCCGACATCATGGGAATCTGACTCATGTTGCCATCATTGCCACAAATAACACTCTAAAATTGGGCTTTCATTTCATCAAGTTAGACATAGGAACCATCATAATGTTGACACCAAGTAGGGGTCTTTGTAATAAACTCATTTATGAATAGAAAAACTTAGTCATGAACATTATTCCTTAGCTAGAACATCTGTGCAAGGACTTATTTTCCTCTAATGATAAATCCCTCAATCCATTCTTGAGTTTGTTTCCTACATACTACCAACTACCTCAATTGATGATTATCAACGGGTGTCTCTAAAACCTGGGGCAACAATTGAGTAGCTTGTGAAGTGCCATGGACAAGGTTAGAAATATAAAGCCTAAGTTCCCATATTTCAGCCTTGAGGGCTGCCTTGTCTTCCCCATCTTTGAGCACTCTTTCTTGAAGGCTTTTAGATGCAACTCTAAACAAACTAACCTCTGCATTTCTAGTGCTTTTTCCAATATTATCCTTCACCATCACGAAGTCATCTACATCCACTTCATCTTTGTTTTTATCTTCAGGAGGTGTAGCAGTCTCCATGATCATCTCACCATCAAGATTTTTCTTAAAATGAACTTGCTTCTTTTCTTTCTTCTTAGGTACCTCCTGATAGATGTTGTCAAGATCATCAAAATTCACCTAATATGAAGGTATTATTCTCTTCCTTCCTAAGGAGCTCTCAAGCCAAGATAGGTATCTCTACTAACTTCCTTGGGAGGTTCAAATCTAACTTCTTTATCTTCTTCATCCTCTATATCAATATGAATTGGAAAAGACCTCAGTAATGCTGAAGAATCATGTGTCAAAGGCACTTCTTCTATTTCTTTTTGAGGCATAGAATCTTCTGGAGGAGTCTCCTTCAGTTGTAGGCTACTCCTACATGGCTATGTTTGAGAATTTCAACCTTATTCTTACATTTTTAGTTGACCTACTACCCTTTACACCTTCTTGAGATTGACTTACTCCTTTCCCTTTTGATTGTGCTCCGGAAGAAGAGGGAAGAGTTGACTATATTCTTGGCAGCTCTACTGCTGGAATGAATTTCTTCCTCTTGAGGACTAGGAAAACTTTGTTGTGCTCGAGGACTAGTCTTGTCCTTTCTTCAACTTAGAGGGACTCTTTATTAGCCCAATTGACCTATGGAAGAGGCTGATCTTCAATTTTCTTCCGAGTATACATTGGGAGAAGTACATCATCATGTTGGTTCCCAAATCAACAGATGCAATGAGTCCTAACGAGTAGCCACTCTCTCATATTCAAACTCAATGGGTTGATATGGCCAATGAATGAGAGAGTGAATAAAATACCAATTTCTCCCCTGCACTTTAGGCTTTGTTAAACCTGGGAGGGTAATCCCACTCAGTATATTTATAGATACTTGTGTGATAAAGTATCAAATATACTGTAAAAAAATGTTTCTCCTTTAGATGCTTAATAGGCACAATAATATAAAGGCTTGGCTGACCTCTACAGTAATGCCTAATTTAAACATGAGAGATGTAACTCATTAAAATCCTCACACAAATGAACTAAAATTGATATTTGATTTGAAAAATGATCAACTATTGTATTAACTAACACATGTTACATGAATAGCACACTTAGATCAATGCCTCATCCTTGGAATGGAGTCAAGTCAAACACATACATACTTTGATAACAATTTTCACCTGACAATATATGAAGCTCTTAAATATTGCATTACAACATTTCAACATTGTGTCTTAACATTTACTTCTTACTAGCATCCTAGCACTCAATTCAATACAAACTTACAACCATATTCAAGCACCTACATTAATTCTTTGAATTAATAAACAAGAATAGAACCATACATCTATCTAAAAATGATAGAGACAAATAAGAAAATCCTTGATTGTATCATTCATAATCTGTAAAACTAATACTTAGGAGAGTAAAATAGTCTCAAACTTGAAGCATTCAACATTATTTGGCTAGTATTGTACTCAAAATTACATAAATATTGATAGAATCAAATCCTAAAACTTAACTCTAAAATGCTCTGTATTCACACTACAATGTTCTCTGTGTTAAATTAAAAAACATCCTCTCCTTGAAAATGAGGGAGAAAGACAACACTTTAGGAAAAAAAAAACCCTAAATGTTCATCTGAAGAAGACACTTGGCACATTCAACACCATAGATTTGTAACTGCCTTTGCTTGTTGAAGAAGTTCCAATTTGCTTCCTATTTTCTTGCTCCTCACTCCACTACCTTGCAACAGAGAAATATTCCCCTTTGTGAAGACTTCATTGTTCATCATTATGTCATTTTTCCCACGTTGAAAATGTCTTTACTTGCAAAAGACTTCACCTCCCCCTCGTTCATTTTTCACCCATTTGCGTGAAAATGGTCCTCTCTATAAAAAACTCATCTCCAGCCAAAATATTTTGCACAGTGAATAAAATATTCACTTTAAAATTATTTCTCGTGCCTTCCTTTCCTTTTGCATTTTACATATTTAAATTCCCAGCATAAATTTTTTTACTTTTATTAGTGAAGGCTTTAATTTTTACAAAAATATTTACCCGGGCCTCTGATTTCACCCTCGGATTATAATCACTTTAATTTCCAGCAACATTCCCAAGTTACCTTCGCACATCGCTAATAAATTTGGAAAAATTAATATTTATTAGCGATGCATGATGAATATATGCAGCCAAAGTTTTCTTTGAGGTATTAAAATTCATTTAATCGCGAAAATAAATTACCTGTGCAATGCCTTTTACCTTCCCATGTAATTTATTTTCTAGCCACTTTCACTACAACAAATAAAACTTTATTTTATTTGTAAAACTTTACTCACGACAACCATCATCACTAATCACTCATGTAATTGGCAAAGCTGAAATTGATTAGTGATTGACATAGAGGAATGTATGATATCACCCATCATTGATAGAATATGGAAAACTAGAATGCAACTGGTGATGAGCGATGAAATAAATCCATCACTAATTTGATTTCACTTCTCCATCCCAAAATGGAGATGAGTGATGCGATGCAACTCTGTGAAAATCCCATGAAAATGTTAGAAGTTCTTCAGCCAAAGAGCAACTGAAATTAAACTTGCATTTAATTCCCAATTTAAAACCATCAGATGAAGAGGGCCATCGTAAATTATTCTGGCAAGAGAAGTTACCAATTGGCGATGGGCGATGGGCAATAAAACAACTCCATCGCTCATCATTGATTTACTTTCAACACTTCCTATGAAAACAGAGATGTTTGATGATCACCAATTTGATGAAGGAGAAGGAACTTCAATTTGCGATGGGTGATGAGAAGCAACCATCATCGCTGATTGTTGATACAAATGGGAAGAAGAGCTTCAAACCAGAGATGAGCGATGTTTTCTCCCGTCGTGTTGTTGTGTTACCACTTTTCAACCAATCACAAGCAAGAATTAAACTTGCTTTTCTTATAAACATTTGAAATGCACTTTACAATTGCCTTAAATTATTTTTTGCATTTTCCCAATATTTTAAATATTTTAAATATTAACATTTTAAAACATTAGAAAATGGGTAAATTTTAATTATGGTTGCGACCCAAATAGAGAAATTTCACTATGCACAAATGGTGACCCCTAGAACCGAGATTTTTTGTGTATGACCATAATGAATTATTTAGAGAAAACCCATTTCCTCAAATTTTTCCTAGCCCTTAAAATTCAGGTACCTCCTTTGTGAATTGGACCCGGGACATGTTCGCCACAAAAAAATTACATTAAAAGAATGTATCAAATGACCTCTTATCTTGATGAAAATGCAGTTGTAGAGGTTTTACACCAAAAAACGAAATGGGTTGTCCTTATATTTTTAAAATTTGAAACTTTTTAGGACACCATTTTGCCATGTTGTGATCATAAAGCAATTAGATAACACACCAGGACTTCTCCTGGGAGTCTGAAATTGAGTAGGAATGTAGAAACTTGACCCAAGAATGTAGTGCAAAAAATGGCTCGAAAAAAGAGATCCCGAGGAAAAATTTATTCAATGTCAAAGTTGCTTAGTCGGCCATTTCTGCAATTTCACCTGTCAAACCAATTTGGGTTCTCAAAGTCACCACTTTGAAAAATATCAAAACAACTTCTGGTGGGCCACCATTGGAAACATAAGCTCATCTAGGTACACTGAGTATGTGTGCAAGAGGGATTTCCTTGAATCATCATTCATCACAAGATATTAAAGGTGAAACTTGACCTTGAAACATTCTAAAAATGTAGGTGCAAAACAGAGCAAAATGCATTTGCTTTTGGCTTGGGGGTGATCCCACAATAGTAGTTTACAATTTTTGGCCAAACTGGACACTAAAATTATTATTTTTAAGTAAATCTTCACATTTGGGCACCTATAGCGGCTAAACCATGAGGAATTTGAAAATGATGCAAACTAGAGTCGTCGCATTTTTTCTACAGATTCTAAAAATATTTTTTTCAAATTTTTTGGAATCAGATTGTACTTGTTTTTCCATCTCCCATGAAAACTAGCTTTTTTCATAAAACAACATTTTTAAAAAGTAACACATCATATAACACAAAAAAAAATTCCATGAAAGATAAAATTCTAATTCTTTCGAATTTAGATTTGTAACTCCAATATCTAGTGCTTCCACTTGGTTAGATAGTTTTTTATTGAATATTTTTTCCTTAATCAAGTTTTAAAGTCAAACCAATTACAATTCAGATATAGCATGACTGTATAATGCGTAACTTTTTTTGTATATATCGAAATTCAATTTTTTTTTTATTGGATCAAGGACTTCAATATCTAGTGTCTCATATTTTTCAAAAAAAAAATTGATAATCTGCTATTTTTCCACATGTGTAGAAAAGAGACCTTCATTTTCAATAAAAAACCTATGTTTAATAAAACTAAAAAAACAAATACATAATAAAACCAAAACATATTAAAATTATATTCATTGGATAGCTCATTCTGAGGACTACTTGATTCCAGTTGGGTTTGTGAAGATTCCTCCACTTTCATCCTTAACCCGAGCTCCGAAGTGCCAAAATTTAGGTTTTTTTGTCTCAAGGGGGGATGAGGGATAAGGGGGGTTTGAGCGAACCTCTAGGGGATCACTCGAACTAGGGTTCGGTCGAACCCTGGTTTGAGCAAACCCATTCAAAGGGGTTCACTCGAACCCCCTTGCTATGCATTTTTTTTTGGCGGTCAAAATTCAAAGGGGTTCAGTCAAACTGTAGTTCAAACAAACCCCTAATGGGTTTGGTCCAACCATTAGGTTCGTACAAACCCCCAAAATCACTTTTTTTGCTTTGGAGTCATTTTTTGTGAGTTTTCCTTCCTCACTTGAATTGTAAACCACTATTGTGGCTTCACCCCTAGTAAAAATAGAAAATTTGATCTTGAGACTCTAAAATCGAATAGGGGAGTACATGAATGTAGGGAGAATGGAAAGCAACAATCCTTTTGACATGACAATCAATTGGCTCTAAATTGTGATCCTCCAAACTAGGTCACTTGGGCAGATTTTGCAGGTGCACTTTTGAGTGTGCAAAGGAAATTTTTTCAATATGGGCACTTCAAATTTGAAAATTTGAAGATTCCAACACATCATCTGATAATCCTTCAATATCCTCTACTAAGCAGTATTTCATCTGATGAAAAGTGAGCCTATTGTAACTATGCCTCCGCACATCAAACTCATCTTTGTAGTTAGCCCAAAAATCTTCAAGAGCGCATAAATGAGCATAGTTTTTCTCAAGTCGAGAATCGAAGACACCATGAGGATCATATGATTGTCTCTCACTGTATGGCTTGAGACCAAGTTTTTCCAACTCATTACCATGGACTTAGCATCCATTATTGATCTGCATTGTATAGATTACCAACCCCAATGGAAAACTGAGGGTGGGTTTCTTTCTATTCCTCAAAACTGTGTGGACATCATGTGCTTGCCTTAGGAATTCCATGAAAACAACTTCATCTGATGGGTACCTTGGAAGCATGAGTGGAGCATTGGAGTAGCCATAGACTCTGAGGTAGGTGAATGTAGGAAACTATATAAACCAATCTGCCCACTCAACTATTGCCACCCTGGTAGTGGATGAAATACAAACGTGCAACTCATTGTCCAGGTCTCACACTGTGTGCATCAGGAGAGCCTCGTTCACCCTCTCATAATGGTGTAATGACTTTTTGAACTCCAAATAAGGGTAGTAGTTGTAGACATGTTGTATGTTTAGAGACCCCTCAGTCTTCAACCCTTTGAATTGACCTTGCAAGGCCACTAGGTAGACTAGGTAGGAAACCATATGGAACTCATGAATTTGGAAGTATTTTATTATTTGTTGATGGAGGCTCTCACTGATTAAGGTTTCCCAATCATAGAACTTAATTTTCTTCATGATGTGAGGTATAACATAGAACATCCAGGGTTGAAATTTCATAGCATCTTCCTAACCAGTGACCCTATTGAGCAAGGTGATCATGATAGAAATTTCATCTTTGAATTCCCCTTGCCCAATGTTCTTTGGCAGATTCTTATGTTATTCTTTCGTCCACTTCTATGAAATCTTCTTGTTGTATTTATCTTTATGCATATCCCATATCCTTTCAAATTCTTCTATACAGATAGTCACACTTTCAGGCCAAGGTGGAATTGAGAAGCATCTTTCAATCACATCTAGCTTCAGGCTACAAATCAATCTTCCATCTACTGACTGAGTCTCCCAAGTTGCCATATTTTAATGCTTGATGCAAGCGATTACAAACTCCAAACTCTGCACTAAAGTAAGAATGGATGCTGCTACTAGGAGTCTAGAGTTCCCTAGGTTTCTGATTGCAGTATTACCTATGTTCTCCAAAGCACGTAAGTCAAACAATGACTTAATGTGATGCAAGTTAGTCTTACTTGTTTTGATGAAGTCATGGTATAGTACTGACTTGGTTTTGAAATCATTGGGAGTGTATTCCATTTTGAAAACCTTGAAGAATGACTATAAACTCACCTATGTTTAGACAAGCTTTGAGCAACTTTCTATTTTTAGAATGCTAGTTTTTCTTCTTCAAACAGACAATTTTTTTGAAATTTTTCTGAGATATGGGTTTTGTTCAAAATTCCATTACAAAAAGACCCAGATCATCCATTTTTGAAAATTTTGAGTGTAGACTAAAAAAGTAGCAAACCCTAATTTCTTCAATTTTTCACAAAAAAAGTTGGCATTTGGGTTTTGTTCAGACACATTTGAAATGAACCCAATCGATCAAATCTAAAAAATACTAAGGGCTGATTGAAAAAGTAGCAAACCCTAGAATCTGAATTTTTTCTTGAAAAAGATATGATTTGAATTTTCTTCAGAAGAATGTTTTAAGAGGACCCAGATGATCAAAACCTGAAAACTTTGATGATTTCTTTGACATGCAAGGAAAAAGTAGCTGCTGCAACTTGAGAAATTTCTTCAAAAATTCTTCTGAATGATGAGCTAAGAAAACCCAAATTGCTGAAAATTGAAAATCTTGACCTTCTTTTTAAAAAATTTGATGAACTCTGGATAAAAAAAGCATGAAAAATGAAGATCTTATGTTGGTCTAAAAATTGATGAACTTTTGAAAAATAAGCAAGTTGAAGTCTTGAATCATGAAAGAAAATCTTCAAAGTTTTTGCTCCTCTTCAACTCAGATGCCGCCTGCAAAGAATGATGGAAATTGAATGAAAAAAGCCTCTTAAATAAGCCTTAGGCTTGAGAAAGCCCTGCTTTCTTTTTCTTTAATCCATGCAAACCCAAAAATCTTCCTGTAAATTGAATATGAACATTTTATCTTCATCTTGTAGTTTTGAATTTTTGAAAAATTGGCTAAGGCATGGTAAATTGAGTGCCCTTCTTGGCTGGAGGCGCCAACTTTCTCCAGACTTAGTCATTTTTAAAGTTTTCAATTTTTTTCTCATATTTGAAACCCTAGTTTGAATTTGATCTCCAACTTCTAGATTAAAACAATGGACGAGCTGAATGATTCATCGCAAAGCTTGATCAAATTTGATGAGATCATTTTGGAGGCACCTTTGACTAAAAACTTCATTTGATGCTTCAAAATCATTGGCGCCTTTCTCCCTCAAGGGCGCCCAACTCCCTCAGTGTTAGCCATTTTTTTGTTCTTCACTTTCTCCATGTTTCCCTTTGATCTTTTGATGAATCCTTGATTCTGAGAGCTAGACTGATTGGATTGGATAGCTTGACTGATTCTAAAGGGGGTATCCTGGGAGTGATTTTATCTAAAATTTGAATTTAAGGGCTCAAAATTTTAGGCGCCCCTAGCTAGCTAGGGTGCCCGTCGTCACCAGAGTTAGAATATTTACTAATTTTTTAGCTTTGCTTTTGACTCCTGTAATTTTTTTATGTTTTTCCCTTTGTTCCACCTTCGACATCTGATGACTACCAACTCTGATTGACGTGCTAATGATCTCATTGGAAAGCTTGATCAATTTTGAGGAAGTCGTGTTGGAGGCGTTATCTGCAAATTCATCCATTTAGGCCCTTAAAAACTTGGGTGCCTTCTTCCTTCTGAGGCACCCAGCTTCTCCATACTTGGCCATTTTTTCTAAATTTTCACTCTTCAAACTTGAACCTTCATGTCACATCACCCGTTCGATTTGGATTTGTCAGTGATTAACAAGTCTGACGATTTGATGAAGACATCCATTGTGAAGCTGACTAAATCCTGAAGAGATTGAGCTCATTTGAAAACCCTAACTATTGAATTTTACCTCTCAAAAGGTAGGGTGCCCCTGGGCACCTAGGGTGCCCAAAGTTCCCAAACTTAGAAAATTTTCAATGAATTTCATGGTTTTCCTTCTGTCTTCTAGTTGAAACCTCCTTATTTGATCTTGAACTCTGGGTGACTGGTTGATTCAATGACAAGGCTGTCAGACTCATTGCAGAGCTAGGAAGAATTTGAACAACTTTTCCTAGAAACAAAAACCTCGATTCCACCATCTGATGCCCTAAAATTTTGGGCGCCTATCTCCTCCTAGGGCACCCATAGTTGGCAGTGTTAGTCAAAATCTTGCAATTTTAAACTTCCTCCTTCGTTCTTCGTGCATGTCCATCATCTCATCTTCTATTCAGTGCTTGAATCTTGAATCTGACACCTAGCAGTTGACTAGTCTCCATTGATGACTTTGGAGCTCCCGAAATGCTTTCTGAAATTAAAAAAGCAGAATAGACCCACTAGGGAAAAATTGATCATTCAGCGATTTTGACTGTACCAACCTAATGAGGAAGTATTTTGAGCCAATCAAAATTAGTTTGAACCCTAACAGGAAAAATTTCTATTTTTAGAAAAAATTGCTAATATCCGTTTTGAAAGAAACCCACAAAAAGTTACTATTTTTGGAAAGTTTCTAAAAATAGTAGTTTTCCTAAAAAGTAGGGATGAAAAATTAAGATTTGGGTTTTGTAGACTTGATCGCTTTGAGAAGACCCAGATCGTCGGATTTTGAAAATTTTAAGTTTTTACCCCTCATGCAAGACATGCACACCCAAATTTTGACCTTTTTTGAAAAATTTGACAAGACTTTTACTCATTTCTTCAAAATGCCTAAGTGTAACAAAATTTTTAATTTGGGGTAGAACAATCTTGCATTTTTCTAACTATAGATAGAGATGCGTGTAGTTGTTAGGTAGGCACCAGATTCCACCTTGCAGATTATTCTCTTGCTAAACTTTCCTTGCAAGATCAGGTATTCTTTGAGGAGGAAGAATTCTAGGGAAGTGTAAGCTTCATGGTTGGGTGGTAAAGTCCCTAAGCCATTGTCTCATCCACTAGTTGAGGTGAGCATCAAAAGGAAACCTTGGAAGTTTTCAAGTAATCAAAGGACTATGATGTAACCTTGATGTAATTTGTATTTTGTATTGACTTTGTAGCCAAGTGAACCAAGTAAACTTTGGTATTGTAACTGACCTTTGGAAATGACTATATTCTAACTCACTTTTTAATTAGACATGTGTTGCTATGATATAAAATAGTTGCTTAAGATATGTCTTTTTAAAATTAAATATTCATAATGTCATTTGCAATTAATATTTAATTAATTTAATTAGAATGGGTTATTACATTTGGTATCAGAGCTTAGGGTTCAGCTCTAGGACTTTTGAGTCCACAATGACCATGACTAGGGGATAGTTGACCCTTTGACCAAATTTGAGTTGTCATGAAGATTGATCAAAATTGGATTGAATGCAGGTATGGGAAGGTCTAAGTTAGGAATAAAGAAAGGGAAGACTGTTAGGACATCGAACAAGAAAGTCATAGTTGAAGAGAACACCAAAACTAAGGTTCAACTTGAGATTCTCGATGATGAGACTTTGGCTCAAGCTAGAGAGGGGAAAGAAGATTGAGGAGTTGAAGTGCACTCCTAAGGATAAGAAGCCTTCTAAAATCATAGATTGATCTCTAGGGTGTAGACCAAACTCACCATTACTAACCAAGGAAGAAAAGGAGATCCTGCATGCTTAACCCTCCTATTCTGAGAAAATTGATGTAAATTTTGACAAGGACCCAGAGGAGTGCCCTCCCTCTAAGCATGAGCAAATTGACTAGTGTAAAGAATAAGATTTTATAAATAAGGGCCCATATGACCCATACTTAAAATATAAATAAATCAAGATACATTTTCTTTGTGTGTTCAACTAAAGAACTCAAAAAAATAGGTTTTATTGTGAATGAATGTGTATATCCTTAATGAATGAGTTATATATACATGTGTATGTAGTTTTATGTGAATAAGAATGTTAACTCATAGAACCTTATGTTAAGTTAAATTATAGACATGAAATGTGATGCAAGTCATGTGTGAGTAGGGTGAGCACCAGACAAGAAGTAGGTGGTAGTGTGTCAAATAATGGGTCAAACAAATGGATAGATCATATTCTAGAACTTCTAAATAGGAAAGAGGCTCATATGGACCACTTAGAACATTAGGTCTGGGTGGTACGAGAGGAACAAATTCCCAAGAAAGTGGAAGTCAATTAGGGAGAAGGCGATCCAAGAGAAGGTCCTCAAGGTCGAATTGAGTAAGAACTAGGAAAGGATATCAAAATAGTAGCACCACCTAAGTTTGATGGTAAATCCATCAAAGCAAGAGTTGAGGCATGGATCATTGATATGGAGAAATATTTTGGACTTTGTAACCTATCCAACTAGACTAAATTTGTGTGGGATATGTATCATCTTTCAGGAGAAGTAGCTACTTGGTGGGACAATGAAAAGATAGAAAGGAATCTTCAGCCTGGTGAGATTACTTGGGAACTCTTCCTCTAATGTTTTAGGAAGAGATGGTTATTACAACTCTTTTTCGATAAGAAGATAGAATTCTAAAACCTAACTCAAGGGAGCATGATTATGACCCAATACTAGGAAAATTTCACCAATCTACTGAAGTACATGCCTCAATATCAAGGAAATGAACAATTCTATATCTGAAAGTTAATATTGGGACTTAGACCCCACATTGGAGAAGTGGAAATGCATGATCCTCTCACCATGAATGAAGTCTTCCAGAAGGCCACCAAATAGGAGTACAAATTACAAAAATTTTCCAATTATTGCAACAATTCAAATCCTAAGTTGTGGTCTGGGAACAAGAAGTTTCAGAAATCAGAGAAGACCCACCAAATCTATAATCTCAAGAGGGGAAGTGATTCATAAGAGAAAGGTGAAGGTGGTAGTGGCAGAAAGAGAAAGAAGGAAAACAACAACAAAAATAATGAGGACCAAAAGCAGAAGGGCTTCATGGAAGATAGGCTAGGAGGTTGCAAAGGGTGCTATACTTGTGGAGGCAATCAATATGCCTCTAATTGTCCATAGCAGTCAAAGGTGTGAAGGGAAGGAAACTATCAACAGTCTCAACATCATTAGATCCACACTGCAGTGGATAAAAAGTAGGTAGAGTATTAGGCTTCATGAATCCACTTGATGGGTAAGCTCTATGGTTGAATTATCTCTATTTTAATTGATACTAGTGCTACTAAATGTTTCATAGACCCTAGAGTAATATCCAAGATACCTATTAGACCTAGATACATGGAAAATTCACAAACAGTCGAGTATGGAAACTAAGAAAAGACGAGGGTGGATACCTATCTCTTTTTTAGCAAGTTAGAGATTCCAACCTTCCAAACCTAGGTCAAATTGTATGTGTCACCCTTAGGATCATACAATATAATTTTGGGGATAAAATAGTTAAATGAGCATAAGTATAGTGAACTGTCAGGATAAGATAGTTAGTTGTTTGGATGATTATGGGAACCCAGTCAAGATTTTTGGGATACAAAGACCCTTAGTGCTTAGATAGATCTCAGCAATGCAACTGAAAAAGGCTCATCAAAAGGGATGTGATATTTATGTTGTGCATATCAGTTACCCTAACAAAAAGGATCCATATCTAGAGGACTACCCTATCCTTAAGGAGTTTCGAGATGTATTCCCTAATGAACTCTCAGAGTTACCTCCAAAATTGGAATTTTACTTCTCTATTGGCCTAGTACCGAGATCTTAGCCTCAATCCAAAGCACCATATTGGGTGAAGACTACCGAACTCTATGAGTTGAAGGCCCAATCAATGGATTATTTGAACAAAAGGCTCATAAGACCCTATGTGTCTCCTTGGGGAGCACCAATTATCTTTGTGAAGAAGGATGGATTCTTACATTTGTGAATAGACTATTGGATGTTGAACAAGGTGACCATCAAGAATCAATATCCACTCCCAAGGATCAATGATTTTTTTTACCAAATGAAGGGACCGACAATGTTCTCCAAAATTGATCTCAAGTCAGGATACCATCAGTTGAGAATAAGGAAGAATAAATTCCAAAGACTTCCTTTTGAACTTGGTATGGACATTACAAGTTCATTGTGGTACCTTTTGGATTGACCAACGCACCCACATCTTTCATGAATCACATGAATAGTGTGTTTAGAGATTTCTTAGATGACTTCGTTTTGATTTTAATAGACGACATCCTAGTTTACTCAAAGTCTATCGAAGAGCATGATAGGCACTTGAGGATACTTTTATTGTGTCTAAGAGAGAATAAACTATTTGGGAAGCTATCCAAGTGCTCATTTTATCAAGACATGGTGCACTATTTGGGCCATATTATTTCAGTTGAGGGAGTCTCTATAGACCTTAAGAAGATTAAGGTGATCGTGGAATAGCCAATGCCTCACAATGTGACAAAAGTCCATAGTTTCATGGGCCTTGCAGGATACTATAGAAAGTATGTGCAAGGGTTCTACTAGATTGCATCTCCAATCACGTCACTCCAAAGAAAAGGAACATAGTTTGAATGGACCAAGAAGTGTGGAAAAGCATTCAAACTCCTAAAGGAGAGGCTCACGACAGCCCCAATGTTGACCATCCTTAATCCTAATGGAATAATCAATGTAATCATAGATGCTTTAGGAGAGGGAGTAGGAGTAGTGCTAATGTAAGATGGACAAGTGGTAGTGTATGAATCAACAAAGCTTAAACATCACAAGGTGAATTACATGCCACATAACTTAGAGTTGGTTGTAATAGTTCATGCTTTATAGATGTGGAGACACTATCTCTTGGGAAAGTTGTTTGAGCTCAAGATAGACCACTTTGGATTGAGATACATTTTTACTCAACCAAACCTTAATGTGTGATAGAGAAGGTGGTTGGAATTCCTTAGTGAGTATGACTTTGAAATTGAGTATATAAAAGGAAAGGAGATCAGATTGGCTGATCCTCTTAGTAGATGAAGACATATGGTATCCATGATATCGACAAGGACTAATCTAAGATAGCAAGTGACGCAACATTTGCAAGGGGATGAGCACTATGAAAGAGTGAAGAGCACTCTATTAGAGAATCCATCAAATCATCAGTTCAATGGGTATGAGTTCGAATCAGATGGAATTTTGAGATACTAGTGGTAGCATATGAATCAAGAAAGCTTAAACAACACAAGGTGAATTACATGCCATATGAATTAGAGTTTTCCGCAATCATTCATGCTTTGCAAATGTGGAGACATTATCTCTTGGGAAAGTTGTTTGAGCTCAAGACAAACCACTTGGGATTGAGATACATTTTTACTTAGCCAAACCTTAATGCATGACAGAGAAGGTGGTTGGAATTCCTTAGTGAGTATGACTTCAGAATTGAGTATATGAAAGGAAAGGAGAAAAGAGTGGTTGATGCTCTTAATAGATGAAGACATTTGGTAGCCATGATATTGACAAGGCATAATTTGAGACATCAAGTGACACAACATTTGCATGGGGATGAGCACTATAAAAGAGTGAAGAGTGTCCTAGCAAAGAATCCATCATATCATTAGTTCGATGGGTATGAGTTCAAACCAGATGACATTTTGAGATACCAGAAAATAATGTACATTCTAGACTCTAGAGATTTGAGGAAGTTGGTTCTTGAAGAAGTTCATAATGCACCTTATTCAGGACATCCCGGAGTCTCCAAAATGATCGCAGAATTGAAAACTCTATACTTTTGGCCTAAACTCAAGAAGGATGTAGTGGAGTATGTAGCCAGATGCTTAGAATATTAGTGAGTCAAGGTTGAACATTCACATCTAGTAGGGTTATTGTACCCTCATGACGTACCTGAGTTTAAATGATAGGTGATCAATATGGACTAATAATGAAACGACATAATGTTATCTTGGTTGTGGTCGATAAGTTGATCAAGGTGGTGCACTTCATCCCAGGGAGCCTTAAGGATGGATCATTGACCCTGGCCAAGAAATTTGTCTAGGAGATCTTCCACCTACATGGAGTTCCAAAGACTATCATTTCTAATAGGGGCACTTGGATGACCTCAAGATTTTGGACAAACTTGAATGTCGCATTGGGAACCAAGTTGAATTTCAGATAGACTTACCATCCTCAAACCGACGGACAG
Organism: Sequoia sempervirens; assembly: GCA_007258455.2. Taxonomy (NCBI): domain Eukaryota; kingdom Viridiplantae; phylum Streptophyta; class Pinopsida; order Cupressales; family Cupressaceae; genus Sequoia; species Sequoia sempervirens. Next base: position 373,503,008 of record VDFB02058242.1, on the reverse strand, counting down.
ACAGAGAGGGTGAATCAGGTAGTCAAATACCTCTAAATGTACTACATGGACCAACAGTATAAGTGAGAAGAATACTTACCATTGATATATTTTTCTTATAATAACTCCTATCACACATCTATAGGTATGGTAACTTTTGAAGCTCTTTATGAGTGGAAGTGTTGTACACCCATTAGTTGGGATGGATTGGAAGATAGGATCATAGTAGGTCTTGAAATGCTCAAGGAGATGGAAGAATAAATGAGAGTATTAATGGCAGAATAAAGGAGGTGGTAGAAAAACAAAAGAGTTATCACAACAAGAGTAGAACTTTTAGACAGTTTGCAGTAGGGGATAGAGTCTTCTTGAGAGTCAGGCCTCATAAAAGCTCCATTACCTTTGGAAATTCTTCCAAGTTATCCCTGAGCTATGTGGGTTTGTTTGATGTCTTGGAAGTGATCAACCTAGTTTCTTATAGACTTGATCTATCCCCTACTCTGGATCAACTTTATAATATGTTTCATGTTTCCTTGCTTAATCCATATCATCCCAATGTAGCTCATGCACTCGATTGGAAAACTTTATAGGTACAAGACCCAAGATTGGTGCTAGTGGAGCCCATTATAATCTTGGATAGACACAACATTAAGTTGCGGAGCAAAGACATTGCTCAGTTTAAGGTCCAATGGAACTAGTATTGAAAAGACAATGCTACTTGGGAGGATGCAAAAGAAATAGAATGCTCCTACCCACATGTACTTTCTTAGAAAGAGACTCTTGTTATTTTCTATATATTGTTGTTTAAATGTTTTGGATTGAATTTTGTGATGTTTTGGCTTGGAAATAGTATGAAATGATGTTGAAATTGACATATATGAACTAATTTTTATTAATTAGACATCAAGACGATGTCTCTTCCTAGAGCAGAAGGATGTCATATCCCAAATTTTCATTGCATTTAAATTATAATATGTTAAATTGAAAAATTGAGGAAATTCAATATGTTGAATGAGAAATTTGATATTTTGAAAATGTTTGAAATAAGTTCATTATATTGTGACTATGTGATCTTTTGAACTATATTATACTTTATCATGATTGATCATTGCTGATGAACTATGCAAGTGCAATTGTGTGCAAATGCAGGAAATGGGTTGAAGGACAAGAACACAATTGAGGTAGGATCATTTAGCTAGGTTGAATGGTAAGCTTGATGGAATCTGGGTGCACACACCACTAAACAACATGATATCTACATTTTAAATTTTATTTAGCGGATTATATTGATCTGATTTGAAATGAATCAATGATTGAAAAAAATAGGCTTGTGGAATGTTATACATGTGATTTTTTATTCAATTTGTCCATTTTGATCTCGTGTTTTCAAAATTTAAAAGAAAATGATAGCATGGTTAAACATATATGTATCTCTTTAAGAAGGCACACTTAAAGGATAAGAAAACAACTTCATTTAGAAGCTATTATTTGAGTAAAATAAAAGTCCATTATTTATTTAAAAGTGATTAAACACTATATTGTTATAAAATAAAATATTGATATATATAATGTATAAATATATATAAACATATATATTCCTTATAAAATGAATATGGGATCAGAATTTATCAAATGTTATTGTTGAATTAAAATAACATTTGTAAGGAAAATATTTTTTTTAATAATGTTATAAAGAAGATATTATGGTAGAGTGGCATGCATTCAAATTGAAGGCTAATATTTTCGAATGTAGTAGTGGGTTTCTAGTTAATGGTAATAATGAAGTGAAACGACCCCTTAATGGAGTGAACAAGGGAAAGCGTGTTACTATTTTTGGTGGTACAAAATTCTTGGAAGGAATTGAGGAGAAGATTGACTAAGGCAACGAGGATTGAGGAAAAAGAAGGCAAGAAAATCAACCCAACTAGGAAGGAGGAAAATTTTGAGGAAAAAGCCAACAAATCAAAGATAAATCAATAGCTTTTGTATATTATTGATTTCCCAATACAATCTATTCGCAAACTTGCATTTCTTTTTATATTGTTGATTCCATTTGAAATGGTGTTAAACCATTAGATGTCCATTTATATGCAAACGTATTTTTCTTCAATGAAAGGAAGTCATTGTATGAAATAGATCATATTCTCTATCATGTTGCAAGGGCCTCATCAGCCATCCCTTGTATGCACAAGATCTGTGCATCCTCTCCCTATCAGCGTGATAGCTGATCATTTGTATGCACTATATTTTATATGTAATCACCCCTCTATTCATTTTATCTCTTATATGCATGTTTCATTAGCCACTTTTATGGTTATTTGGTTGAAACCGATAGCCCAAATAATCTTTGAATTGTAACAATTTTAAAATCATTTACTATTTCCCTATAAGGGAAGCAGCAGCCTTCTCCACTATTATCCTCCATATTTTTTTGGTTCTGTATGTTGAAAAGAATGAATAGGTATACCACACTATATGGGTGTGTGGGTCTTTAGAATTGTTCATAGAACAATGGAATTTCATCCCTACTCTTTAACCATTTCACATCATTCATAGTGAATGATGGTTGAACTATTATATCATTCCACTTTTACTTATATTGGAACTATCACTAAGTTCATATAATTGTATGCCCTTAGAACAAGGATTTAATCAGTCTTCAAAATTATTACTATCATCATTGATCTCAAGTGATGCTTGTAAAGTTAGTGTTCACCAGTCTTTCTTGTGTGCACATTATCATTCCCTAGAACGATACTTAAATCATTCCTTAGAACGATTACCATGAGTGAGCCTTACCAGCATTGTTGTTCGAGCAATGAAGGTTGATGATCAAAATCCATAAATGTTTCAGGTATAGTTACTACTAAGAATAAAAAGAAACAGATGTTTGATTGTTAGTTGTTCCTTAGAACAACAGTGTCATGAATATATATATGTATATATTGTAATTGTCAACAATACGTACATGGGTTTCTCCATAACTCAAACAATAATAAAATTATTCCAACTTTATATGTGTATTATTATTATTAAATGACAAGCATGTCACTCGATTCCTTTTACTTTGCACAAAATGATACCACTATCATTTTACTTATTTATATGTGTTTATCGAGAAAGATAGTACCCTTTGTTGAATACATGTAACATTAGTTAACTTGAAATTGTATTTGACACACACTAACATAGTAACATGCAAAATTCTATAAAGAGAATGGTAATGATACAAAAATTGTACCAAGATGAAGTAACTATTTTAAACAGAACTGTTCTATTTTCTTTGAAAAAGGAAAATCTACATTTTGTATAACTATTAATTAATATGACAATATAAAGCAATATTTTGAAGAAAGCAATTTATTTTAATGGTTATTCATTTCAAAATGTATACCCCAATATACTATCTAAAGTTGGCACATATGTGTATGCACATAGACCTTCGCCTACATACATGCACATACTTGTGACATACCTTCTTTTGTTACTTATTTTATTCATTTTCTTATATAATGTATATAGATTTAAAATAAATATGAAGTGGTAGAAGAAATTGAATTTAATCATGTGACAAGTTAATGTATGAACTAAATAGATAATGAAATGAATGGAACCACTTGATTTATCCTTCTGAATTTCTCAAATTGTTTGAATAAAGTAAACTAGATTACCTTTTCATTGATATCTAATTGAGAATATTCTCTTTTTTTAGTAGAATAGCAACACATAAGTAGACTAGAACACCTCAGGGTAGATGCTACTAGAGGGTAGATAGTTTCTCTGGAATATACTCGTGTTGTTGAAAGTTACCTTTTGAGACAGGTGCTGAAATGGAGTACAAAGGGTATAGGTTTTTCTTTATCCAAAACCTATCTTTTGTTGTTGCAACTTTTTCTTAATGCTTGGCCAAGAATTTAGCCCATTATGTATGTATGGACTTATATGTGATGACACTCTACCATTCCTAGCATAGAGCTTGCATTTTTCTAACTATAGATAAAGATGCATTGTTGTTGCTAGGAATACACCAGATTCTGAACCTTGCAGATTGTTCTCTTGCTAAAATTTTGTACAAGGTTAGGTGTTCTTTGAGGAGGAAGAATTCCAGGGAAGCATAAGCTTTTTGGTTGGGTGGTAAAGTGCCTGAGCCATGTTCTCATCTACTAGTGGAGATGAGCTAGTTCAACTTTTGTATTGTAATTGCAATTTGGAAATGAATATATTTTGAATCATGTTTTAATTAGACATGTATTGCTATGATAGAAAATAGCTGCTTAAGATATGTCTTTTTAAAATTCAATATTCATAATGTCATTTGCAATTAATATTTAAGTAATAATTAGAATGGGTTTTTATAATATAGGTGTTTTTTGTCAGAAGATTAGTTGCGTGAGGGAGAAGCTAATCTCCCCACAAACCACACCATTGGAAAAAATGCAATGGAAAAAATGCACCACTACACCATCCCATCATGTTATGTATGTTTCTATGCATGCTTTTATGTATGTATTTATGTGTTTTTGTATGTAAATAGCTACATCTTGTAGGGAGATTAGGTGCATCCATAGAGGTTTTTACAATATTGTGTGGGTTGGAGGTTTCTGTAAGATGCAAAATTGTTGCCACTTAGGGTTTTAGGACCTAGGACAACAAGTCTCCTATGCTCCACATTCAAAGACAAACCCTAGAGATCTCAACCTCAAGCATGCAAAGGAGAAAGAGATATGCTAAGGAATTGTCCTAGGGTATGATTTAAGATTACAAGAGGGGTTCACCATAAAGTATAAAATTCGAAAAGAAAATGAAATGAAAGATGAAATGTAAAACCCTAGTGCAATGCAATGACTTAGGAAATTCCTTAGAAATGTATGCAAAATATAACAAAAAAGTAATGAAATGAATGATGTGCATGTGGAAACTTGATGATGACTAGAAATAGCTCTAAAATTTTGGAAAACCTAAATTTTTGACCTAGTAGGATTCATTCGATATTCTGGGTGAATCAATCCCAGTTTTGGATTTCTGTACAAAAGCGAGTTTCAAGCAAATGGGTATCCATATCTACAAAAATCTATTAAAAACACCTATAGTGGGACTCATTTTCCACTTGTAGAGAATGAGTCCAGTTTGGATTTTCTGGAAATTCAAAGTCTGAATCTACTCTTCTCAGTCTACTCAATTTGTTCCTCCAGGTCCCTAAATCTGAAACCCTAATTTTTGGGTTGTAGATGACCTTTTAGTGAAGATTATGATGTTTCAAAAGGGTAGACAACTCCAACAAGTTTGTAACCTAATCTTTAAGTATCTTCAAGTCTTCAAAGCACCTAGATCTACAATTACACAAAGAAAGAAAACAAAAGTGTTGATTGTTAGGAAATAGGGGTTTGCCTTGGTCAAACCCCTTTTATGTAATTAAACCAAATGATGAAACAATGGAATGAAGGTATGAAGCATAGAACAAAGAACATGAATCATGAACAATGATACCTTCAATAATGCCTTGTAGATGATGTCTTGTAAATCTACAACTTAACATGAAATGGCCATGAAGGATGTATATCTTGATCTTTGACAATAAAATAGAACAATGCTAGTCTTGGATCTTCAATGCTACATCACAATACTAGCTCAATAAAATGTTCGATGCTTGATATGCTTGACATGATGATGGATCTTGAATTGCTACAACAATTGATGAATAATTCTACCCTTGAATGCCTCATAATGGATCTTGTGAAGTCTTGGAATCCTTAACTCTTGAAAGCATGACTTGCTAATATGAATGCATGATGAAATAATGATTTGAAAGCTTATTTATATAGGCAAGACACTCAAATGACTGTTGATTTGATCCCAAAGGCCGACATAGGAGAAATTTGAACTTAAAACCCAATTTTTCCCACTCAAACCTTGAAAATAGGCCAAATGGTACTCATTCACCAAGCTAGGAGAATGAGTCCCACCTGGATGGGACTCATTCACTCAAAGTGATGAATGGGTCCCATAGGGGCTATTTTTCCAAGTACAATGTTAGGGAATGAAGAAATTAAGCTTATATGTTGATATTGTCAAGTTTTTATTTAAAATATTCCTTGGGATGCACAATATGGGGTCATAAAGGCCTATTAATGATGATATTAAGGTTATAAACGCAATGGGGTCCAAAATCCAATGTGAAAGTGTAAATAAATACACTTTACAATACTAAATTAAGGAAAATTTGGGTCTATTTAGCTTAGAAGGGCCCTAAATCCCATGTGAATGTGTAAAGCACATTACAACACTAGATTAGGTCCACCTTAGTTCAGAAGCCTCCCAAATTTAATGTGAAGATATAAATAAATACATTTTACAACATTAAATTAAGGTAGAGTTAAGTTAATTTAGCTTAAAAAGGTCCCAAGACCTAATGTGGATATGTAAAACACCTCACAACACTGGACCAAGGTGACATTCAGTCCAATTTATCATTAAACATTCCAAAATTAAGAAAGGGATACTTTTTTCTATAGTACATTTAAATAGCCTCCGTTTTAGTGAGAGGAGGAGCTTCAAACTCACACTAAATTAGACATTCAAGATGGGTCCAAGTGTACCAATGCAGATGGTCTAAGATAACAAAGATCAAGGAGGTAACCAAGCCCCCAGGATCCAAGATCCTAATTCAAACTGACATAAGCACAAAATGACACATACAAGGTGTATGATTTGCATGCAATGTCAATAACTAGAAGAAGAACAAAAGAAAAGGTGGACCAAGCTTCAACCATTTTTCTAACATGATGTGGATCAGATATAGGTTGTTTTTCCAAAACTTGCATACTCACTATGTGGCAATGAAACTCTTGGTTGTCTGTTGGGTGAGAAGTCCAAAAAGTTGAGAAACATACACTCACACACACACGTGGCTATGGGGAAGTTCATGCATCAGTCGGTCTTCTTGCTCAAACCATAGCAAAAGTTATACCTCCTAATAACTTTGATAAGGCACCACAAAAAAAATGAACTTTGAGCCTCATGAGGCAAGCAAATTTTCATATGCTTGGAGCTGATGAACAAATAGGATGGCTCTATAGCATGCAAGCTATGTTATGCAAGGTGGCCATATAAAAATTGTTGTAAATGTGAAATAGTGTAAGGTATGTTCAAAAGGATTTTGCTTAGTGCATGCAAGGTCTCTTCTTAGGGAACATCGTGCCTAATGTCTCCAAGAGAGGACAAGTCAAAGAAATATCATGTTATCGGAGGAAATCAAACCCAATGACACCGCCAAGAAAAGTATGTATCACAAGAAGAAATAAAATCGCGCAATGAAACATGAGTGTCGATGTATGCCCCCACTTTAAAATGGTTGCTAACATCATTACTGTGAGAAATTGCTTTAAAGTAGAAGAAGACATGAGAGCTTATTCATAAATCCCTATGCCAATTCATATGTTTCTAAATTGAACCACATCATGGATTAGTATGTCACATGTTAGCCAACTTACTGGCATGTCATCCACATCCCAAGCTTGCTCTTATATGTATACATGAAAGGTGATCAACTAGCCAAACAGAGACAATGACAAGTGACATACGAGGAAAAGGCTACCTAACCCATTGCCCCCACTTAGTGTAGGACAAGGGTGAGCCAAATAAGATGAAAATAAGTTTCAATTAGAGGAATTAGGTGTTTCAACACAAGGAAGAGCACCACACTCCTTGAGATGTTGAATTTTGTTGTTTAAAGCCTTGCATTCATTAGTAGAATGACCATGTACTTTGTGATATGTGAAAAATGAACTCTTGTAGTAAAATTTATTTCATGTTCTTGGAGGGAGAGATATCAAATGATCTTGGAGGAGTCTCGGCAAGATACTCTCTTGATCAATAGTAGAATATGTTCCTTTAGTTCTGCAAGATGTCATACACACACTAAATGATAAGGCTTTAGATGAAAGTGGAGATAAGGGAGGTAAACCTAGAACTTTCTTGAAAGAGTATGGTAAGTTGATTTTCTTCATGTGTTCGTTGTATCCATGTGTAGGAGAGAGATTGTGTTTGATACCATAACAATCTTCCAAGTTGGATGAAGGAGGTTTATGCTTCTAAGAAGGATTAGCTTCGTCATGTGAACACAAATTCTTTTTAAATTTATGTGTCATCCCTTCATGAGGGATTGGATTTATATAGCCCCCATCACCACTATGGGGTAATGTTGTAGAACTAAGTTGAGAAAATAAAACACAAGGTTGTTTTGGTTTAGATTTTGGGATTTGGCACTCTCTTATAAATGAAGGTGTAAAACCCCAATCGTAAGTAGAACTTGTATCTGAAAAGGAATCATTTGTATATGACTCTTTGGACTTCGAGGGTGAGATTTTGGAAACTTTATTGAAATGAAGCAAAAAATATAATGACCCCCATTTAACACTAAAGAGTTTTGTATAAACTTGTATAGGTTCAACTTTTGATCTTGGAATGAAAGTATTAGGGGAGTTGGAAGTGTTTGTGATCATATGATTCATAGCTTCATTCATCTACTTCAACCGTGTATATCTTGTTGGTGTACTTAAATTTCATTGTATGGTGGAGAGTAGAGGGGACTCCTTTCATAGCATGGATCCATGGTCTCTCTAGGAGAAGTTTGTATGAAAGGGGTCCTAACATGATATCGATAGGGGTAGGAAACACTACAGGTTTGACCTCAATAGGTAATGTGATCATCCCTAGTGGTTATTTATTAATATTGTCAAAGCCACAAATATGAACGTCATTAAATTAAATGAGCCTTTTTTCCATGCCAATTTTGTCTAGGAGGTCAATGCTACAAATATTGATTCTTGCTCCATTGTCTATGAGAGTGCACCTAACTACAATTTCATTAATGATCACCTTTATCAGCAAGACTTCCTTTTTGTTTTGAATCTCAAGCGAGGACAATTCATGTTTAGGGAATGTGATTTTTGATTGTGTGAATTGAATATGATCAAAGGAGAATGTTACCTTGTTTGATTTCATATAAGATTGTATTTCCTCATGCTTTATTTGCAATATTTCTTGAAATAGAAACTTGTATGTAGGTGATAGTTGAATGAGTTTCCATACAGATATAATAGCGAGAGTCTTTTTAAGATCTTCAAAACTAGGCACACTAAGTTGAGGAAATGGTGATGTTTTGGGAGTGATTTGTAGTCCCCTATATGTTTGAGAAACTATGTTATATCTTGGTTGCTGCAAAAAATTGTTAGATTGCATCATAGATTTCAAGAAATCTCTAATTTTCTTATGTGATTCACTAATGGGAGGTGACTTAGGAATTTCAATAATTAAAAGAGATCCAAAATTTGTGTCATCATAACCTAAACAAGCTAGTGCTTATTTTCATGATCTCTTAGTGAAGAGGAGTCTAATGTCGCTTCATCATATTCACCAAAGGAAACCTCTTTACATGTGTCAATGTTCAAATTTTCTTGCACCATGATATCCTCCCTAGGAGGAGAGTTTTTTGGAGAACTAAAAACTAAATGTTCATGGAATTAAAAGGTTGGTTCTTCTAAAATAACTTCATCACAAGTAGGGGAATGCTCAATGGTTTAGTTGTCTTGTTCATCAATCTTGTTATTATCTTGTTTCGTAGGATTCTCATGACTTTTCTGTTGTTTTTTCTAATACCAAAGTATCTTCTTCACCACTAGGGGAGATACTAAGAAAAGAACAAGTGTGCTTGTCAATATTGTCCAAATTTTCACTCCTTTCTCCAATAAAGTCTTCCAAAATAGGATAGGTTGGGGAAGGGACATAAAGAGGGTTGTCATAAATCTTAAAAGTTTTCTTATCTAACACCAACATAACCTCATCATTACCACAAGTGGAGAAGATGTTGGGAAATGAATGTGGGTATGTTTCAATGGTCCATTTTTGTCTTATGTTATTTTCATGAGTAATATATTTCCCAATAGAAGAGGTAAGAGGAGAGAAACAAATCGGGTTCTCAAAACTCTCATGGATTAGTTCTTCTAATGCTAGAGTATCTTCTTCACAAGTAGGAGAGTGTAAAGGAGTGAATTTGCACCCCTTATGCAAATTCCCATTTTTCCCTTCTCCACTTTAGAAAACCAAATTCAGAGGCTAAATTACACCTAATCCAACTTCCTTCATTCCACTTGGCACCTATTTTGAGCGTCAATGGGGGAATTTCTGTTAGGGATGCCCACATGGTGGGTGGACATCTGCATGGTGCACTTACGTCCCTGGCAGATTCCTACAGTTGGAGCCTGCAAATGCATTACACTTCTCATTAGCAGTCGACTTGTAACACCCTCTTCAGCTAACCAACCTCAATATGGAATTTTTTTTCATCTTTCCTTCAAATTCCCTCCTTATACATGCTTCACAACTTCTTTTGCATCCCCATCAAGAAATATTCAAGCATTCTAGTCTCCATTGCAACATTCTAGCAACACTTTTACACTCCATAGCAACAATTACTCCACTCCATTACTCTCATTCTCTCCTCCATTAGCCTTGAGTGCTCTTGGTGGAGGTGGTAAGCTTCCCGCTCCTCTCCTCTATTTCTTGGTTGAGTAAGCACATTTACTATTTTGTAGTGTTTTAGTGTTCTTTATCATATTGCTTCCTTTATCATACTATATCTCCATCATCACTTTATTGGCTATTTGTGGAGGTGGAAACACCTAAACGGGGGTCTGATTGAGGCTTGCCCCTATATAGCCACCCAACAATTTTCCTCTTCTTTGTGTGTAGGTAAACATGCTTATGGGAGCTAGCTGGTGAAAAAATTCCTTTGTGAGATCCTTCTTGCCACCCTAACTCTTTTATTTTTACTTTATCATATTAGAGAATTTTTATTTTACTTAATAACATTATTTTGGACCTTAAGAATTAGTTAGTTGGGTCATTAGTCAATTTTCCAAAGTTTAATCTTGTTTCTTTAGTTTTCTGGTCATATGGACACTAGCGCACTTAAGAGACGCTAATGCACTATGTTGTCATCCTAGGACTGCGCTTTCATCCTCAGAAAGAGAGCTTCCTAAGGCTTAGTGTTGAACCCAAAAACTAGCTCACCTAGCCCCCTTCTACATTTCGAGTTTGTAGAGTGATTGAACGACCTTATAATCCTTATCATTATCATCCTGCATTTCCTAACACCCTGTTAAGTTGAGGTAAGTTAGGGCAGCCTTCCACTCTTGGCCCTTTGTGACCTAGGGCCTTGAACCTGGTTGGTCCCCCTCTCTTACATTTATGATGAACTTGACGTGTACCAATGTTTGTTTATCTGTTGGTGTTGAGATCTCTCTTGTGTACTCCATGATTGTTGTATTCTTGAGTGTTGTGAAGGTTTATGAGCATCACAACCTAGTCCACAACTTCCAAGTATATTGTTAGGAGAAGTGTACGACACCTCCTGATGGAAAGCACAAAGGTCACTACTAGTTTCTCTAAAGGAATTTTCTCTGGTCCATCTGTTAGTGTGGTCGCATAGGAGTAGCTTTCAAGGGGCAAGGTAGGATTCTCTAATGAGACCAATCATGTCCCCACTCCTCCTACATCCCCTACACCATCATCAGTGGATAAGTATAAGGTTGTTCAAATCCCTTCGAAATATGTCTATGCCCTTAGCAAAGGGTTGGGTACCTTAGAAAATCACATGGAAAGGAACCCAAAGATGGCTAGGGCCACTCAAGTTATTATTGAATTAAAGTATATGATTGGAAAAGATCGAATAGGCTTAGAACTCCTAGCCAGTCTTACTAGTCTAACAGAGGCATGTGCTCCTTCAAACACTCCTAATGTTATGTGAGGAGCCACTTTTGAAGATTATGAGGGATAGTTAGGAGTATCAATGCCTCTCCTTTCTATCTACATGGCTGATGTGATCCCTTATATTAGCATCCCTTATATCTCTAAAAAATCCAAAACTATTAAAGTAAACAAGGTCCCCTTGGGCTTTAGCTTCACCCCTCCTATCACCTCTAGTGGTGGAGGTTTTGGCAGGATGAGAGGTGGGGGATTTGGTAGTGGTGGTGGATTTGGAAATGGAGGTGGTGCTGGTGGAAGTGGTTCTAGAAGAGGTCCCGGTAATGGCTCTAGAAGCAAGGTGGTTCTAGCGAAGGCCCTACTGATGGTGGTGGCTCTAGTAGTGGTTATGGTGGAGGTCATACTAGCAGCGGTTCTAAAGGTGGCTTTGGCAGTGGTTCTAGAGGAGGTTCCTCTAGCCCTCTATCTTCTAATCACCCTATTCTAAACACCCTTTTTTAGAATATGGGTAAGATGTAGAGCCATTTGGTGAGTCTCTCCCAAGCCTCTACCCAGCCTATCTTTCAGCCCTTCTTGTAGCATAGCTTGTTGTTGGTTGCAATTCTAAACACTCCCTTCCCTCAAGGAATGGAGATCCCTAAATTTTATAAATATGGTGGTAAAGGGGATTTGTAGACACATCTATCCACCTTTAATGCCTTGTGCACAAATTTCTTCGATCATGATGCATTGATGGGAAAACTATTCCCCCAATCACTCAAGGATACAACATTGGAATGGTATTGTTCCTTGCTTGACAATTGCATTTTCTCATTTTACCAACTTGTAAATCATATCCTTAGACAATTTCAAGCTAATATTAGGCCGATGATGACATTTTTGGATCTCATTGGATGTAAAGGAGACAATGAAAAAATCACTGATTTCACAGCACGTTGTCAAGCTCTCATTTCACAAATCTCATATCAGCTTCTTGATTCTGACATACAAAAGGTCTTCATAGGGAACTTACAAAGGCCTTAGCAAGAGAAGTTCACCCTTATGAAGTAACCTTCTTTCACACATTTGTGTGCAGCCCTACGAGAGTACCAACAGATGGTTGTTCAATTTAGGGGATCCTCCTCGCACTCTCATTCCAAGGGAAAGTCCATCATATCAATCTCTAGGAAAAGTAAGGCCGTTATGAATGTAGTAGCCACTGCTGATGATAACAGCCACATACATAATTGAAAGTTAACAAAGTTATCAGAATCAAGTATTCTTCTATCTCACAGAAGTTGTTGAAGGATAAGATCATAACCTTGCTGAGTCCTAAGCCTCTTAAGGAGCCTTACCCTAATTGGTATGATGGGAGAACTTATTGTCAGTACCATCGAGTTAATGGACATGATATTGAACATTGTATGCAGCTGCATCATGAGATAAAAGACTGCATCGAGGATAGTACCATTTGTCTTGATGGGAGTAAGCAAAATGCTAACAAATCAATGGTGAAAGCTAATAGTGAATTTCAGATATATACAAACATATTTCCATCACATTCTACTAACATGATTATCGATCCCACTGATTTTGTTACTCAACCTGAGGCCTATGTTAACATAGTCACGGTGACATCTACTTCTCTACCTGCACCTAGTTCTCCAAACATAACATTCACATTGCAAGACTTGCCCTTAAACAACAAGCACTCTCCCCTCTACATTCTCGCTCGCCTCAATGGTAACATTGTAGCAAGGGTCTTGGTAGACCCCGTGAGCTGTGTGAATGTCATCACAAAATAAACATTAGTATTGAATTCATTACAAAGGGAAGAGTATGAAGAAACAAAATCTACCATCCATACACACGATGGTATGTGTCTCAAACCATACATATCAATAACTTTGTCCATCCTAGTTGGACCTAAGGCTGTTGACACAATTTTTGATGTTATTCTAGAGTCAAATTTATTCAGGTTGAAGCTAGGCATACCTTGACTAGCTTCCATGAATGGAATTGCCTTCATTGTTCACAAATGTTTAAAATTTTCCCATGAAGGTTACGCACATGTAGTGCATGACACTAGATACCATCCCTTGGTGTCCCATGGTGGATATACATTGGATCACTTTTGTCCCACCACAGTCAATCCACTTCCTCCAAGAATGGACCTACTTTACAAAAATTATGCAAAGTATAAAACTAGGGGCAAGGGACAACCAAAACTGATCCTTCTTGTGATACAAAAATCGGTCACCCCCTATTCTCAAGGGGAAAAGGAGAAGCCTGCACCAACTACTCCCTCTTCCCAGAAGGGAGAGGAGAAGTCTATGCTGGCTCCATCTCTTTCTCATAAAGGAAAAGAGAAGGTTTCCTTTTCTTGAACTACCTCTTCCTATCCCCTTTCATGGGAAGAGTATTGGATGAGTCAACCCGGCGGCTATCCACTGAGTCCAATGATACCTCCTTGGTGCAAGCCCAAGCTCAAGATCTTGAATCTCCCTAATGAATACCCCAGACCATGGTATTACTTATATTATAGAAATAAAGGTTCTCGAAGGGAATTCATTCAACAGCCTCCTACCTCTCCTGCTCCCAAAGCAATGAACAGGAAGAGGCCCACTATCGCTACTTTTCAACCTACTCCTCCTACTCCCATTCAGGAATTCATTCCTCTGCCAGAAAAAACTATAGTGGAAATTCCCATGGTCGAGTAGGATCCCTTTGTTCATTCACAAGCTCTAGCCTCTAGCTCAAAGAGTTGTAGAAACTACCTTGGACACGAGTGCAAGCCCCATCAAAAGGCTCTTCTAGCTAAGCAGGGAACCTCGTAGAGGAAGGAAGAAGAGACGACCACCCCTACTTTAGGGACTCTTGTAGTGTCTTCCTCTTCCCTTCCCTCTACTTCCCTTTAGTCTAGTTTTGTCTTTCTTATGGCTTATGTTGTGAGTATGAATGTGCCTAACCCCAAGCAATGCAAGTGTTCATTGATCCTTTGATGGAGCTGCCCTTGCTAATGTCTATCCCAGATATCCCAACTTTCCCGAAGCCCATGGATATGACTAATACCTCAATTGTATCCATTGTGGTTCTTTCCTCCTCTTCCTTCATACCTCTAGCCTCATCTGTGGGGAGTTCATATCCTCCAATGAAGAAAAAGGTGGAGTGTGATCCTTCTAGCAATGGGGGATGTAAGAGGAGCCCACCTTCTTCACAAGGTGGTCCCATGCTAACTTGTTTTGTCCTAGTGACGGAACCAGTCTTGACTTCCCCTGAATTCATCACCACTCTTGAGTTGTTCGACAAGGATAGTAGTGAATCTTAGGTGCAACCTACCCCATCCACTAAAGTTAAACACAACGCTCCTATATGGTGCATTTTTAACTATGTGGATGAAGTTTTAGCCTTGTCAGTGATCTTTGCAAAATCTCTGACCCTAGCTCCACAAGAGCTCAATGAAGAAGACCTTGTGGGGCCCTCTTCCTTAGCCCTTGTTGCAGGAGGGCTAGATGCTCCTCCTCTTAACATCCCACTATTGCAAGCTCATCCTAATTCCCCTTATTATAATCTAGAGGGGGAAGCAGATGACCTCTTGTTCAATCAATGTTAGGAGGAGGCATCTTCTTGATCTTTTGTGTGTGTGTGTGTTTTTTGATGTGTTCTCCCATGATCATGCTATGTGTGCCTGGATGACCCTCATCACCCCTGTTGTTGCTTGGATACAGGTGTGGTTTTTGTGTCGTAAACCTTCTTCTATTTGTATCATCATTCTTCCATGTATGTGCTTTATTTTCAGTACAATGGGGATGATCCAAAGCATTGGGGGCATTTAGGATTCCCTTCCATGTTGACCCATTTTTTTAATTTTTACTTTTCCTTCTTGTGCATTCTTCACATGGCCTGATATAGTAGGGAGTTGATGACAGTTCATTTATATACTATTACTATACATACATATATATATTTATGAGTAGTTCTGACCCCGAAATATCAGGCTACCCTTATGCCCTTTCTTTGTGTTTTTCTCTTTTACTTTCTCTTTATCTTTCTCTCTTCTTTGCTTGAGTTGTCCCTCTTATGTGTGACAACGTATTTTCTTTGACATTTCAATTTTTAGAAAATGCATTAATTGCCAACAAATCATTTCTCAAAAAATCTTTGCAAACCTTTCTTTAAAATCACATGCTCAACTTGGAGCCCTAACAGAACATGTTTTCTCCATCATGGGTTCGTAAAGAAATGACTTGAAGCCTTTCCTCCAAAGCAGGAACAACTTTGACCTTCCCCTCGTGTGGGGGCATATTCTTCCTTTCGAATTCCTTGATGAAGTGAACATCTTTCAAAAAGATCCCTTGATGATGGATCAATTTGAGAAAGAAAATATCTACTTTCAAACTGTGTGTCCCTTGATTGGACCCCTTCTTCATGACAAGTTCCCAAGGGACCCCTTTAAAAGTCTTCCAAATTGTCGACAGTCTACATGATTGTCCGCTTACTTTCCTATGTGGCCACTTTATGACTTTGTGGAATCCTCTTTCCTAGGTTTCCTCCATGCGAGAGATCTTGAGGGATACCTCCCTGCAAGTCTGAGAGCCTGTAGGGCACTTCCTTTGATCTTCCCCCATGTGAGAGATCTTTGGGCTAGCTCCCCTGTAGGTCTATGGGCCTATAGGGCACTTTCTTGGGTTTCCTTCATGCAATAGATCTTGGGGGATACCTTCCCTATGGGTCAACGGTTTTATAGGGTGTTTTTTTAGGTTTCTTTCATGCGAGAGATCTTGAAGGACACCTTCACTATAGGTCTGCAGGTCTATAGGGTGCTTTCCTAGCTTCCTCCATGTGAGAGATCTTAGGGGATGCTTCCCAATTATCCTCCATGTGAGAGTTCTTGGGGGACACCTTCCTTGCAGGTTTGTGGGCCTGTAAGGAATTTACTTCACTAGGCTTCCTTCATGTGAGAGATCTTGGGGGTTTCCTCCTTGTAGGTCTACGAACCTATAAGACACTTTCTTTCTTCAACTTCATAGTTCTAAGAAGCTATGAAGTCCTTCGCTTGCCCTGTACCTTCAGGTTCATCAAATCATGGTTTGCTTCCTTGATGATTCAGGTATACATTTCTAACCTTATTCATTCTTCAATCTACTTTACCAAAGCACTCATAAATATTCATGCTCGCTAAAGTGGGGGAAAAATGTATAGGAGTGAATTTTCACCCCTTATGTAAATTCCCCTTTTTCCCTTCTCCACTTTAGAAAACCAAATTTAGAAGCTAAATTACACCTAAGCCTGCTACCTTTGTTCCACCTGGTGCCTGTTTTGAGCATCACTAGGGGAATTTCTATCAGGGATGCCCATGTGGCATGCTTATGTCCCTAGCATATTCCTGCAGCTAGAGCCTGTAGAGGCATTACACTTCTCATTGGAAATCAACTTTTAACGCCCTATTTGGCCAAACAACCCAAATATGGTCATTTTCTTCATCTCTCCTTCAAATTTCCTCCTTCTGCATGCTTCACAACTTCTTTTGCATCCCCTTCAAGCAAACTTCAAGCATTCTAGTCTCCATTCTAGCATTCTAGCAACACTTTTGCACTCCATAGCAGCAATTACTCCACTCCATCACTTCAGTAGAGCAAGTGTGGGACAACACCATTGCAGCAGTGGCTCGAGTACTCACATTCTCTCCTCCATTAGCCTTGAGTTCTCTTGGTGGAGGTGGTAAGATTTCCACTCCTCTCCTCTATTACTTGGTTGAGTAAGCACATTTACTATTTTCTAGTGTTTTAGTGTTCTTTATTTTATTGCTTCCTTTATCATACTATCTCTCCATTATTGCTTTCTTGGTTTTTCGTGGAGGTGGAAACACTTAAATGGGGGTTTGACTAAGGAAGGCCCCTATACAACCACCCAAAAAAATTCCTCTTCTTTGTGTGTAGGTGAACATGCTTTTGGGAGCTAGTTGGCGAACAAATTCCTTTGTGAGATCATTCTTGCCACCCTAACTCTTTAATTTTTCCTTTATCATATTAGAGCATTTTTTTTTACTTAATAGTGTTATTTTGTCCCTTAGGAAGTAGCTAGTTGGGCTGTTAGTCATTTTTTCAAAGTTCAACCTTGTCTCTTTAGTTGTTTGGTCATACAGACACCAACACACTTGAGAGACACCAATGTGTTGCGCTATCATCTTGGGATTGCGCTTCCATCCTCAAGCAGAGAGCTTCATGAGGCATAATGTTGAACCTGACAACTGGCTCACCTAGTCTTGTTCTGCATTTTAGGTCTAGAGTGATTGAAGGACCTTATAACCCTTATCATTCTCATCCCACATTTCCTAACACCTTGTTAAGCTGAGGTAAGTTAGGGCAGCCTTTCACTCTTGGCCCTACATGACCTAGGGCCTTGAGTGTGGTCGGTTCTCCTCTCTTAAAAAGAGATATTAGGAGAAGAACAAATGTGATTGTTATGATTACTCAAGGTTTCTTTCACTAGACTAACCTCAATCTCAAAAGGGATACTAGGAGAGGGATCAATGACGAAAAAAAAGTGAGGGAAAAGGATCTCATATTCATATGCACTTAACAAAATTTTCTCACAACACTCAACAAGATCTAACAATAAAACACGAAGTATGATAACTATAGATTTTTGCAATGAAAACATGATGTAATGATTATTCTACAAGCTTGAAATGCAACAATGATAAAACAAACATGCAAAAGAACAATGCAACTTTTCAGATTTTGAAGATGACAATTGATTGATTATGCTATGTAACAATGTGAAAATACAAATTTGAAATTAATCAATGCATGAAATGAGCCAAATTAAGCTAGTTCTAATGAAATGCATGTAACAGAAAGTCTACCAACTAAAACATATAGTGAATGGCAGCAAACAAAAGTGTAAAAACAAGGTTTTTGATGTTGTAAAAGGTTGTTTCAGATCTATTCTGGGACTGATTCGCCCAAGGTGGTGAATGAGTCCCAGTAGGGATTTTTTTCAAAAAATTTAGAAATTTTCAATGGATTTTTATGTTTTTTTATACTATATGATCTGTACACTAAATGTAAATATAGTTTTCAAAATATTTTCAATGGTTTGAGATACAATAATTCAAACTATATGCACCTTCACTAATGCAAAAATTTGAAACACTAGAATGCCAATTGACTAATGAAAACCCTAATGCAAAGTTAATGAAAGCTAGATCTAGGATGATGATGGACTCCAAATGAGAAAAGAAGGTATTCTAAATGTAGGTTCAAAAAAATGTAAGATGGAAAATTGTCGCAGTGCTTAGGGTTTTAGGACCTAGGACAAAAAGTCTCCTATGCTCCACATTCAAAGACAAACCCTAGAGATCTCAACCTCAAGCGTGCAAAGGAGAAAGAGATCTACTAAGGGACTTTCCTAGGGTATGATTTCATATTACAAGAGGGGTTCACCACTAAGTATAAAATTGGAAAAGACAATGAAATGAAAGATGAAATGTAAAACCATAATTCAATGCAATGACCTAGGAAATGCCTTAGAAATGTAAGAAAAATAGAATAGAAAAGTAATGAAATGAATGAAAGGTGCATATAATCTACATTTTTTCATCTCAAATCATTGAAAAACATCTGAAAACTGCAATGTCAATAACTAGAAGAACAAAAATCTGCAAAAATATTTTCAAAAAAACCTACAGTGGGACTCATTCGCCACTTGTGGCGAATGAGTCCAATTTGGATATTCTAGAAATTTAAATTTTGAATCTGCTCCTCAGTCTGCTCAATTTGTTCCTCCGAGTTCCTAGATCCGATTCTCTAATTTTGGGGCTGTAGACGATCTTTTAGTGAAGATTATGACCTTGCAAATGGGGAGACAACTCCAACAAGCTTGTAACCTAATCTTCAATATTCTTCAAATCTTCAAAGCACCTAAATCTACAATTACACAAAGAGAGAGAAAAAAAAGTGTTGATTGTTAGGGAATAGGGGTTTTCCTTCGTCAAACCCCTCTTAGGTAACTAAACCAAATGATGAAAAACTGGAATGAAGGCATGAAGCATGGAAAAAATAACATGAATCATGGACAATGATACCTTGAAAGATGCCTTGTAGATGATTTCTTGTAAATCTACAACTTAACATGAAATGACCACGAAGGATGTAGATCTTTATCTTTGACAATTGGAATAGAACAGTGCTTGGTCTTGGATCTTCAATGCTACATTACAACACTAGATCAATAACATTCTTGATGCTTTATATGCTTGACATGATGATGGATCTTGAATTGCTACAACAATTGATGAAGAATTATGCCCTTGAATGCCTTGGAATGGATCTTGTGAAGTCTTTGAATCCTTAACTCTTGAATGCATGACTTGCTAATATGAATGCATGATGAAATAATGATTTGAAAGCTTGTTTATATAGGAAAGCCACTCAAATGACATTAATTTTATCCCAAAGGCTGACATGGGAGAAATTTGAACTTAAAACCTAGTTTTTCCCGCTCAAACCTTGAAATAGGCCAAATGGGACGCATTCACCAAGCTAGGCGAATGAGTCACACCTGGATGGGACTTATTCACCCAAAGTGGTGAATGGATCCCACAGGGGCTATCTTGCCAACTACAATGTTGGGGAATGAAGAAATTAAGCTTATATATTGATATTGTCAGGTTTTTTATTAAAATATGCCTTGGGATGCACAATATGGGGTCATAAGTGCCTATTAATGATGATATTAAGGTTATAAATGCAATAGGGTCAAAAATCCAATGTGAAAGTGTAAATAAATACACTTTACAACACTAAATTAAGGAAAAATTGGGTCTATTTAGCTTATAAGGGCCCTAAATCCCATGTGAATGTGTAAAACACATTATAACACTAGATTAGGTCCACCTTAGTTTACAATCCTCCCAATTTTAATGTGAAGATGTAAATAAATAGATTTTACAACATTAAATTAAGGAAGAGTTAAGTTAATTTAGCTTAAAATGGGCCCAAGACCTAATGTGGATGTGTAAAACACCTCACAACCCTAGACCAAGGCAACATTAAGTCTAATTTATTATTAAACATTCCTAAATTAATCAAGGGATACTTTTTTCTACACTACAGTTTCATAAATCATGCAATCACCTCCCACTGTGTTTTCCAACCTGCAATCATACAAAGTGTAACACTAAGTGTTTAAAAAATGGTTCCTTTCATTGCATTCCTATGGTCTAAATAACAAAATCTTTTCAAGACATTCATACTATTGTGTAAAATTTAAGGTTGCAAAACACTAGTTTTTCAAAATCTGTAACCCACATAATGTTTTTAAACCCTTTAGAAGTAACATCCCAATCAGTTACAAACCCCTCACCTCAATTATGTTGCTTTCTCATCTCCCCCACCTGCAACTCTACCTCGTTCTCTCAAAACTTTCACTTTTAACCTGCAAAATGATAAAACCCACAATGCAGAGTGTTTTCCAATAACAATACTTGTTACAATTTAAAATGAACAAGTCTTAATCACATCACCTCCCCTTCCCACCTATGGTGAATGGATAGATTCTTGTGTAAGGAAAAAACACCAATGTTATTCGAAGCAGTGGGAAAACTGACCCGATGGCAATGTTAGGGGAGAAGTTAACCTCTCAACAAAAGGCACCTATTTATGTAACATTATAACATAAGACCCCATCCCCCATCCCATGCGTTGGAAAAAATGCACCAATGGAAAGCCTTGATGAGAAACCGGCCTAACATTTGCATTGTGTTTATTGAAGAACATTTCCAATACAAAATATTTGGGAATCCTAATTGTCATTTGTGTGTTATTATGGTCTCGCCTTGGAATTTGGTATGGTATATTATACTGAGTAAAAGAAATTTTAATAACAATGTTCCTTTATCACAACCTTACGAAACCCAACTATGCAAAGATGCTTCACAAATGAAAAAAGGTACATAATTTAAATGGAGAAATATTGTTAATGTAAGATGATATATATTATGTTCTTTTGCAAATATGTCTGATCTAATTACTAAGGATCCAAAGGTTCCTATTCTATTTTGGGAGATAAATCATACAAATGTAGTGTTGGAGAAATCATCCTAAAATTAACACATATCAATTATGAGGGGGATAATTAGAAGGATGTAGTATCATTTTTCCCTCTTGTTTTGAGCATTTCCCAATGTAGCACTCATACTTCAAGGAGGAAACATCCTTCACATAAAATTTTGGGATATAATAGGCACAGAATAATGTAACATTTATTTTATTTAAATTAAACTAGAAATTATTTACATATTTGCCACAGTAAGCATCTCATGTATAAATAAATCAAAACATCTAAATGCAAAATAAATTTTTGAAATTTAACTGAACATTATACTTGCAATTCAGTCTATGACAACAAGAATCACCTGCATATAGTGCAAAAGCTTCACCTCTCCTAAAGTGTCCTTCTCAATCCACCTACCCCTATTTTATTCAATTTTGTTTCCTCAAATATATCAACCACCTAGAAGGAAGACAAGTGTTAGTGATAGATTAAATTTGCAAATTAAAGACAAAGAATTTATTTTATTCCAAATTTCACCAATATAGGATTATATGTTGTGGTGACTGCAAAATGCCATCTTGTACGAACAATAAAAAAACATATTAAACTGTACAATGGGAATTTAACTTCCAATTTAACCTATGGCTAACACTAGTAATATATATCAAAAATTATATTTTCCATTTTACCATTCTGCAGGAGTTGTGAAGCATTGAATGCTCATTCGGATATATGAAAATATCATCTCCCCTGACATATGAAAGAGGCCTTAACTTGCAATAATCAATAAGGTCATAAAGACATACAAGAAGGATAGGTGACACACCACTATCAAACTTATGTTTATATCTTATGTCTCTCAATGAACACCTAAATGACATATCGGTATTGTAACCATTGTTCAATGATATTGTAAACTAAACCATTAATTGTATAAACAATTAAAAAATATAGATTATTGTAAGAAACATTGGTTGCTAATCATGGTGTGCATCAGCTATGCAAGAATAAATGTTAACAAGTCAACAAAAAACTTGGTGATCACCTTGATTGACCAAAAAATAGTAGCTAATCTCCCAAAAAAATGCACCTATGTACATACAAAAATGCATTAGAACATACATAAAAATATATATAGAAACATACATAACATGAAAAGAAGGAAAAATGAGATGTCAGTACATAAAAGAGAATCAGTTGGGTGGAGAAATTAGAGTCCTATGTGAAAATGTTAACAAATTTTGTAAAAAACTTATTAAAAATAAAACATTTGTATTCTCTTATTAGAAAGAAACTCAAAGTTGAGAACAATATTTGGGTTGCAAGTTTCATAACACATAGTGCTTTCCAACATGTGCAATTATATATAGACAACATGCTTCTAATGAAAACCTTAAATTTTGTAGATAGTAAGAATGTAGTGAAGTTCATTAACCTTCACAATTTATAGCAACTCTTACACACAAAAAAATTCATTTCAATTTCCTCAAATGGCTTAAAAATAAATACATAATATAAATTGCAGGTTGGAAAACACAATGTGGTTTACCATTTATTTAATTTTGTACATTCAAAGCTACATGTTGGAGAGCATGGGGAGGAATGTCTTGAAAGGATCTTGTTAATTAGACAGTATGGTTGTAATGGAAGGAACTATTTTATAAACACCTAGTGTTTTCCAAAAACCATTAAAACTTTGTATGAAGGTTAGAAAACATAATGGGAGGTGAGTGTATGATTTATGAAACCTCCAACCCATACAATATTATAAAACCCTCTATGAATGCAGCTAATCTCCCGACAAAAAACACCTATATACATACAAAAATGCATAAAAACATACATAGAAATATACATAACATGATGAGACGAAATAGTGCAAGGACCACCAAGATGGATAATAAAAGTATTGGAACTAGCAGAAGGAAGGAAACATCACAATGAGGGAAGCAAGGAGATAAGAATGGAAATAGCTTGGTTTTCTCAACTTACCAATTGGGTTGTTACGTCTAGAGGGTTTTACAACATTATGTGGGTTGCAGATTTCTTAACACCCAGTTTTTTCCAATTTCATTACATTATTACTATCTAATTCACAAAAGGTTCTCAAGGAAATCACAAAACATACCAAATTGAGGTGAGTGGTGAGTAACCCATTTGGTTGTTACATGTAAAGGGTTTTAAAACATTATGTGGGTTACAAATTTCGTAAAACTAGTGCTTTGGAACATGGAATTTTACAAAATAGTATGAATGTCTTGAAAATATTTTGTTAATTAGATAGAAGCAATGTAATGAAAGGCACAATTTTATAAACACCTAATGTTTTCCAACAAACATTAACAGTCTGTATGATTATAGGTTGGAAAACATAGTGGGAGATGAGCGCATGATTTATGAAACCTCCAACCCATACAATATTGTAAAACCCTCTACAACCTAAAGCCAAATAATTTAATCCCTCATCTTTCCCATCGCTTTAAATTACACCAACACTTTTTTCCTTACACAAGAAGCTATCTATGCATCGCAGGCATGAAGGTTGACATGACTAAGACATGCATTTTAAATTGTAACAAGTATTGTTCTTATCCATAAGCATAGTCTGTCAAGTCTTTCTATCAGTGTGTTTTGTCGAGAGAGTGGGATGGGGGATGGGGTGTTATGTTATAATGTCTATACATAGGTTTATTTTTTTGGGAGATTAGCTTCTCCCATTATTTAGCACATTACTATTTGCTTAAAGTACACTTATTAGAAAACACTGTGTTGTGGGGCTTTTCATTCTGCGGGTTGAAAGTGAAAATTTGGAGAGCAAGGGGAAAATTTGCAAGTGGGGGAGATGACAAACCAATAGAATTGAGGTGAGGGTTTTTCAACCGATTAAGTTGTTACTACTAAAGGGTTTTAAAACATTATATGGGTTGCAAATTTTGAAAAACCAGTGCTTTGTAACCTAGAATTTTACAAACAATATGAATATAATTTAAGCAGTATGAATGTAATGAAAGGAACCTTATAAAAATTCTTACGTAGAGTAAAAATTGCATTTCAATTTCTTAATATGATCCAAATATATATGCACGGTATGATTGTAGATTGGAAAACATAGTGGGAGGTGAGGTGACTACATGATTTATGAAACCTCCAACCCACACAATGTTGTAAACCCCTCTACACACTAAGACCAAACACCTTACTTGGTTTTTATAAAGTGGTTCCTTTCATTTCATTCCTACAGTCTAAATATCAAGATCTTTTCTTCAGACATTCATACTATTTTGTAAAATTCTAGGTTGCAAAACACTAGGTTTTCTGAAACCTGCAACCCACTTAACTTTTCAAAACCCTTTATAACTAACAACCCAGTCCATTCCAATTAGATGAAGAAAGTGTTAAAAATGCCATTTTGACTATATCAAAGAGTTGTTCAAATATTGAAAGTGGAATTCATTACATTCTTGGTCGTAATGAAAGAAAACTTTTCATAAAGAACTAACTGGCATGGGACAGTGTGTTTTCCAACACTACAAATAATGAGAGTATTTTATTTGTTCCAATTAGATGAAAAAAGGGAAATGCCATATTTACATCACCAAAGAGTTGTTCTAAAATTTGAGAGGTGGAATTCATTACATTTTTGGAGTGTACGAAACAAAAACTTTTCATAAGGGAATAACTAAGAGGAGACAGTGTGATTTCCAACACTGCAAATAATGTGAGCATTTTATTTGTTCCAATCAGATGAAGAAAGTGAAATGTCATTTTGATTGTAGCAAAGTGTTCAAAAATTTGAAAGTGGACTTCATTACATTCTTGGTCATAATGAAACAAAACTTTTCAAAATGAACTAACTGACATGGGACAGTGTGTTTTCTAGTACTACAAAAAATGCAAGCATTTATTTGTTCCAAACAGATGAAAAAAGGGAAATTACATTCTACATTATCCAAATATACATTATATTTCTTAATATGATCCAAACATACATGCACATTATGATTGTAGGTTGGAATATGATTTATTAAACCTCCAACCCACACAATGTTGGAAAGCCCTCTACACACTGAAGCCAAATACTTTACTAGGTGTTTACAAAATAGTGCTTATCATTACATTCCTACGGTCTAAATAACAAAATATTTTCAAGACGTTCATACTGTTTTTTAAAATTGTAGGATGCAAATCACTATGTTTTACAAAACTTGCAACCCACTTTATGTTTGAAAACCATTTACAAAAAACAACCTTCAAAATGAGAATTTCCAAAATGACAATGTTTTGGGCTTTCTATCCATTCCAAATTATGATTTTGAAGACCTGTTGGCACAAAACCCACATTGCGGTTCAAATGAAAACCCCTTTTCACAAGTAAAACCATTTATTTTCCTGTCAATGAAAACCCATCTTCACAACGAATAGTTGTTCAATTTTCACAATCAAAACATTAAAATGGAAAAATTTAAAAACCATCAACACAAAAACACACAAAACAACTCTACATTTTAAATGAAAATCCCTTTTCTCAAGGAAACCCCTTTATTTTCCTGTCAATGAAAACCCATCTTCGCAATAAATAGTCATTCAATTCTTCACAATGAGAACATTAAAATGGAAAATTTTAAAAACCCTCAACACAAAAACACATAAAGAGCTCTGCATTTCAAATGAAAACCCTTTACACAAGGTATGTGCAGGATCATCATGGAAAAAATAGGCCCTTAAGTGGTGAAAAATTCAGAAAAATCAGAGTTAGGCAACTTGACGTAAAAATTTGAATAAGTTATCTATATTATTTCAAAAATGTGTAACAATAGAATCTGTAGCAAATTGATTTTAGTTTCTAAACTACTAGTTTTTTTTTTTTTTTAAATCTATTTGGTGAAAATCTAAAATTTCAATGTAGTATACTTAAATTTCAGTGAAAAAATAAGTAGGTTTCTTTCTAACCACCCTAACCACAATAAAATGATAATATTTTTTTATAAGATTTTAGATATAAGTAGAGGACTTATGTCCCAATGTGATGCATATTTTTTTGTAATTTCTTTCCAAGTAAATAATTAATTATGAATTTTTTATTACAACTTTTAAAAATATAAAAACTCATATGTCTGACCACCTTAACTTGGTCAAAACTTCATGAATTTTTTCTTTTTTAATCCTATAGTATGTGAAGCATAGAATGTGATGCATGTTTCATATTAAAAAAATGTGATATTGTTTGAAAGCTATATATTTTTTTCAATCAACCTATCAATCAGGACTTTAGTCACAATTCAAATAGAAAATGAATAATAATTATTTATTGAATTCAAAGTACAACATAATTTATATTGGTGGAAAGTTGAGAATCTCCTTTAAAAACCCTTTTCGTTTCATCAATTTTGGGTAAAAAAAATTGTCAGCCACATACCCATCACATCGCCACTTTTTGGCCCATCATGATCCTACAAATAACTCGAAAGGAAAACCCTTTATTTTCCTATCAATGAAAACCCATTTTCGCAATGAATAGCCATTCAATTCTTCACATTTTGTACGAATGGAAAAATGGCATATATTTCTAGTAGATATATATACCAGCTAGCTACCCACCTACACCTATTGAATGTATTTTGGTAGGGATATTTTTCCTTCGAATGCCTACAAATCTGTTCCATGCTCCCTAGCAATCTCCAAAATGCAAATATTGAAAATGGCAACATTTTGAGCTTTTTGTCCATTCTATTTTTTATTTTGAAAAACCTACTAGTAGTGCCAACTTTTTCTAGTGACAAGACACATGACGACAATCTGAACTCCACACGCCTAACCGTCCATCAACGCACTATGTTAAGTCTTTCCATTGGTGAATTTTGTATAGCGTGTGGGATGGGGATGGGTGTTATGTTATAATGTTACATACATAGGTGATTTTTGTTAGGATTTTAGCTTCTCCCACGTCTTTGTGACAATAAAGTTCCATCAATTTTTCTAATTGCCTGCTTGATGGACTCTACAATTATATTTTTGTATGGCATTATATATGTTATGATCTGTTTCTATATGGTATGATGCCTTTGACATGTGTTTTTTTAGGGAGAATAGTCATATCCATCATAATTAAAACTAAAATGGTTGATTCACTAACATACAATTTACAATAAAAAATTAAAATAGAAATAAAGAATAGGGGGATGCAGCTATGGAAAAGCTAATCTCCCTACAAAAATACGTCTAAGACACCATAAAATATGATGCCATCCTCCATATTATATCATAATATGATGACAAAAGATTAAACGGTAGATGTTGATAGACAGAGACAAATGGGTGCTTTTAGACATTGAGAGTTTTAAAAATGAGCGATATTTTTAAAAAAAGATGCATGACAGTTTTGCAGGTTTACTGGACGTGTCTGCTATGGAGAGTGATGACTGTGAATAATAATACAAGGATGAAGATAGTATATTTTCCAATGGTTGATTGTGGTCCATTGAGATTTAGACGCCTCCTTCCGAACATCGTCAATACCTCTGGAAAATGAAGATTGTACCCATGCTTTTGTTGAAGAAGTGAATAACTTTGGTTTTGAAGAATCATCATTCAATTACATGTCCATGATCAAACAATTTTCTTCAAAGTCGATAGAGAGATACAATGAACGAGTTCAAGGTGATGAAGCTTGCAGGAATTTTTCATCAGTTCATACCAATGAAAGATCTCAAGTATGTCCTCTACACTAATGAATTATAAGGATCACTTAGAAAACTGTTTTAGTTTGTTATATCTTGGCCTTGCCAACAAAAATCAAAGGGTTAGATAAATATTAAAGTTTTTGTAAAAATGTGTGAGGTATTCTAAAGATCTATAACTCAACCCTAAAATTCTTTATCTTAGATATTATAAGAGTTGATTCTAAATGCAGGAAGCAAATGTGAGTGTTGAAGACCTAATGGTTAATTTTTCATGCAAGCGGGTGTAAAACTGGGGAGGAATTTGAAGTGCAAAACATGTTGGTTGTTGAGTGTGGGAATTATGGCATGAAAATGTCTCTTGATCTATCAAACTACAATGTGAACCCCTCCATTATTTTCCATAGCTTTGTAAGTTAAAAATAGATTATAAAATTTGGTTGATGCTAGTGATTTTATTGTTTAGGTTTCCAATTTTTCAAATCCATGTGAGAGATCGATGTTTGAAGTGGTGATGTGGCTTCTAAAATGGTTGCCACTTTGGGTGGTTGATTTTCTGTGAATCGTAGATGGAAGTTGAACCTAGCAAGAAATATGTGAAGTGATAAAAGCCCATCAAGACATATATGATTGTCATAGACCATTGATTTTTACAATGTCATTGTAAACCTAACTATACAGTGTCCTAGAATATTCTCATTTTGATCTAGAGAACACTGCTCATTATAGATCCATAAATCACTATCATACACTCATTCCACATTGTCTTACATTTGATGCATGGGGAGCATCATTTTATAGATTTCTTGTCCATAAAATATAAAATTCCTATGTTGGATATTGGAACTCTTGTCAAAATTAAAAAGGGAAAATCAAGGTACATAGAATGTCCATTTCTCTCTTTGATTATCTGATTTTTATGGTTGTGGCATATGGAGTAGTGGAATGGTTTACAAATCTTTATTTTTATAGGTATTGTCGGCAATAGAAAGTTTCACATTTTTTGGAGCCAAGTTCATAGATGGGTAAGAGGAGTTTCATACTCTGATTCTTGCAACTGGATATAGAAGTAATGTGAATATGTCTTTTTGTACATTTTTTATTGGAATCATTAAATTATCTCTATCCATCTTTTGTCCTCTTATGGCAAGATGATCCCACCATGTTGGTTCCCAAATCAACAGATGCAATGAGTCCTAAAGAGTAGCTGTGCTCTCTAATGCTCAAACTCAGAGACTGATTTTCCCAATGAACAAGATTCAAAGACTGAAATCTCCTACAATTTTGGCTCAGTTAAACCAAGGTGGATCTCCCCAATAGTATGCTTACAGATGCTCTTGTGTGCCAAAGTACCCAGTATACTATAAATAGATGATTCTCCTTTAGATGCTTAATAGATACAATACTCTAAAGGCTTGGATGACCTCTACAGTAATGCTTAATTTAAACATGTGAGATGTAATTCATTAAACTCCTCACACAATGAAAACTAGATTGATAAGTAAATTGATTTAAAAATTATAGTTGCTCAAAAATAGTCTTAGGAAACTGCAACATTAAGAGATCAATGCCATATCCCAAGGTGGAGTCATCTAAAACATGTAATTTAAAACCTAACACAACATTCAATCTATCATAATTATGCCAATCAGATGATGCATTACACCATTGATATCAACAACTAAACTAGCCATACTAAGCAATCCTATCACACAGTTGCAATAATAACAATCTTTGATTACTCATATTCAGAATTTATGCAATGTGAATTGTTGATCATCAAAGCTTGTACCTCTCCGATAGTCTTATGCAAAATTCAGCGAGTGGGGGACAAATTGTGTCTCACTGAATACCTCTGTGTTTTTTATAGAAAGATGACTCTTCTTTTTGGGTTTTTAGATAAGGGGGAAAAAAGAAATGTAAATGTAAAACATGAAAGGCGATACGCCAAATATTTTACAACATTCCAAACTCAAATTATTCCTATGATTGATATAAAGGATACAAAATTCCACAACCCCTCATTGTTGGAAAGAGAATGAATAGTAAAGGATAACTTCAAGCACAATGTAGACTTTCAAATCTTTCCTCAAGCAATTTTCATTAAGGTCCGCTCAAACATAGAAAGTTCTTAAAGTAAAAGAATAATATTTCAGAAATTATAAGAACCATGTCTCCTAATACAACATAACACAGAAAAATAACAATTTTAAAGATAACAGAAAAGTCCAATGACATAGTCCGCCTTTTTCCAAAAAAAATTATTTCACAATACAAGCATAAAGCATAGAAATTTGCTATTTAAACTATCAAAATATAGCTTGCAAGACACAGTGTTTCATTCAAAACGATAGTATGAAGAAAGAAGACTTGAAAAAGGCCATACATGCACAATCTCAAAAATTCCCCTTAATAGTTTGTGCTTTAATTAGAACTGAACTTTGAAATAGAGGTTGGATGCCAATCTGACATTAGTTTAAACCTTAATAGATATAATTTTCCAGAATAAAGTAGTTCTATAACTTGCTTCTGAAATATAGTTCATAAACTTTAAGAAAATTAAAAAGGAAAAAAACTCCTCTTTTGAAGAAAATTGTTTCCTCCTAGAAAAATCCTTTTCTAAAAAAATCATTCCTTTTCTGGTAACATCACCTTCCTTTTATAGCCACTGAAGAAAGAAAAACACCGCCTCAAACCAGAAGTAATGACTTCCAAGTGTTGACGATTGATTGCACACAAACCAATCCCAGACTCTTGGTTAGGCCACAAAAGATCTATGCATTGATTCCCTCGCTACTGCATTAATGTTCTCTAGATATTTTAGCAAAGATAAAACCCAAATACGATTAGATCCTAGGAGCAACTACCTAGAAACAGAAACAATTGATTGATCTCATTATTGCAAGGTGTCATCTCAAAACTTTTGTCCCAAAGAATTGAGAGAAGAAAAGAAAAGACAGCCAACTCGAACAAACTCCCCAACTAGATATCTTCATAGGTGATGCAGATAATCTGTGACAAGAGGATGATGTGTTAGCAGGGCGGAACCTCTCGAACTCGCAAATATAGCTCCCAGGAAAAAGTTCAACTAGCAAACACATGTCTCGTAACTCCTCTGAAAGAAAAATAAAAGGGGAAAAGATGTGCAGCCACCACGTGGTGTGTTACGCACCTTTTCAATGTTTCATTTGAGCACGAGTGCACCTAAAATTGAAGATGTTTATGCAAACCCAAAAATAAAATAACAAGCAAAAATAAAACCTTTATAGTTTTGGCAACTCACAGGGTTCTTCGCTTCTATGGAGATTCAAACCTAGGCCTCTAGTTGTTCCTGGAGTTTGATGGAAGCGGGTCTCTGTGCCTCCCAATCTACATTGGTTGGTAAAACAAGGATCTATATCTATCTGTATGTTTATTCAAGATCAAAAATCTCCTTGAAAGAGATGACGTCCCATCTCGAAGAGATTGCACCAAGGGGATAATAGAGCCAAGAAAGAGGATGGATTTCACACTCAAAATCATCCACTGTGGGTACAACACTCGAGCTTGGAAGCTCAACAGTAGCTTGAATCTTACGTCAGATTGCCTCATTGATTTTATCCACTGTTAGTTTATCCTCGTCTAGGGAGAGAAGGGGAGGCAACCTGAAATTAACCAGGACGGCGAAATCTTTTTTGATCTTGGTGACTCTTTTGTTCAATATTATCTTATGATCCTTGCATTTTACTACAACCATTAGGCAATTGATAATCTCATTGAATTTGATGGAGGTGACCCTATGATCAGGAATTCCTGCTCTTCTAAGGACTTGATCGGTGGAAATACTTAATTTGGAAATAAAACTTTGGGAGTCCACCACTCGGGGTGAACATGTTTGTATGAAATGGTTAGCCATCAAACCAACTTTGGCATTTAGTTCCCGTACGTCCCTTAAGAACTATAAGTGAGTCCCAATACATACACACCAGCTGCTATTTTCTCCCAATGCATAACCACTAACCTTCTCATTATGGATAAAGATCTAGACCTTCTTGCAGTAGTTAACTCCTGGTTCCAATGAGCCTCTCTTACTCTGGTATCTTCTTCTATTTGACCTTTCTCTCGAAGAGCATTTTCCAATTCAGAGCTTAGTCTTCTAAATTCTTGTCTTGACTCCTCCACCTCAATCTGGACTCTTCATAGATCATCAATATTTTGGGATCTAGCATCAGCCAAATCTCTTTAATTTTTCATTTTCAGCACGAAGTCGAACTTGTTCATTTCGGCAAGCAACTTGGACACGTCTCCTTGTTGACCTTGAATTTGTTTTATGCAGATCATTTCAACATCTTTGGCTTGAACCTCATTCTATAGCTTGCTCACTGTCCCTTTTACATTTTCCAACTCAACCCTGTGCTTCCTTAATTGCATGTATATTCATTCATAATTAGCATATGCTGCCTTTTCTGTGGCTTTGGCTAGGACCATTTTATTGCGCGGGTGAGTTTCACTTAGATCTAGGCCCATGACATGAATGTCATAGTCCTCCATTTGCATTTGTCCTTTGGGCTTGGAAACTAGAGGCCTCATTGTGGTGATAAGTAGGGAGTTCTTCTCTTCATTAAAACAAGCCCCAATTCTCTTGGTAGCAGGCCTTTTGACACTCTTTGACAACATTTTCAACTTTTTGGTCTTTCAAGCCTGTTTGGTAGCATCAAAATGACCTTGCAGAGTCTGGGGGACATCAACACTTTGAGTTGCAATGGGAGAACCAGCGGGTAGTCCAAACAAGGTGACAGTAGGGGGGACTTCAGATACATTTGCATGAGGAGACACAAATGGCAGCATGATCATAGAAAAAGGAGGAACGCCAAAAGGAGCAAGGGAAGAAACAATAGGGGAAAAAATGGAAAAAGGCTGATGGAGAGGTTCCTTCCCGGAAGTGAACGGTCCAGGAGTAATGGGAAAAGTCATAGTTTTGGTGATTTCAATGGGGGCTTCAGACAAAGCAACTAATGACACAATAGAAGCCACGGCGGATAATGCCTTCTCGATGTGTGGAAGAGTTTCAGCAATTTCATTTTCAATGGTAGGGGTTGCATTTATCACTACTAGTTTAGGAACTGAAAATGGGGAATTAATTTCAACATATGAAGGGACTGTGGTTGTACCAAAGACACAGAAATAGGAAGAAGAGGGGGGGTGAAACTTACCTGATCCGTAGTCGATGAAACATTCTACAAGATGGACTCCACTTCTTCCTCTCGACAGATCAATATATCAAGGGTACTTGAGCTCTAGATCTTCCTTTGCTTCACACAATTATAGCCATCATGTTCTTATCTCCTTCCAGGGGAGTCCTCCGATATGCATACATTAGTGGCCACTGAGGATCTTTTTGGAGATTGTTGGGCCTCTTTTCCTTTGCTTTGGGCTTGGGATGTGGACGGGACCTGTGGACCCTCTGGCCCTGAATTTCTTCGGTTGTCGGGTTCCCGAGGCCTAGGCATTAGGAGTGGAACTTGTTCCTCTTCAATTTCATGGCTCAACTTAGGATTGCTACTATCAGAATTAGCTTCTCTATCATATGTGTCTGCAAACTCTTCATTGAGCTGGAAGATGCCGAACAAAGCACTCGGATTCCTCATCTCCTGTCAGAACCTCCAAAAATCTGCCTTCTTTCTTTCTGACCATCCCTTACACCTCAACTGTGCACTAAGAGATTTTCTCATTGGGAGATTCCTCTAGTATTTTGCCTAGGGCTCATAAAAATTTAGCCATCTTAGTCATTCCTTTGGTATCTAGGCTAGGTCAATGTATATTTTTGCACTCTCCTGGGTAGGATTTCTCCTTCTTTGGAAATACTCCCTGAACTCGCGCCTTAAGCTAAAATTTCCATCTAGGTTATAATTCCACTTGTCACAAATGAGAACCAAACCTAGAGTAACCAAATGATTTTGGATCTCATCCTCAACCTTCCACTTGCTTAATACCACTTGGCTCTTTACAATCATAAGGGGAAGATCGAAAATCTTTGCTTTATTCCTTCTTGCACCATAAATACTATCGATAGTGGATACTTGTTGGCAAGCCTCCAATGCAAAAGTCCTATCTATCATAAATATGGGGAGTTGGAAAACCTCCCTAGGGAAACTATGAAACCTAACGAAGGTAAAATCTTCACCGAGGAAGTAATCCATTGCAATAGGTGGATGTTCTATCCATTCTATAACTTCCTAAGAAAAATGGCCCAGGGGACGAGGCAGTAAATCTTGCAACACTGGTCTCAAAAAATAATCTACAAACTAATAGTAATCTCCTATTCTTGAGAACATGGGGATCCACATAGAGATTTCTTGGATATAACCTCTCTCATCTATCCTAGATACTGGCACATTTCTCCCTAGCCACTCAAAATTTTGATGTAATAACAAATGGACCAAGATGGAAGAATACCTGAACTTGGACTCCATACTGTAGTTTCTCAACTGCAACTTCATATTTACGGCCATTATTTCAGAAAAATTGTAGCGTCTCTACACTCTTTCTCTTTTGAGGCAAGGCTTAGGGAAAATTGGAAGAGGTTAACCTCTTCATCATCATCTAGACCAAAAACCCAGGCCAACATTGAGAACACGAACTGAGTATCCTTCTTAAATTTTCTTTGTGACAGAGGCCAACGAATCTATCCTCTCTATGGTCGTTCCTTCGTTTCATCTTCATAAAAACTTTTTTTCCTAAACATATCTTCCCCCAGGATGTCCATCTGTTCTTCATTAAAAAAGTTTGCACCCTAGCCCACAGGGATACACAACATGTCTTGTATAGCTTGGCCTCAAATGGTGATCTTGACCCCATGGCCTTCAACAGTTTCTATATTTTTGTTAAACCTTTTTTGCACACGCATCAACCAAATCTGGGCATGGGTGAACATCAAGTAGCACAAACTGTGGTAGGCCATTGTTCCAAAGCCAAAATGCAAAACCCTCTGAAGACTCATAGCCTAGCATTCTCTGAAAAGCACCTTCCCTAAGATTTTTAGGGTTGGTGGATAACTGAAGGTCATAAACATTATCAGTTATATCTTGAACTACCTCCTTTAAAAGGCATTTGCCAAGTTGAAGCTTCCTGCAACATTCAAATGGTCATTCTTCTAGGGTTGGGGCATTAGCAAATGAGTAATGCCCAAAGATATCTACATAGCTGGGTTTTTTGTTTGTTGCTTTGACCTGCCTGCCAGAGGTAGATACTTCTGCCATGATTGCTTGAAAGCGATACAAAAACTATTTGGTTATAAAAAACCATTTTTCCTTGCTAAAATTAACTTTCTTTTGAGTGTAATTAATTTTAGAGCTTTGCATGCAGTTATGAGTTTGCTACTATCGATAGCTCATTAAATGTTTCCATTGAGGCAATACGTGCAGATGGGAGATATGTATCCCTTGGGAAAGCTGAAAAAGTCATGGGAATGGAATTAGTACATTCCTTCTGCAGCCTCTTGTTTCCTTTAATTCATTACATTGGAAGGCATGCTCTTCATCATATGGAGTGTGCTGAGATGACACAAGGTACTCTTGAAAAGACATCTTCATTAATTTGTCAGAGCCTTAGCATGTTAATCCATGCTTCTTCTCATTAGTGAGCAGGTTGGCGCTAATGATGGAAAGGACACGCGTCAATTATCATTGTATGAGGGCATTTAATCCTTAATGCCCAAATTTATTTCTCAAGGTATTATGTTAGATCCTCCATACGATTTGCTAACCCTGCCCCATTCTACCTCAAAAAAATTCGTTGTCTTCCAACCAAAAATAGACATCCCGTTGACAAATTTTCTTCATTAGCCTTTTCTATATATAGCCACACCACCTTTTGTTATATTCATTCGAACATATAGTTCTCTAACTTATCCAGCCTTCCGCCTACTCTTTCTCTGCCATTTTTCACTACTATCGCGATGTCTACTAGTCTGGGCACCCCTATTCAGCTCCTTCCATGGAGATCGTAAAGCTACTTTGCGGGAGTGATTAATGGTAGCCGCATCAAGTTCTTGGTGAAGAATTATGACCCCTTGGTCATGACTGCATTCAAGTGGGTCGTCGATGCCGACTACCTTATGAACAAGAACCAGCTGCAAAGCAATTGTAACATGCTTTCACGCTTCATGGCCTTGCTGCTAAACCTGAGGGTGTGGCTAAGCCCATGATAATTGCACTATGTTAGAAGATGTTTGGCACCTCTCTGATGGAAGGGCTTGGCAAGATAGTGCAAGTGGCTATCCCAGGCGTTGACATTCCAAGTGCCATGGACCTCCGTAGGTTTGTGGACTTTAGGGTGGACGTGCCCTGGTTGCCTTTCTTGATTGACTTTCACACCATGGATGTGGAGGTACACCATTACTCTTCTCATTCAATGAACACTTTCCTTCTTTGAGAGTACGACATGGAGAAGGTTTTGGGGATTTCCTAGAAAAACCATTTTAGTTACTTGGTGCAACTTCGCAGCGAGTAGACCCTAAGTCTGCACTGTACAGCCCGTGTGTGTTGTTTTTTGCCCCTGCCTGCAACCTATCTAACGAAAGAAGAAGAAGAAGAAAAAGAGAACCAAAATCCGAGTACGAATCCCTTTTTCTTTTCCATTGGAGGCAAAAAGAAGAAGAAAATTTGACTATCTAATCGTCGCCTCCATTTTGATAACTTCTACTTTGCTTCACTTTTGGGTTTTGCTCGAGAGGGCTTTGAATGATATTCTGAGCCTCAGGCTATATACTGTATTGTAAATTTTGTTGATAAATATAATATAGTATAGCTCTTATTTTCCCCCTTGTGTTATTATTGGCCTTATTTTAAAAACTTTGAAATAATTACAAAGATTTTACATATGGTACATAACTACTAATTTTTTTTAAAAGAGTCGTATTTTTACTAGAAAGTTCTCAGATAAATACCATTCACCGATACATCTAAAAACATCTCTGAGTCAGTACGCCTTTGCCTTTTCGCATGTTTTTTTTTTGAAAGGTCCCTTCCACAACACTTTGGAATTAATCGATCATCCTAGCTTTACAAGTAGTCTGTGATACTCTTGCATTGAACCTCCTTCTGGGTAAGAATCAAAACATTGTCTAACTGCTTGTTGATGATAAATTGTAGCTCCATGGGTTATTTCCCTATCTCTTTTCAGCCTCGGGGTATTTGTTGAATTTTCATACATCAATTTGTACTCAAAAAACTTTGGGGTTGGTTTGGGGGTAATTTGATTCATTGACGAGGAAACTTGTCTATGACCATGCTCGTTTCTTTGAGGGGCCAATCCAACACAGTGGATTGCCACAATTATGTTTTTAAAGGTTAATTCAATTAAACCATCCCCTTTCACATCATAATATGAAGAAGTCTTCAGAAAAACCATGTATTTGATAACAAAATCTGACCCTTGTGAGTCTTCCAGCTCATGGGTACTGAAAGGTGTGAAATTTTTAGGCAGACCCAGTATGGGTCTTATTTTACTCAAAAGCTTATCAATTTTTTCTTTTCCCCTCTCTAGTCGACTGATGACCACTGTTCCCTTGGGAATTTGCTAGAAAGACACATTTTCTTTTGTCATCAGGGAAAATGAGGTTGAAATGCTCGTGAAATCTGGTATGAATTCTTGGGCGAGGCTAGACCTACCTGAAAGAAAACTTATGTTTAATTCTGAGCTTTGGAAAGCCTAAAAAAAAATTGTTTTTGAGGGTACAGATGTTTCCCACTTGGTGGTAGACGTTGTCCTTAGTTGGTCAGATCCTATTACAAAGGATTTATTGTCCCAGGACAACTTAGGTATTAATGACGAGATCTCTATCGAGGTTAGAGCTTGGGAGAACTGCCACACTAGTATATGGGAATAATGATTATCCATTAAAAAATTTCCTCATTTCATGGAAACCTATATTACCAAGATGCTTTCCTTTGAGAAAACTATCCTTTGCTTATGCTCAGCTAACCTAGGCCCTTTTCCTAAGGTAGACATCAACTAGACTATCCCTGGGTCATACCCTTTTTTATCATATTTGCAACATAATTTTTTCATCTTTCTTTTATTCTTGTGAGAGGTCTTTATGCCAATTGCTAATTTTTTTCCTTTCCCAACACTAAGCTTGCTATAATCCATTAAAATTGTGGGAAATTTTTGCTTTTTCAGATCATAAATTGATTTTGAATGTGTCCCGATAAGAAACATCTGATAGATGATGCTATCTTGGGGTCAAGAATTTCCTTGCATATCGAAAAATTAAAAACTTTTGATTAGGTCCCTTATATCTTGTTCTCGACATCTTAGCCTTGCATTTGTTGTGGTTTCTTTCTCGTAGATCTAGCTTTCTATGAATTTTGAATTTCTAACACCTTGTTTCACATCCACGCATATTTGTTCCACTGGACCCAATCCGAGGACCAACACTTCATATCTTATCTTGCTAGTAGAGCATGGGGATGGAAAACAATAAACTACTAGATATCTCGATCCCATCAAAAATACCAATCAGGCACTTATTCTAAGGCCAACATTTCACTTGAAACTACTAAGAGGTGCAATCCACACATGATTGTAAGACGGATCATCAAGCTTTTTCAGACTCTTCATTAGTTTCGGATAGGCCTGATCTCCATCAAAACTCACATAGGCACTTAGCCCTATTATGTGGAAGTTGCCAAATGGATCAGAATCAATGAACTGATTTAGCAACATCTCTTCTTCTAAAGTTTTCTCATTTGTACCTTCTTCCTCTATAGGAATTTCCACACAATACCTCTCATGGTGGAAAGTTGGGGTATCATCGAATCTGAAGCATAGATTTGTGTCATCCACAATATGTTTGGGATGCAAATATTTAGATAAAATCTTCATCTTTGCTCCATGTTTGGTTCACAATATCAAGTGGGACCAGTCAAGTGTTAGGTATCTACTAAGTTTGGTGGTGAAATCTCTTGATAAGCACATTCTGAAAACTAGTGGAATGTCAATTATTACTACTTCCTGAGTGACTATCTGGCTCAAACAGGAGAAGAGGGTCAGGGACATATCCCTTATCCGACCAATGGTTGGTACTTTCTTTCCGTCAAGTTGCATAATTCCCTTTTCAAGGGGCTCATACTAGAGTTTTAGAGCATCTTCCACTTGCTTGGGCATAACAGTTGCGCTAGCTCCCGAGTCAATCATATTATTGTGCAACAATTTATCTCCTCCTATAAGCATCAAAAAGAAAGGTGTGGGTTTTATTCCACTTACCTCTTTCTCTTTAACACTATCCACACTATTTGTATAAGTCATTCATTTCAAAGCCTGAGGGGGAAAAGCAGATCTGTCATCTCTGCTCTGATTGCTTAATTGACTGAAACTCTCCTGCATACTTTGTCCTTCCACCTTTAATGATTCCTGAAGCAAGATTTTTTGCTTAGGAATTGATATAACATCCCACAATGAAACGTTGGTAGGTGCCTTCTTCAACTGTTCCACCACATTAAGCATCCTGATAGTTTGGGTCTTTGGATTAAATAGTGGTATCTCTTTCTTTTTCAGGAGGAAATGTTCCATCGGGACTAGACCTTGTACTTTATTCACCTCCTTTGCTTATGGGGGCTGATTATGCAGTCATAAACTAGGTCAGACAATGGGTGGCGAGACCTGCTTCTCTGGGGGAGACAGTTGACATGTTTGTGGACATGGCAGATCTTGTCAAGTACATATTCTCCTGTGAGCCTTCTTTTTTATCTTGTATTATAATCTGACTATTTTGTAGAATTCTAATCATCAAGGCTTCGTTTGTGAATACAAATTTTCCTTCCTCCAACCATGAGAAAAGAGCTTGGTCGGGAGCAATTTCCAACTCTTTTTCAAGGGACATTCCTTGCATATATGCCCTAAGACAATCATTCTCCATTTTGGGTGACTCATTCACCCACATTTGGGAACATACCCTTACTCCTTTGTTCAGCTACCTTTTCCTACATATTTCCCCTTGGAAAATTTCAAGGCATATGACTATCATTGCACGGGAAGCACCAGACATTTTTGTCATCCAACAAATTATTTTGGCCCAGGACTATCTCCTTATTCGGACTGCCCTTGATTGACTATAATGGTCTAGCAACTAGAACCATTTGATTTGTAGATGACGCTTATTGACCTCCTCCTCTAAAAGATCCTTGATATGAATTATGTTGGTAAGGAGGCTTTCCTCTGCCATAGACCTGAGTGGCCATTTTCAGAGGTGTCGCTTGTTGTCATTTCATAATGACTAATTCATGAGTAAAATTTTGCATCATATATTTTATGTCAATGATATCCACCACCATTGATGAGAGACTCGATGTGTTGGCTTGAGTGGTAGGGTATTCATTCATAGGTTGTAGGGAAACTAGCTTCAATTGTGTGGTGGGAGTGCTTGGATTAGTTTCCTCTTGGCAGCTACCAGAGATTTTTGCGAATACTAGCATTGGTGGCCGAGGCAGAAGTTTCCCAGCATCAATCAGGTTATTCTCTGCTTGCACTGCCATTTCATATGCATCAAGTAGGGTGTTCCCTCTGATGGAGGCTACCATAAGTGCGATATCCGAATTGATGGCCTTTAGGTAGAACATGAACACCATCGTAGCCTAAGGTCAAGCAGTCATGGGAATCCTTTGCCAAGTCTTTTGGAACCTGGTATTGAAATCACTCATGGCTTCATTGGGGGCCCTTTTGATGGTGATTAGTTGTTGCAATAGTGAAGAATAGTTTCCCTTTTTAGAGAATCATTTGAATAGGCACTACCCGAGTTGGTCCTAAGAAAGAATGGAACTTGAGGCCAAAGATCAATACCAATCTTGAGCTTTTCCCTTAAAAGAGGTAGCTAACAGTCTTAGGGAAATGTTCTCCTCTGATATGTTGTGTACCTTGCATACCTCTACTATATCTTGAAGGTGTTTGGAAGGGGTTTTGAAATCTTCCCCGAAGAATCTTGGGATAGCTTTAAGGGCATTAGCCGGTATGGCGAACCATACATCTGGAAATTTAAACCTTCGAGCAAAGTAGATGAGGCTCTTGATAGGGGGTTTGACTTCATGCTCTTTTACTCCTTACAGGAAATACAAAACTTGTGGTTCTTATCCTTCTAGGATTCAAGGTAGGTAACTGGGAGTATTAGAAATGTCCTCTTGAGGATTCTCTCGTTTGGACTCTGGGCATGAAATATCCAATTTCCTTTCTCAGCCTGATTCAAGAAATATTTATGACGTCTAATTAGGTTATCAGAAAAAATTCGGTTCCACCGGGCATGCCAGAAAAAGAACTATTGATCATCAAAGCTTGCACCTCTCTGACAGTCTTCTGGGAAATTCAGCGAGTGGGGAACAAATTACGTCTCACTGAATACTTTTGGGTTTTTTATAGAATTATGGCTCTTCTTTTGGGGTTTTTAGATAAGGGAGAAAAATTAAATGTAAATGTAAAACATGAAAAGAAATACGCCAAAGATTTTACAACATTCCAAACTCAAATTATTCCTATGATTGATATAAAGGACACCGAACACCACAAACCCTCATTGTTGGAAAGAGAAAAAACAACAAAGGCTAACTTCAAGAACAATGTAGACTTTCAAATATTTGTGCAAGAAGTGTTCATTGAGGTCCAATCAAAGGGTGGGTGCATGAAGTTGGTCACACTTTTGTGGCCAAATGGGAAAAAAATTTGAAAATACATAACGCGCTCGCATTATAACGCGAGCACGTTATGTAATTTTAAAAGATAAAAAAAGTCAAATGTGTATCATTTTCTCTTTACTATTTCTCAGCTCTTCCCGCAGCCAAAAATCCTCACTTTCACGCTTGCATTCTAGGAAGAAGGATTTCTACAAATTTCATCAAGAACAATTGGATTTTGTTTGCAAATATGGCACCATGACGACGAAGAGATGCGAGAGGTAAGCATTGTTTTCTATTTGTTTTGAATTTGTTAGTTTGAAATTGATTTTGTTTGTTTTAGGTTAGATTTGATTTTTTAAAAAAATTTGTAGGAAATCCTACAAATCCTCAACAAGAAGAAGAGGTAAATCCTCAACAGCAAAATCCTCAACAAAATCAACCTCCCCCACCATTCTCTCAATTCCCTCCTGGCACTCAAGAAAATTTGAGTGAAATTGAGAACAATAGAAAACAACTTGAGGATCTTATATGTAGGTTGAGTGATCCAAATGCTTCAACCACCAAAAGAATGCTTCTAGCAAATTCATTGAAAGACATGTTAAAAAATGTAGATGTAATCACCTAACAAATATCTGGATGGCAAGTTAGGAGGCAGATAGCTAGGGCATATTATGCAGACAAATTATCATATAAACAAGTAAAAGATTTAAAAATTACTAAAGGTGATTTGTGCTCTCTATTCACTGGCCCTAAAACAAATCAAAATCTTACCCTCAATGCAAAGAGGTTTCCTATTCATTGGTGCCACCACCAAGAGATTAAGAACCATTTTTATGAAAGATGGTATATGGCCTTTGATTACCCACCGTGCAATAATTGTGAAGTCCCCCAATATTTTCTTAGGAAACTATACAGGGAGTTTGTATTGAACCAAATCCCAAATTATTTTGATATGAGGGAGTTCTAGGGGAGAGGTGGGGGGTCAGCTCAGGATAGGCTCAGTGCACAGCCGAATCCTACACGGCAAGGGAGATGACCTCTCGCTAGGCCGCCTCGTGAACAAATTGTGATGCCTACCATTGCAAAGGAGAGTGCCGACATAGAGACATTGCAGGAAATCACAACTTTGACCCAGAGTGTCATCCATCACACTATCCCTATTGTACAACGCCATCCAAGGGAGTCTTTAGGTGGTGGCCTTCGAACCCATGTGTGTCAATCTTGCGGGGTGACTTGTTTGTATGACCCTACTAGCTCTCAAGAGGGTGCTACATAGGATCCATATGCTACTACGCAGCCTGATTCATATGCATCTACGGGGATGGAGAGGACGACTGACATTTTGCATGATGCATATGGCATTGACACTCAGGTAAATTCAGCATGTTCATTGAATTTAATTTATTAAATTTTGATTGTGAAATGCAAGATTAACTAATTTAGTTTTACTATTTTAATAAAATTGCAGGGTCACAGTGTAGAGACTGGATACACAAGTCATCCACCTACTTATTTTTGCAGTACACCTATTGGTGGGGTATGTAAAGTTAGTAAACAATTATAAATTTATTACATGTGTTAATAGCATTGTTTTATGAATGGTATTTTAATATGTGATTTTGGATGTTGAATAGCCTAGTACTATTGTAGGTTTCAAGGAAACACCTCTTGCCAGTAGATTTGATCAAACGTTCATGGAGGTAATATAGAATTTAAAGAGAACTTAAGTAATGAATTCTAAGTTTAATAGATTTGTGTAGTTTATATTCATATTGTTGGTTACGTTGCATTACACATCATTCAAACTCAAAGCATTACCTCAAATTTGATAACTAATAATCAGAAATATATCTGTTTAATACTTGTACTCAAAATTTTGTTCATTAGATCTCATATGTTATAAGTCATCACATGGATCGATATTGTAACTTTTTTGTGATTGAATAATTTGTTGTTTTATTTTCAGATGTTGGTGACAAAAACACCGCCAAATGTTACGAGGGAAATGGATATTGGTGTTTCCTCCGCTATACAATCCTCGATGGCTCTGATAGGGGAGGTATGAGCAAAATTACTAAATTTCAATTTACATTCATTGTTATAGATGAACTAGTTCTAGTGAAAAAACAAACCATTATTGATTCATAGTTTAATTCCTATTTGGATGGTTTATACAGGGCTTGAGCACACCTAAGCATCAGTGTGCAAATATTTCCATCAAGGAGAGTGATCGTGAGATGGCCGTAAGTGATTATTTTGTTAAATATATTAATTTTTGTAATGTAATTTCTATATATTAATGTCTTTACTTCTTATTATAATAGTTGAAACTTCACCAGAAGCTAAACACTAGGAGAAGCAATAGGAGCACTCCTCGAGCACAGTAGAAATGGGTGACAAAATTATCGCCATCAGATCACCCAGCAAAGGGAAAGAAAATTGTATTTGAACCAGAGCATGGAGAGAAATGAATTTTGAATGCACAGAGCCCTTTGTTGTATGCCTACATGGAAATTTTGTACATATTTTGTGTTGGATATATTTGACATTGTATGCCTATATGGCATTCTCGTAGGCCTATATGGCTATTTTGTAACTATATTTTATACTTATATCGACATATATTGATGTATGCCTACATAGCTATTTGCTTAATACAAATATTT
This sequence comes from Sequoia sempervirens, assembly GCA_007258455.2. NCBI lineage: Eukaryota > Viridiplantae > Streptophyta > Pinopsida > Cupressales > Cupressaceae > Sequoia > Sequoia sempervirens. Next base: position 373,458,245 of record VDFB02058242.1, on the reverse strand, counting down.
TTTATCGATGGTGTCCATATTTGCAAATTATAAATTCATGGTTCAATAGATATGAGTTTTGTGTATTCAAGTGTATACTTTACAACTTACCCACATATACTTTTTACTTACGTGTGAACATCAAAAAGTGTGAAAATTTATGTGTTTGGAAGTCAAATGTAAGCCAATTTTACAATTCTCAGTTCTTGCATACTTGATCTTATGGACTTATATTCCTTCCTAGCACATATTGTGAATATTTCTCATTTGGTGCAAAAGAAAAATTCCTCATTTTTGAACCACTCATAGCAAAGAGATTCACAATAAGACTTTAGCATTGGAACACTACTCCATACTTCTCTTGTCTAGACCATAAAGGATTGAAAATTCTTAATTTGATGCAATGATAGTCGTGAGATGAGAATTTATATAACCATGCCTATTTTGAAACTTCGCATCTAATACTGCATCAACAAGAACTTAAGAAGTGTTGCATAAGAGTGTTAGGTTTGATAGGCCTTCTCTTCCCTAAGGGAGGAGAGCCTACATCTTGAATTTTGAACAAAATTTTAAGAAGCAAAAATTTTACCTAAAAGCTTCAAACCTAGATGACATATTTGGCTAAGTCTATCTTGAAAATTATCAATGCACATTCAAACTCTAAAGGAGATTCTCCCTGAAAAGAAAACTTTACCCTTTTTCCCAAGGAAAGAAATTGCAACAAGTTGCATGTGATTTATCTTATTTCTTTCTCACAATTCCTGGTCAATCATTCATGGCTCAGGATAGTTCCGTTCCAAGGCAAGGACACCCAAAAAATCACTGAGATTCTTCTACGATCTGCAAGAAAAAGGTTTTGGCTCTTTCACAATGTAAATAATTATGTAACACTGTTTTCTTGTTTTCCTTCCACACAGAAAAATGTTCACACTTTTAGATTGATCAATGATCAATAATGGTTGATTGTAAACACTTGACATTTTTATGTTTGAACTTTAATTTATAATTTTGTATCATGACATTCGAGTAGATCACTAATATTTTAATATTTCACTATGAAAGTGGTGGTGTATTTTGCTATGTTATTTGAATATTAATATGGTGGTGTATTTTGAACTTGATTACTGCTGCAAATATGTATATATTTCTAATTTTTATATGTTTTTGTATTGCCGAACCCAACCCCAAAAACAAAATTTTCGAACCGGTGAACCGGGTTCTCGAACCCGATCCCAAACCCAAAACCGAACCGGTAACTTAGTAAAAAATAGATTTTTGTAGTTTATATTCATAACGTTGATTACATTGCATTGCACATCTTTCAAACTAAAGCATTGCTTCACATTTCATAACTAATAACTAGATGTTGATAGATGACAAAATTTCAATTATAATATAGTTTTTACAAAGTCAACCTAAGCAGTTATGCAATTACTTCACATTGCATAACTAATAACTAGGAGACTTCAATTGCATTTGGTTTTCATGGCATTCTATGAGACCACATTTCTTTGAGGCATTTTTCAAGCAGTTCAACTTGCCTTGTCTATACTACCATTTTTCATACATGTCTACCAAAGAATTTTGTCAAATAGTTCAAGTGTTGCCTTGTTGCTATGGTTGAAAGCCTAAAACAAGTGTTTTTGAACAAGCTATGGATGCTTGGAAAAATCTATCAAAAGCATAATAGTAAGCAATATCATAGACAAGGCAAATTGTTTGAAAAAATGCCTCAAAGAAATGTGGTCTCAATGGTGATGGAATGCCATGACAATCTACAACAATTTTTCTTGTCATGGCATTAGTCATGCCATTCCATCACCATGAGACCACATTTCTTTGAGGCATTTTTTCAAAGAGTTCCTTGTCTGTCTATGCTAACACATTTTTCATACATGTCTATCAAAGCATTTTATCAAACAGTTCATTTCCTTGCTGCTATGGCTAAAAGCCTAAAACAGGTGCTTTCGAACAAGCTATGGATGCTTAGAAAAAATATATCATAGCATAATAGTAAGCAACAAGTTGACGCAATACAAAGATTGCCAAACCAATCAACAACTCGGGGGACTCTTGTCCCAAACTCATCTTGGAGAAGATCAAACAAAATTTCAACATTTCATCAGAAATTTACTTTTCATCCACTCAAATTCTCTTATCATTCATCATTCATCCTTCAACAAATTTGTATTCCAATTGACTCATTCAAAGAAAAAAACCATTTTAGAAAACTTTGATTCAATCAATTAGATCAACATACATTTAAAAAACACCATTTTCAACAAGGCACTCTTCCATTCAATCAATTCATTCAACTTGTCCCAAATAGTCAATCCATCATTACAATTGGCTTTCAGACTTTTACCAGACTATCAAGCACTATGAACATCATTATTACAACTGATACAAATTAGGAACTTGCTCTCTTTTAACTTTGTTCTGACTGAACTTACAATTTCATGTATTATTTTACACCAAGTCTCCTCACTGCCCAACTATCAAAACAACATATCTCACTTCTAAACCTTTTCCAAGACTTCATACATTCCTGACACCATCACTTAGAAAACATTATCTCAAATCAACTCACCGATCACTGTTAGGTCAAACTTATATTCTCTGAGCAGTCAAGGCACTACTTCTTAATGAGACATTCATGCCCTAAATCGGGTAAACCAAACACACATGTTTCAAAACCCAAGATCCAAAACACTTTTAGAGACCTCTTAATGCCCATTTCCTCATATCAAAAACTCAGAATAACTTATATTGAAGAAATAAGCAGTTTTTAGTCTAAATGCTATAAAAAAAAGGCTACTAAAATAGGCCTAATTTTCAAAGAAGACCCCCTTCAAACATTCCCAAAACACTTAAAACCTCAAAATAGTCATTAGAAATAACACAAAACTCCCAATTTATCCATTTTCAGGGATTAAAAAACTCCTTTTTACAGGATATTGACAAACCCTTATTTATAGGGTGAAAAACTCAAAAATCAATGAGGGTTTCCTATATAGGCTACATGCAAACCTCAAAACCTCTGGCCAACCATTGGAACATGTCAAAATACATCTGAAAAGGTATTTGGAAACATCTTCTAATCCATGCACTTTTTCTTTCTCCACTATCATGTTGGAAACTGTTCATTTTGACTGGAAAACTCAAAATTTCCTATGTAGCAGCAGCTCCTTCAAGGTATTCTTGCTTTTTCCTCCACTCACAAACATAAAAACATAACAAATAACCTATCCCTAACCTACTCCACCAATCTACTTGACCTACATTGGTGTAGTGTGGAAATGCCTTATAAGACTCAAAACTCAATGCACAAGATTTCAAACCGAGCCATAAGAAGAATGCTCAAACAAACATTAAATTTAATGGATTCCTTCCCAAATGGATGCAAACAAATGGTGATTCCCCAACCTACTAGAAAAAATATAAATTTGAACCCTAAACTCTTGCACAATCCATACAAGTTAAGAAACAACTGAAAAACATAGAAAATAAGCTAAAATAGGGAACTCTTTGTTAATTTAATTCTTCCAAAATACAATGATCTCTTTGCTCGGCCTTTACAATGCTTTTAAAGAAGTTTCCAACCATCAACTACCTCTTCATCTTCCTTGAACGACCTATGAATCGTCCTCTTCCTTGATTTTCTTGATTTTCTTGTTTTGTCTCTTCACATTCTTTCTTTTTCTCTCTTTTACATATTTAGCATTTTGACAATATTACACTTTGTGCTTTTTCATGCCTTGATTACATTTAATTTTGGAATTACATGGACTTAAATACATTTTTTACAACTTAGCCTTTTGAAGGCATTACATGACCTAGGTGTTCCTGCACCACAAGCTATGGTCTCATGGTTTTTTTCACATTTTTTTCACGTGAAAAGCAGCTTGAACCGGATTTTGTATTATGGAGCTATATTAAGTTGCCACTTCAAAAACCAATGTAGCAATGATACAAAATAATGTTTGAGACTACAAGAAGGCATCAAAATGGCTAGTGTACTAAATAAATTATTATGATTTACGAATAATGTTGATAACTCTACTCAGTTGGTAACTCTACTTAGTTGGCTTCTTTTTTCAAAATCATACAAATTGAACCCTAGCATCAATAGACTTTGTATATCAAGCTACCACAATCAAGTTATATCAGGCCCATATCACCGAGACACAACCTGAACAATAGGAGGAATGGCCTATTTCAACATACTACACTCAAACCCTTAAGGGATCGATCTGGTTGAACGTAGCTCAGAGTGATTTCATGTGTTTGGGTGTGAAAGAGGACCATGCCTAGTGTAAACATGCCTACTTGGATGCGTTGCAATAGTCCATTTGGTCACATGAGTTACAGAACAAAAATTGCACCACCTTGCAACTTTCCACTGCTTGCATTTGACACTTTTTCCATCAACTGAAAATTAGACACGGGAAAACCACTCTGAGATAATGAAAACCAAGAGAGGTTATTGTAGAGGGGCCCAATACAATCCCATAGGATCAAACAAGAAGTTTATAAGCATCACGGTGTCTGAGTAACCTCATGTTGAAGTTTGCAGCCATTTTTCCCTTTGGACCCTTAAGGGATCGATCTGGTTGAACGTGGTTCACAGTGATTCTGCATGTTTGGGTGTGAAAGAGAACCATGCCTAGTGTAAACATGTTAATTTGAATGTGTTGGAATAGTCTGTTTGGTCACACGAGTTGCAGAATAAAAATTGCACCACCTTGCAACTTTCCATTGCTTGCATTTGACACTTTTTGCATCAACTGAAAACTGGACACCACGGGAAAAATACTCCGAGATAACAAAAAATGAGAGAGGTTATTGTAGAGGGGTCCAACATGATCTCATAAGATTAGACGAGAAGTTTATAAGCATCATGGTGTTCGAGTTACCTCATGCTGAAGTTTGCAGCCATTTTTCCCTTTCAACCCTTACGGGATCGATCCGGTTGAACGTAGCTCAGAGTGATTCCGCGTGTTTGGGTGTGAAAGAGTACCATTCCTAGCATAAAAATTTATATTCAGACATGTTGGAATAGTTTGTTTGGTCACACGAGTTGCAGAATAAAAATTGCACTGCTTTGCAACTTTCCACTACCTCCATTTGACACTTTTTCTATCAACTAAAAATTGGAGACTACGGGAAAACCACTCTAAGATAACAAAAACTGAGAGAGGTTATTGTATAGGCACCCAACATAATCTCATAGGATCAGATGAGAAGTTTATAAGCATCACAGTGTCCAATTAACCTCATGCTGAAGTTTAGAGCCATTTTGCCCTTTGGACCCTTAAAGGATCGATCCAGTTGAACGTAGCTCGGAGTGATTCCGCATGTCTGGGTATGAAAGAGTACCATATCTAGTGTAAAAATTCCTATTCAAACATGTTGGAATAGTTTGTTTGGTCACACAAGTTGCAGAACAAAAATTGCACCACTTTGCAACTTTCCACTACTTCCATTTGATACTTTTTCCATCAACTAAAAACTGGAGACTACGGGAAAATCACTCTGAGATAACAAAAATTGAGAGAGGTTATTGTAGAGGGGACCAATATGATCTCATAGGATTAGATAAGAAGTTTATAAGCATCACGGTGTCTGAGTAACTTCATGTTGAAGTTTAGAGCCATTTTGCCCTTTGGACCCTTAAGGGATCGATCTGATTGAATGTAGCTCAAAGTGATTCTGCATGTTTGGGTGTGAAAGAGTACCATGCCTAGCATAAAAATTCATATTTAGACATGTTGGAACAGTCCATTTGGTCACACAAGTTGCAGAACAAAAATTGCACCACTTTGCAACTTTCCACTGCTTCTATTAGACATTTTTTTCATCAACTAAAAATTGGAGACTACGGGAAAACCACTCTGAGATAATGAAAACTGAGAGAGGATATTGTAGAGGGGCCCAACACGATCTCATAGGATTAGACGAGAAGTTTATAAGCATCATAGTGTCCGAGTAACCTCATGCTGAAGTTTGTAGCCATTTTTCCCTTTAGACCTTTAAGGGATCAATTCAGTTGAACGTAGCTCAGAGCGATTCCACGTGTTTGGGTGTGAAAGAGTACCATGTCTAGCGTAAAAATTTCTATTCAGACACGTTGGAATAGTCTGTTTGGTTACGCAAGTTGCAGAACGAAAATTGCACCACTTTGCAACTTTCCACTGCTTCCATTTGACACTTTTTCCATCAACTAAAAACTAGAGACTACGGGAAAACCACTCTGAGATAATGAAAACCAAGAGAGGTTATTGTAGAGAGGCCCAACATGATCTCATAGGATTAGACAAAAATTTTATAAGTATCACAGTGTCTGAATAACCTCATGCTGAAGTTTGCAGCCATTTTGCCCTTTGGACCCTTACGGGATTGATCTGGTTGAACGTAGCTCAGAGTGATTCCACGTGTTTGGGTGAAAAAGAGGACCATTACTAGTGTAAACATTCCTATTTAGATTCGTTGGAATAGTCCATTTGGTTACACGAGTTGCAGAATGAAAGTTGCACCACTTTATAACTTTCCACTGCTTCTATTTGACACTTTTTCCATCAACTGAAAACTAGATACTACGAGAAAACCACTCTAATATAATGAAAACCGAAAGAGTTTATTGTAGAGGGGCCCAATGCAATCCCATAGGATTAGATGAGAAGTTTCTAAGCATCACGGTGTCTGAGTAACCTCATGCTGAAGTTTACAGCCATTTTGCCCTTTGGACCCTTAAGGGATCGATCCAGTTGAACGTAGCTCGAAGCAATTCAGCGTGTTTGGGTATGAAAGAGGACCATTTCTAGTGTAAACATGCATATTCAGATGTGTTAGAATAGTTTGTTTGGTCAGACGAGTTAGAGAACAAAAGTTGCACAACTTTGCAACTTTTCATTAAGCAAAAAAACACCTAACCTTCAAATCTTGCTTCCAAAATTTTACCAGACCTTGGTACACTTTATTCATCTTTATTTTGACATGAACAAAGCTAAAACACCTTCTTACAACACTGTTTAATTAGATTTTACAATTGCTTGCATTAGAAGACCAAATTTGTTTGTAAGTGCTAAAATACTAAATTGGGTGTAACATGCAAACCACAATGAATATTTACAGGATAAATATATTTTAGGGTACCCATTTTGGTCATTAAAAATATATATCATTTTCAAATACACTTATTTTGGAACACATGCCTGCTGTCCCAACTTCTTTGCTTCTAAAGAGATAAAAACGTTAGAAAACGAAGCCTTTTGGTATTTTTTCAAAAGTATGATTGCCAACAACATACAATGTTCACAAGGCATTTTTGAAGGAATATCAACTAATACAGAGCAAAGTGGAGGAATACAAATTCAGACTTAAAAACCAAGAAACCAACTTAGGTTCATATATCTAATCCAGCTTCCATAAGGTCAGCACTATAGTCTTCCAATTCACCATTGAACAACTAAAAGACCAATTCCTTAAAGAGAATTATAAAAAAATCCATTGATCATCCAAATAACATGAAAACATGAATGAGAGAGATATCTAAGAATATACGAGTCTGTACAGGTGAAGAAAACTCTGAAAATATAGTAAAATCAAGAAATACAATGAAAAATCAGAAATAAAGCGTTGAAAACTCTGAATCAAACATTAACCAAACTTTATATATTGAATAATGAGCCTTGAATGGACTTAAAATAGCAATTACAATGACTCCATACCTAAACTAGTGACCTTATGATGGCCTCATTACATCATCTTGACCCTTACATTATGAATTTACATACATTTTCACATTTAGACCATTCAAGGCTTCATTACACCAAATTGACAACATGCTAACATGACATTGCAACCTCATATCCTACCAACCCAGATTGAATTAAAACACTTCCTAATGGCCCTTGTGACCTTATTACAACATTCTTCATGGACTACAAATCAAAATTTACCACTTGACCACCTTGTGGTCCTAATTGTCCTTGGTGCTCTTGCACCATAAACACCCTACTATAACCCTACTCCATTGATCTACAAGCCTAATTCAGTGGAGTATGCTTTATTTCTTTACTTGACTCTCAAAACCTCAAATTGAAGGTTCCAAACTGAATTTTAGAAAATGTGCTCTAATAGTGGAAAAAATCAATGGATTTTCTTCTAGATGGACTCAAAAGAAACCTAATTCTCTATATTATCTTAATCTACAAAGGACAAGACCTAAATCAATTTTTACTAGTTTAGTTACAGATACGCAAAGGAAAAGAATAAAAAGAAATAGCTCATCCAAAATAGATGGAAGGCACTTACAGATAGGCATGGCAGTCTCTCAACTTATTCAGTCTTGGTCATACATCTTCACTGGGAGTTCCAAGATACCTATTGCACACAACACCTCTCATGAATAGAATTTATTGAAATTCGAGATACTCTTATAATGTCTATGTCATAGGTGGTCATGATAAGGTTAAATTCAAATGAATAAATTGAAATTGCCTCATCAAGCTTCACACACACTTTTGTAATGGCTTAAAATCATAATTGAAATTTGTCAAGATCATCAAAATAAGGATGTTGCATTTCTTTTTTGCTTGAGATTCTCTTGGATGGCTCATAAATCTACATTTTATGCAAGGGGACACCAATCAATGTTTTCCTGGTTACATACAGATGCACAAAGTAAAATAAGATGATAGCATTGGCATCAACCAAATTGATGTGGATACAAGTATAAATTAATAAGAACCATTGTGCATATACTTACAAATTAATCTAATGAACCATCTGAATCTACTCTACTCTTTATTGTGTCAAGTATTGCCTCATGGTCAGACTCACGGACCTTCCACAAGGTCTTGTTAAAAAGTCTACCCCTATATTTTCTCAAACAAACATTGGATGCCATGACAAGGTTTGAGTAATGATGAATCTTACGATGCGTGTCAAATTCCTCAAACAACCAATGTTTAACACTCTTATGTGGGTACCTTCTCAGCCACGTTCCAGTAACAACTGAGCCTATAGGGTATTCAATGTTTTCTCCATCTATAATTGGGGCTTCCAATTTCTTTTTTGCCTCAATACAATGACACAAGTAATAGTTTGTACCCTCTTCATTGTCTTCATCTGCAATAACTGCATAAACATGCCCTACATTTATATGTGTGGCATATCTCTTCAAATTATTCAACATTATGAATACAGTACAAAGTAAGATAACAATATGGAATTTCAAATACTAAGCAAGTAGATATATTACTTGGTTGAACTAGATCCGATACATGGTCAAAGTCGACCGATGATTTCATTCATGCTAGTTCCAATGCCATCGGAGGGTGATACGTGTGAAGTGGGCTAAGATAACTTGTCAACCATTTTTCAACCCACTCCCCTAACTCACAATCATTCCAGGCTTGCATTGTACATGAAGAACAAAAGCATGCCTTCTTACGTGTATCAATACTCCATGAACCTGCATTTGAGCTAAGGAAAGAGTGCAACTCACTCGATCTTGTTAGTGTACAACAATCCTCATATGGTGCAATGTTAGTATCATCCATCAACCAAAAAAATCTATGAACTGAAGACGCACCTTCATTACCTGGACCCATCGAACCATTACACCACTCGACGATTGATCTTGCATTTGTCAACTGTGCACTATCTTTATACTTTAACTCTTCTCGTGCTAATGCTCTTTTCACGCATGCTCATGCACCATCATGCTCCCCCTTTCCATGTTTGGCCTCACAAAAGTTCCACATATGTTGAACACTTGTAGTGAGATGCATCCTGCACAACCACTAGAACATGTGCACATTCTTGAACTGTGTTGCACAGTTATCTAACCATATTATATGCCAACCATATGATATGCCCCTCTGAGCCAAATGATTGTAGAACATCTAGAAGCAACCTTGCATGAACTCTGGAGAATGTGTGCGATCATCACTAATATAAAAGTGATACTCCCTCAATACCTTCCTTTTGTCCTCTGTACTTTCAACTGCATGTATGAATGCTATGTACACAAATATCGAAACTTGTGTGGAGTTGTAATACTATGATTGCACCTCACGCTGTGGCTGTAGAGTGTAGTTCTCTGCAAATTCAACCACTGATACTATGCTTCCAAGTGGAAAGGTGTCCTTGCATAGCTTGAATTGTGTGTCTAGCCATCAGACTCTATGGGTATGCCTTGCATACTCATACACTAGATTCTCATGAAACATGGACATGAACTAATACACTGGAATCTTTTGAATAACCAACTCACACCTTTTTGCTTCAAACCCATCTTTTGTATCATATTCCACTATTTTATACTTCCCGAACTCTACTAGTTTTTGTCCCGCCTCATATGTGCTTTCCATATGTTGACATACTAGCATTCGTTGCAAGCCACCGCAACGCTCGCATGAACCATCCAAGCATGTTGTCCTATAGAATATTTGGCCATCCTCTATTTCACATAAATTTTTGATAAGAACTCTCTTAAAGATTTTGGTGGGGCTTCTATGCACAATCCTACAAAACATTGTTAGTATGCAAATGTAAACATATAGAATGATAAACATATAGAACGATAAACATCATAATGGTTAGAGAATTCAATATGTAGTTTACAGCAACAAGTAGTGCGGTGTGATTTATCTTGACATAAAAAATTTTAATCATTTCAAAAAATCTTTAAGAAATACTAATTTGAGGATAATCATTTTGAAATTTATGAAAGAATTGGGTTTGAGTCGTATCCAAAAAATGCTTTGGATGTGGCTCACGGTTTCGACTACATGATTTTCCTTCTTACGACATCCCTTTGATTCAGAGATGGCCTTGTATTATTCTTCCAATAATCTTCAATTAGTGTTCTCAATGCTTCAACAACTTTTTTATCTTTGTGTGGCAGTCTCCCCGAGAATGCCCATAATTCATTTGAATCGGTGCCCTCAATTCTTTGTCACCTTTGAACAGCTTTTGATAAAGTTTTTCTACTAATTCCCATTTGTTCACTTGTCTTTTTAATGAGGCAAGATCTCTTTGTTTGATAGCTTACCAAAGTCGATATAATGACACATCGGGTGACATTACTATCCTTTTAGCATGAGGTCTTATCCACACTGTCATAAGCATCCATTAGATTCTTCACAATAGTGTTTTCACTTGATGCATTCGATGTTCTCAACCCAAGAGTCTTCATGATGTTTATGTACTTTAAACCCTGCATTATTTGAACAAATAGTTGACATCTTGCAGTCTCATTTAGCCTTTCAAAGAACATTTTCCAAATCTTATCAGCATATCTTCTACAAGTGCATTCTAGAATCTTACCTTCCATGTGCTGAAAAATATCCTTATCAATATTAATCAAAAACTTTGGCTTTCTATGCAAAATTATAGGTGGTGTTCTCTTAGGTACATACATCTCAACATTAACAATTTCATCAATATTTAATTGAGGTGGGCTAGATTGTTTACCTTCGATCGAGGGTGGAATAGAAGACATACCTTGATGTTCATGTGGGGATGATGGCATACCTTGTTCCTCAACTCCGAGTGATGATGTACTCTCAACTTTAGATGTGGTGGGTGGTGTCCAACCATACTCACTTGTGGTAGATGGTGTCCCTCCATATTCGCTTGTGCTTAATGGTGTCCCTTTGTATTCACTTGTGGTAGAGGGTGTGTCTCCAACTACGGTATCTGCATCTCCCCTAGCATGACTCTTTCACATTCGTGCCCTTTGTGCTGCCAATTTTTTTTCTCTTTTTGAAAGTTGAGGTTCCTCTTCAACTGGCTTCTTTTCATCAATTGTTCCCAATTTCTGCTTTTCACGATATTCCCTCATCCATTTTTTCTCTTTATCTCTAATGGCTTGGAGCTGATCATTTGTTAGTTTTTTCCTTTTAACAGTTCATTTCTTTGGCATGACAATAATTTTACATGTGCAAAAAGTGCTAAGTTGTCAAATTAACTAATTGAAAGCTTTGGAAGCATAACTCAATGAAAGCTTTGGAAGCATACACAAAGAAAGTCAATGAAAGCTGGTTTGTATAACTGTTTGAAAAAATAACTCAATGATAGCTTTTGGAAGCATACACAAAGAAAGTCAATTGTTAAATTTAACAAAATTCCTCAAAGAGATGTGGTTTAAAAATGTAATAGGAAAGTGTATCGAATTGTGTGATTTAAAATGTCCATTGACAACGTAAGGTTGTAACATGACAAATTGGTGCAGGAGCACCCAGGTCATGAAATTCCTTCAAAAGGCTAATTTGTTCAATTTGTAATGCTCAAGTAATTATGATGAGTGAAGGTCATTAAATGATGAATTTCAATGTATTTGCACCATGAAATAGGTCACTAGGTGATATTATTGAGAAGTTGCTTTTTATAACAAAGTTGTCAATTATTGTAAAAATGTAAAATTGCACAAAAGTAGGAAGGTGAAGAGTCTTTTTTGTGGAAGGGCAAGGATGGGTTGATGAAGATGACGAGGCAATTATTTCAACTGATTTAGACACCTTTAAAAAGAATTGTAAGCTCGAGAAATGTTGATCTTGTATCCCAAAAATCCATAAAAATTAATAAAAAAACCTATGCTCAATTATTTTGGAAAGCTTTTCTATTCTTATTTTCAGGTTGCATAGTGATTCAAGCATTCTAAGATTTGATTCTTGTTAGGGAAAGAGACTTCTTTCATTCTTGAAAGTTGTAGGAATTGTAATTCAAATAATCAATCTAATTTGAACTTAGTTTCCTAAGCCTCAGTCTGCGGTTTCCTTAGAATTGTTTAGAGTCTAAAAAGTGATTCTTAGCCATTCCACTGATGTAGGGCTAGTAGGTCGATGGAATGGATCATATTTAGTTTCTTTTCAATGTGAAGATGTGTGTGGCAAGGGTAAATAGAAATAAGAAGTCAGGATATTGTTGCATGAACAAAATTCTGAATTTTTTCATTCAAAAAAATGGTGTTTTCAAGTAGGGTTTGAGAAAACATGTAGAGGAGCTTAGAAATGTTTTCAAAATAATTTGCAGACATAATGAAGCATGTTTCAATTGTTGGGTGGAGTAGTATAGGTTTTTCAAATGTTTCATTAAAGAAACCCTCATGGTTGGTGTGTTTTCACCCTATAATCAAATGTTTACTAATTTTGTGTATTGATGGGCATTTCCCATCTTGAAACTTGTTTATTTGTGAGTTTCTACACATTGATTGAGACTGTTTGTAGGTTTGGTGGATTAGTGAGTAGTTCTATGATGACTTTCTTTGATAATTTGACCTATTTAAGGGCTTTTACCAGTAGACAGCATGTTGGTTCTACTCTGTTTTGTGAAATAAGTGTATAAATTTTTATAGTATGTTGAAAAGGATCAAAATAGGCCTGAGAATCTGTATTGGGATTGTGTAAATAGAAAAGGAATCACCCAATTAGATGGAATGTTGGCCTCCTAGAGATATTTGGCATTGTTTGCTAAAAATAGAGAATATGTAGAAACAGCGAAAGGAATGTTGTTAAGTGCTTGGGAGCAGTCTCATTTGTGATGCCACAATTGTGTCTATGCTTGGTAATGTTTTGAAGGTAGATTGTGAAATATTTGATGATTTTGGCATATGTTTCCAATATATGGCAATGGTTTCTTGAATGCAAAGTAGTCAAAGTGTGTCTATACTGATACATTGCAATATTACAATCAAAACATGATGAAATTGGTATCTCAAAGGTCTGGTGACAGTGTTAAACTAATGTTGCTTGTTGTTGTTACAAATGGTGTTTAAGTGAAGATAGGATGATGGATGTGTTGATTTGAGCAAAGATATCTTAAATGGTTGGGATGATGTTTGATTGCAAGTCTAAGGAACAAAGGTGTTTGATTGTTTTTTCCTTGAAGGGGTAAGTTGAGTTGATGAGTGATTGTTGTATTGTTTATGACAAGAACAAAGTTGAAAGTGAATTCTAAAAATGGTTTTCTATATGGAGATGGTGAATTGACTATTGATAGCCTTATAACTTGAAATGAAATAAATGGATTTTGGTTGAATGAAAAGTAGTTTTGGATGAATTTGAAAAAGTTTGTATAAATTGATCTTTTTACTCTTTATTGATTTGGGAAGGAAGTTCCCTAAAGAAATGATATTGTTGAGTGGCTTAGCAATCTGATGTTGCATCACAAACAAATAATTTGATCAACATGGAATAAGCTAAACAACAAAAATGAAAGCAAGCCATAATAGAATGAAAGAAAATGTACAAAGATTTCACATACCTAAAAAATAAAAGTTTCAAATAGAGGAGCTCTACCCAATTATGCAGCCTTTGCTTCTTCCTTCCTCAAACTGCTCAAAAATTTGACTTCTTCAAAAGCTTTTTTCCCTCCAAATTTCAATTGTATATCAATTATCACTATAATTCAAACTTGAATTGATATTATATG
>VDFB02058242.1:373257851-373443724 GCA_007258455.2 Sequoia sempervirens | reverse complement strand
ACTTTGTACGAGATATGGTTGAGGATGGAAAGGTCAATTTAGAAAAGGTTGATACTCTAGAGAATGTTGCAGATGCATTGACGAAGCCAGTGAGCATAGACAAGTTCAGGTGGTGTGCCAATTCGATGGGCCTTAGTGCCCATGATTTTCAGTAAGTTATGTTGTGCTCTGGAGGTGCCTGTGTGATCTTCGTCAAGTGGGAGTTTGTTGGAAATATACCTCAATCATCATAGGCTGAAACCTCCATTGGGGCCAAGTCAGTATGACATCCATCATGTCTGGCCGACTAGCAGATTGGTAGCATCACATGTTTTGTACAAGTCGTTGTGACCTTGCAGAAGTCTTGTTGACCGCTTTCACTTTGGAGTCTATCACTGTGACATAGAGCAGTCGTTGTAACCTTTCACCGCGTGAACATCTTTGGTCGACAGGCCATTCAATCGGGCGTTGGGGAGAGTCTTGGTTGTTCGCTATGAGCTCTCAGTGATATGGAAGTCTTGCCGACAGGGACACACTTGGAGTCATTGGGATAGCACTTTAGAAGGGTTTGCTAAGAACTCTTAGCGATTGATAAATGTCTTGCCGACAGTATGTTACATGTTATAGTCTTCGGCGTATCTTGTGGTCTATCAATAAGAAGTCTTACCGATGTGCAAAGGTCTCACCGACGGAGGTTCAAATGTTGGTCTCGATGTAACTTAGAGATCTCAGAGTAAAGTCTTAGCGAAGGACATATGTCTTGGTGACTATTGGTGGCTTCGGGGTGACATAAGGTGATCTCGGAGAAACCTCTTGGTGATATTAATAAGTCTTGCCGACTAGTGATTAGAGATCGGTATAACATATGGAACTCGGTATGATCTCCTGGCGACATAAAGATGTTTTAGCGATAGTCTCCTGAACTCGGTGTAACACAAGAAGGCTTGTTGGGATGTCTTGGCGAAAGCGATACTCTTGCCGAAAGGAAAACTAAAGCTAATACATGTTGTAAGCTCGGTGAAACATCTTGGCGATAACGATAACTCTTGGCGACATTGATATGAAGACTATGTGGCATCGGGGAGACACTGTTAGTGTCTCACTGAGATGCCAACACAGTGTGAACTCTTTTGACCATTTTGACTGTCCTATGTGGAGTCTCATGGACCAATAGGAGAAGTCGAATCTAAACAAGTGGAAGATTGTTCGTTGTGATAGTTCTGTGAGGAAACTCGACAGACATGGAACAACATGGTTATACTCTATGATTGCATATTGTGATTGGTTGGATGCATCAACAGATTGTTGGGTGGTGTATGATCAGTAAATGTATTCTAATTTGTAAAGACTGTAACTTGAAGGTTCCTGTACAAGATTGTTCATGGTGAATGCTGCTATAAATAGACACCAGAAAGATAAGTCTAACATTTGTATGTAATCTCCATTACTGTAATACAAAGTGATTTCTCTTGGTGTGGTGGGTTTTTCTCCCATAAGGGTTTTCCCACGTATATCTGGTGTTCATATGTGATTGTCAAATACTCAGTTTCTGCTATCTACTTCATAGTGCATCTTAATTGAACTGTAATTGAAAAAATTTAAAAGTATATCTGCATTCTTCCCTGAGATATTGATGTTAGGAGAATTGTTTCCACATCTAATCTTCTTTATAGATAGCACACGATTCGATCCCAGACTCTTGGTTAGGCCGCAAAAGATATATGCATTAATTCCTCAGCTACTGCATTAATGTTCTCTAGATATTTTAGCAAAGATAAAACCCAAATATGATCATATCCTAGGAGCAACTCCCTAGAAATAGACATAATTGATTGATCTCATTACTGCAAGGTGCCATCTCAAAACTTTTGTTCCAAAAAATTGAGAGAAGAAAAGAAAAGACAGCCAGCTCGGACAAACTCCCCAACTAGATATCTTCATAGGTAGTGTGGATAACCCATGACAAGGGATTGACATGTTAGCAGGGCAGGAACTCCTGAACTCGCAAATATAGCTCCCAGGAAAAAGTTTGACCAACAAACACGTGTCCCAAAACTCCTCCGAAAGAAAAATAAAAGGGGAAAAGATATGCAGCCACCACGTGGCATGTTGTGCACATTTTCGATGTTTCATTTGAGTGCGGGTGCACCCGACACCGAAGATGTTTATGCAAACCCAAAAATAAAATGACTGAGGTAAAAAGAAAACCTTTACATGAACAATGGATACAACCAGTTTAGAATATTATGTCATTTACATTCAACTATGACTATACTATGATTACATTCTTCATCACAAAACTCAGACTACTCCAGAAACCTGAAAAACTAGCATTATACACTTGAACCCCTATCACAATAGTATTCTCGTGAAAACAAAAAATGTGCAACCTCTACAAATGAGAAGAAAGAAAGATATAGAAGAAGAGAAACCCTAAAACTACATCTTCAGTTGACACCTAGATGCATTCTTCTCCATTGATTTGTAATTTCCTTTGCTTCCTGAAGAAGTTTCAATCTACTCCCAAATTCATGCATCTTGCATTTGCTTCCCTTCTAACAGAAAATATTCTTCATCATGATTATTTTCTTCATTATGCCCTTGTTGTTGAAAATATCCTTGTAGCTACAAAATATCTCTGTGTAAGACTTTTCTTCTTCTCAATTACCCCTGTGGTGAAAATTATCAGCTTCATTGTGAAAAACTTTATTTCATTTCTCCATTTTTACCCACCAGCCGAGAATGTTCTATTCTGTAAAAACTTTCACTGTGCTCTTTGTTTTTCCCTATAGTGAAAATGTTTATCCTAACCTATAAATGCCTTTTTTACTCTGCCTTTATTTTATCCGCAACTAAAACATTTTTCTCCTGCCTTTACATTTAATTATTCACTTGCCCCGTGCATTGAAAGCTTTTCATTTTGAGAGGTTTTAATCCCATTTATTACCAGATAGTGAAAACCCTTTACCTGCGCCTTTTAAAATCATTTTCCATTGGGATTTTAAAAACCTTTACCCATGAACCTTTTTACCTTCACCATTTATTTAAAATTTTCCTTTAAAAAAGTTAAAACCTCATTCTTTTTATTGTGCCACACTTTTATTTTAAATGTTTTATCATTTAAAAATGTCACAGGCCCACTAAAAACCTTCCCTCCGATTCCCTTTCTCTGCTGTTATTTGGTGACAACAACAATAATATTCTCGGGCTCACGGGGAAACCATAAAACAACAAAGTAAAATATTTTTAAATCTTAAAATATTTCTTTTGAGAAACCAATCCCCATGCCCCCGTGCCTCTGTGCTGACATCATATCTTCCTTCCACGCGCTAGCAGGGAATGCTTGTTGAGCTCCTTTGTAGTTTACCCTAATCTCTCTACAACTCCTCCATGGTCATGGTGGCATCACCTCGAACCATAACAGCTAAATCAACGTTTAGAGTAGCTAACATGAAATTCAATCCTCCATTGGTCGAACACATGTGAGGTGCGGGCCTTTTGAAGATTGATGGCGCCAAGAATTTGCTCAAACAATTTTGATACATTTTGACTGCAAACGCGGGTTCTCTCCTCTCCCAGCGTGATGGCATTCGCTTGAAAAATTTTGAAGCCTTTTTGATGCATTTACACTGTAGGAATTGTCTGCTCTTCACTCCTAAGTCCCTCAGATTTACCGGATTTGACTATAATTGGCGCACTGTCTAAAGAAAGCAAAGAGACTGGAGAATTGCAAGGGTACTTCCCTCCTCAACTAGCGCAGAGTTTGCATTGAACCAATCATCGGCCCTTAGCTCCATGTTGCCAAAATAGAATTTCCTCAAACAATTTATATACATTTTCACTGTAAGCGCACACTGTGCCTGTGTAGAAATTTCCTTTGCAATGTTAAATGACCCTCTTCAACTTGCATGGTGGCGGCACCATCTGATTCAAAAACTTGTATTTGAATCTGAAAAACCTTTGTATTGTAGCACCATTTCACAATGTTCTTCGAGCCTCTTAAGATGTGTTCCCTCGTTCGTTGATTCCTCCTCTGCTTGCAATTGCAAACCAATTCATTTTCCCAGTCAAGCCATCGTTGATATCTCTGTTTACCATATTTTTCTTTCTACAAAATGTAGCCTCAGTCGCTTTTCTCCAGACTATGTTGTGGTATGCAACTCCATTTTTTGCGTATTTCAATTGCAATGCCTAATTGTCCCTATAGTTGGTACAATAGCGACCTCAATTCACAACATGAACACTTTTGGGATCTGTGCCACACTTTATAATACAGTTCCATAACCTCACATGATGTGATGCCTCCTTCATTGGTTGCACCATTTGACTGCATATGTTCAATGGTCGCATTGAGTGGTCTTCTTGAATCTTCTTATAGCAGGTTCCCATGTAGCAGCTGCTTAGCTAATCTTCTTAGCAGCGACTTCCCAAATTTTATACGATCTCATTTTGGCACCAGTGGTCTCAGGTTTTCTTTTTGATTAAATCTGGTTGCTTGTAATACCTTTTCTACCTATGTAAATGTTCAGGCATGTGGCACATTCTAGCAAGTAAAGTTTGGAGTGAAAAGTTAAAATAGGAGGGAGGGAAAATGTGCGAACCATGTGGCACACATTTAGTTAAGCAGCGACAGCATAATTGCAACTTAAGCACAAGATTCCATTTTACACATTATCCTAATATTTAGGACAAAAACAAATTCATAGTTGGCAGTAATTTACTTAAGCTTGTGTGTTCCTTACCATTGGCTTTTTTGAGAATATGCATCCATATTTTTAGGAAAACCCTAACATAATTAGCCTGTGTAAAATATTTGCTTTCTCAATATTATGTAACTTTTCAAACAACTTAGCAAGATTAAATAGTGCCTTGACTTTATCCCATGGTAACTCAAGTGAAATACCACCACCTTCTATTCAATGGATTTGCTCCATGTCCTTTCACATACTTGACTTAGTTTGGGGCCTAAATTCCATTGGTAATGAACACAAACCTAATTTATATATTTCAATAAACAAGTCAATGCATATATCTTCTTCAGGCTTGCAACCATCAAGAATCTCCAAGAAGGCATCATAGAATCTGGAAAACAAAAAGTATGTCAAATCTCCCATGAATCTCCTTATGTCAAACAAAGCTTGTTTGCATTTGAAACCTTGAAGACAATTATGATTATGCACCTCTCCATGTGCTTCCCTATTCAAAACAATTCACTTGAAGTAATTTCCACAATGCAACACTCACAATTTCACCACTGTGCAAAGCATGTTGGGTCCCCATGTGGGCCCAGCTAAAAAAATTTAGTTTGGAAACAAATTTCATCTTCAATTGACCTTGAGGTTGCTTTTGAATGCTCCTGAGTTGAAAAAATGAACTGTGTAGACATTAGAATTTTCTTTTTAGGCACTTTGTACTATAGTCAAAACAAGTCAAGTGGCCTCTGGAATCGCCCTGGGAAACTAGTCAAACGACCTCGTAGACCTATGAAAACTCATAGGCATGTAGACATTTGACCCAAGAATGTAGTGCAACAAATGGTTCGGAAAGATTCATCTCAACGTGCAAGATATACAATGCCAAAGTTGCTCAGTCAAACTTTTCTACAATTGCACCTGTTCAAAACCAATTAAGGCTCACCAAGTTGCCAGTTCGAAAAAATACCAAATCATCTCCTGGAGAACTATCACTGGACACACTAGGTCATTTGGCTACACTGAGTATGTGTGCAAAAGGGATTTCCTTGAATCATCATTCATCTCTAGATATTAAGGGTCAAACTTGACCTTGAAACATTCTAAAAAAGTAGATGCAAAAACTGAACAAATTGCATTTGCTTTCGACCTGGTAAAAATATCAAAACTTATCATGAGACTCTGAAACTAGACTAGGGATAATATGAATGTGGGGAGAATGGAGAGAAACAATTTGTTTGTCTTGACAATCATCAAGTTGTGAAATATCAACTCGAACAGGAGGCCACTTCGCAGGATAGAGTTTGCAAACAACAAAACAGTGTCAGAACCCTCTAGCTTCGCTTTTCAAAACACTATCAAAACTCATCATCGAAAGCTAGAAACTGACATGCATGTTCACATATGTCACATGAGTATGTCTACCAAGGGGTTTGGCATGAAAATCAACTGGCTCTGAATTATGTCCCTCCAAAATAGGTCACTTGAGCAGATTTTTTAGTGGCACTTTTGAATGTGCAAAGGCAAATTTTTCAACATGGGCCTTCAAATTTTGAAAATTTTGAAGGTTCCATCACACCCCTCATTTCATTGGAGAATGTAAATCATTACTTGGGTAGGCATCCGATGAGTTGGTTGTTGGAGATGTTTACTGCAATAAGGGACAACAAACTACCAAACACAGATGGAATGCCTAGCAACATTCTCTTTTCTATTATGATGCTATGTCCACCATAGAGCACAGGCAATGGTATATTTTTTTAGTTTGGAATACTCCAAATTGTATTTATTCATCAATCTTCATGGGATTTGACACAAAGGGAAAGCCTTAGATGATGAGCTTAGTATGCTTCCCAATCTTAATCATTGTATAGATGAAATGCTTCAGTTCAATGACATGGATTTGGAATTTGATGCGAAGCATAATGAAAAAAATTGGATGATTCACTCTTTTGGTTGTCTTTCTTAAAAGGATAAAAAAATTGTTCTTTTCTGGCATACTGAAAGTAAATATGATATACATGTTTTATACAAATTTGTAAATTTTGTGTGCCTCCCTGTGGAAGTAATTCATAGTCCTAGAATGTAAGTTTTGGTCATGTATTCATCATAAAACTCATGTAGAAATAAATTGTGGGTATCTATTTGTTTTACAAGATTGGCTGAAACATATTGGTTTGAGATATTTAGTAATTGTGGATGAAGATTAGAAGATATCATTTGATGTGTGTTCAAAGAAATAGGCTTTGTAGTTTTGTTAAAAATTTGATGAAGTTTAAATTTTAATTTTGATCAATGTATCATGATTTTTTTTGTTACAAATTATTTTGGTTAAAATTCTTTAAGTGTTAATACCATGCTCTATATGGTTTTCAATATCCTTGACTTAGGAACATTTGCATAGAGAATTATTGCATAATTGATGACAAGTCTTAGGAGGATATTTCTCATACCCCAGCTAAGATTCAATTCTATTAAATATCGTACTTTTCAATAGCAAACAATGAATACTAATTTAACACCTTATGTTTGTTAAAAAGTAGTAACTATTTTTTTTATTTTCATTTGTTAAAATTTACCTTTGACCATTGAGTTGGGTGATGCATAAGAATAGCCCACAACAATTTTTAAAAGAATAATCAATCATTCCAAGCTAGATTTTCACTCAAACAATAAAAATTAGACTTATATTCCTAATGTTAACCAACAAGAATTTATATATGTTTCATGACTAGTCCAACATCAAAATAAAGGGTATTGTCCATATTTCAATATTTATCTGTAATATGGAAAGCTTCATGATGAAGAGGTCCACTCCCTGTCGCACCATTGAAAGCCATAATTGTATCCTTGCAGTTTGCAATTTAATTGAATTTAGACTATCATTTTATAATTCTAAATATTTGAGGACCTTTCATTGGTTGATCTCAATAAGGAACACAATTTTTTTGCAAATGGGGATTCAATTATTGGTTATGATTGATACTAAATATTGGAGTTTGAATAGATTATGAATGGTTTATGAATGGTTTACATAACAACCCAGTTGGAGTTTAAACCTATCTTGGAATGGTTTACGAATATGTATTTTATACTTGTGAATGGGGAAAGAAAATTGGAGTTTGAATTTGTACTCTTGGAATTTATGGATTATTCTTACACTCCTTAAGATCAACTTGGATCAATATTGATCCATGTGAAAATAATTTATAATTAATTACAAGGTGATAATCTCATAGTGGGGAATAAATGCATGGAAATAAGTGTTAAGAATGATGAAATAAGGATAAGTAGATAAAAAATACATGGAAATATGTGCACAAGATAAAATGATGATGGATGAGCATTAGACCATGAACTACAGATGATAATATGTCACATATCAATATATTGTTACACTAATACATTCTCATCAAGGTGGGGATAAATGGTAAGTCGTATGGATATAGAAACAATTAATATCTTAGTGAAAAGTGAGTCACTAATTAATTGAATAATGTGGATGGTAACTTGTTTATATGTCACAACCAAATCAACTTAAGATCAAAATGCAAACCAAGATTGGAATTTTATATCAAGTATCCCTATAAATTAAAATTTTCCTTACAATTATGATTTTTTATTGCCTATCATTTTACCTATAAACAAACATATTAAATTAGTAAAACCTTTTATGAAGTCACTTTCATTTCACAAAATATTTTGGTAACTAATTATAGTCATCACCAATTTCATCCCTACCTTGAGCTTAGAACAAGAACAATGATATCACTCACAACCCACTATATTTTCCAACCTACGATTATTTTGTGCATTTACAATTCCATCATATGAGGAAATTTAAACATATTTTTTACTCTAAGTAATAGTTGTAAATTTTGAAGGTGCTTTTCATTACATTCATACTCTCTAAATAACAAAAGGTTTTCATTACAATAATTGCAAGTTGGAAAACAGTGGGTGTTATGAAACCTATAACCAACATTCTATTGTAAAACCCTCTACACATAACATCCCAATTGGTTAGTCACCCCTTAGGTCAATTTGATTAGTGTTATGTACTCCCCCACTTGTAACTCATCCCAAAGCTCTCCACCCTTGAGCTTAGAACAAGCATAATGAAATCACACAAAACCCAATGTGTTTATCCAACTTGCGATTATTTTGTACATTTCCTTTTCCATCATATTAGGAAATTGAAACACAATTTTTACTCTAAGTAATAGTTGTGGTAAATTTTGAAGGTCTCTTTCATTACATTTGTACTCTCTAAATAACAAAAGGTTTTTAGTACAATAATTTCAAGTTGGAAAACATAGGGTGTTATGAAACCTACAACCCACATACTACTATAAATTCCTCTACACATAACAACCCAATTGGTTAGTCACACCTTAGGTCAATTTGATTAGTTTTATGTATCCCCCACATGAAATTCCTCCCCGATCTCACCACCCTTGACCTTAGTTCAAGAATAATGAAATCAATCACAACCCACTATTTTTTTCCAACCTGTGATTATTTTGTGCATTTATTTTTCCATCATATGAGGAAATTGAAATGAAATTTTTACTCTAAGTAACAGTTTTGGTAAATTTTGAAGGTGTCTTTTATTACATTTGTACTCTCTAAATAACAAAAAAAAATCATTACAATAATTGCAAGTTGGAAAACACTGGGTGTTATGAAACATGCAACCCACATACTATTGTACAACCCTCTACACATAACAACCCAATTGGTTATTCAAACCTCATGTCAATTCAATTAGTTTTATGTATCCCCCACCTACAACTCCTCCCTAATCTCTTCACCCTTGAGCTTAGAATAAGAAGAATGAAATCAATCACAATCCACTATGTTTTTCCAACTTGCGATTATTTTGTGCATTTCATTTTCCATCATATGAGGAAATTGAAATGCAATTTTTACTCTAAGTAAAAATTACCGTAAATTTTGAAGGTGCCTTTCATTATGTTCATACTTTATGAATAATAAGATATTTTCATTACAATAATTACGAGTTGGAAAACAATGGGTGTTATGAAACCTACAACCCACATAATATTGTAATTTATGTAACAACCCAATTGGTTAGTAACCCCTTAAGTCAATTTTATTAGTTTTATGTATCCCCCACCTATAACTCCTCCCTAAGCTCTCCACCCATGAGTTTCAAACAAGAAGATTGAAACCACTCACAACCCGTTGTGTTTTTCCAACCTACGACTATTTTGTTCATTTCTTTTTGCATCATATGAGGAAATCATAACATAACTTTTACTCTAAGTAACAATTGTGGTAAATTTTGAAGGTGTCTTTCATTGCATTTGTACTCTCTAAATAACAAAAGTTTTTTATTATGTAATAATTGCAGGTTGGAAAACACTAGGTGTTATGAAACTTGCAACCCACATATTGTTGTAAAACCCTCTACATGTAACAACCCAATTAGTTAGTCAACCCTTAGGTCAATATTATTAGTTTTATGTATCCCCCACCTACAACTCCTCCACATGATCTCCACCCTAAAGATTAGAACAAGAAGAATGAAATCACTCAAAACCCACTATGTTTTTCCAACCTACTATTATTTTGTGCATTTATTTTTCCATCATATGAGGAAATTAAAACTAATGAAATTGAGTTGAAGGGTGACTAACCAATAGGGTATTTTGTGAAGAGGGTTTTACAATAGTATGTGGGTTGTAGGCTTCATAACACCCAATATTTTCCAAATGGTAATTTTAAAAAATAGTAAGAATGTAATGAAAAGCCTTTTGTTATTTACACAGTAGGAATGTAATAAAATTCACCTTCAAAATTTATAACGATTCTTAGAGTAAAAATTGCATTTCAATTTCTTCATATGTTCGAAAAATAAATGTATAGTGCAATTTTAGGCTAGAAAACACAGTGGGTTTTGAGTAGATGGTTTATAAAACCTACAACCTGATGGAACCCTGAAAAAAATGTGTTCCTTCTCGAACCCTTGTTACATTTGGATGTATGGTTGTTATCTAAGGGTTTAGGGTTTTATTCATTATAATTGCTTGTAATGTTCTATTTGGTCATTGACTTCATGTTGCCAATTTCCAGTCATTTTAAAACTCTTTTTTCTATCACTTTCATCAACTGACTGGTCCCTCTCACCTAGGTCTGAATTTCTAAATTTTATAAGGTTAAGGTAAATTCCTTTTTGGCCTTTACATCCTTTACATTTTGTGACTTAGAAGTTTTCGAGCCCATTTTCTCATGTCATCCTCGAGGGTACCCTTCATTAGAACAACTTAAGTGCATGTGCTTAGGGTTTTCACTTAAGTCTCGTCAGCCATCTTAAACTTTATTGCTTATCATTGATTACTTCAGAAGTGCATGTTTTGAATTGGTGACAAGCAATGAAGTGGTATTTCTTTGATCTCGCTCATCATAAATAGTTATCGAAGCTCTTAAATTGAATGTGTGATGAATGATGTTCCTTGTATTGTTGAGGGATTGCTTATCGCTAATGGCTTTTGAGCCTTCAATATTGTAATAGCGATGAGCGATGCCCCTGGCCTTATCTTCTTATTTTTCGTCACGTATCACGGATATGTTTTAAGTGCTAAGTTCCACATTAGTGATACATGATACAAATTGTCAGTATGTAAATCCTCTCATCGCTAATTGCTTGCAAACTCTATGAGGATAATTAGTGATTAGTGACGGCCTTATGTTTTATCACTCATCGCAGATTCATTTTAAAGCTTAAGTTCCAAATTAGTGATGAGTGATGGTATTGTATAAGAGGTTTCTTTTGATAATATGATAATATCTTATGTGCGATGTCTCTTGTACCATTGATTTTCATGTAGGTGTATGTGTCTAAATCTGATTTCTTCATTGCATCTCTCGTCACTGATAGGAGCCAAGGTGCAAAGTTTGAATTAGTGATGTGTGATGGAAGGATGGACGTGATCAAAGAACGGGCCACAAATCCAAGGGCTGAGATTTCATCATGGGGATGTTTACATCACTGATGAGGCCGATGAAGGACGAGATGCATCCGTGATAGGCAATGGTTATTGTTGAAGAAGGCAATGTGTCAGAATCCTGAGGACTTTGCATAAAGCAAAAAGGAAAGTAACAAGATGACTAGAGAACCATTGATGTGGTTTCAAAGCAGAATGATCCAGTGGACTAAACTTCATCACAACAATAATCTCATCGTTTATTGTAGTACCCTAAAATTTGGGGAAGATCAGCAATGAGCGATGAAGTGTATAAGGAAATATTCTCACTAAAAAACTCACTAGTCTTATGTACTTTTCCAATATTAATGAAGGAGCATGGATTAGGTTGGCGATACATGCTAATTGTCAAATCACATATGATTTATCAAGACTAAAGAAGAACGTGGCAACATTTGAGATAGCATTGTTGTTTTCTAGGAGCAAGTTGCTAATGGTCGAAAAAAGATGCTCATGGCAACCTTAGATGAATTTTTAATTGTTTTAAGATCAACAGCCTAGATTCAAAGTCGAGTTATTAAGTTATAAACTCGCTCGTGTGACGAGTTCTTGAATCATTAATTTTGCATGCTCTATTTGTCTATTTAATTCAGGTTGATCATTGTTCATTTTCACCATCTTTCCAGTCTATAGTGAATGTAAGGCGAAGTGTGAAGAACAGTGAGAGGTTGTTTGTTTTTCCTGAGTTAAATATTGAGTGTTCTTGTCCTAAGTAAGTTGGTTTTAAATTAAGTTATATAGTTTGGTTAGTAATTTCTATGTTGGGGGTATGTACAGGATCATGATGGGCCAAAAAGTGGCAATATGTAAGTGATATGATGCCGCATGTGGCTGACGACTTTTTTTTTCCCAAAATTGATGAAACAAAAAGGGTTTTTAAAGGATATTTTCAGCTCTCTACCAATATAAATTATGCTTTACTTTGAATTTAATAAATAATTATTATTCATTTTCTATTTGAATTACGACTAAAGTCCTAATTGATAGGCTAATTGAAAAACATCTATAACTTTCAAATGATATCACATTTTTTGAATATGAAACATGTGTCACATTATATGCTTGATGTACTATAGGATTAAAAAATAAAGAATTGAATTTCATAAATTTTTGACCAAGTTAAGGTGGTCAGACATACGATTTTTTATATTTTTTAAAAGTTGTAATAAAAAAATAATAATTAATTATTTACTTTGAAAAATTACAAAACAATATGCATCACATTGGGACATGAGTCCTATACTTATATCTAAAATATTATAAAAAAATATTATCATTTTATTGTGGTTAGGGTGGTTAGCGGACACATACTTCTTATTTTTTCCTGAAATTTAAGTACTTGCATTGAAATTTCAAATTTTCACCAAATAGATTTTCTTCTTTTAAAATAAACCTAGAAGTTTAGAAACTACATTAAATTTGCTACAAATTCTATTCTTACATGTTTTTGAAATAATATAGATAACTTATTCAAATTTTTACATCAAGTTGCCTAACTCTGATTTTTTTGAATTTTTTGCCACTTAAGGGCTTGTTTTTTCCATGATGATCCCACACGTACCCTTGGGTTGGTTACAATTGTCTAGGTTTATAGGTGTGTCTCTCTGTAGCTCTATCTTGAATTGTTAAATTATGCTTGTTCTGGAGATGGGGGAAAATTGGTGTGACAATTCAACTTGTTAGAAGGTCTAGCCGACTCAATGTATTTGAGTATCATGAGGATATAACTAAGAAAAAATCCCAGGCTTCTCCTGAGGTTTCAAATGGTAAAATGAGGGCTAGAGTTCATAAGAAGAAATCAATTGTGCAGAGTACATACAACTTGAGAAACATGACCATTCTGGGAGAAATGGTCAAGTTCAAAGGTAAGGAACTGGCTTAGGCAGTAAAGAAGGCCAAGGAAAAAGATAAAAGTCATAAGGCCTACCTAGGCAAACACAATTATCCTATTGTGCTCTTTGATACTCCTTTGGAAACTGAAGGTGACACGGATTCAAGATATGTCTAGTACCTCCTTTCTCTAGTGCCATATGGGAGCTCTGACGCCGATGTGGTGATGGTCCCTCTAATTTCATTGAGGACAAGGAGCGGTCAGCCATTCTCTGATGTCGACGACTTTGAACAGGATCACCTCCTTGTTTTTTGTTTTTTATGATACCATGGTATTTGCATAAGAGGTATTTGTTTTAGTATGTCCATGGTTTGTGTTTTACTCTTCCACACTGATGTGGAAGACCTTCGGCTAATATGATATGGAATCTTTTTTGTTTCAACAATGAATGCGATGACATTTTCTAATGGTATACTGCACATGTGTTTTTCTTTTTGTCCTCCCCTGTTCCCAAATGATTGCATAAGAAACCATCTAGGGATTTCTTCGAGGAATTAGTTGAAATTAGGTTTTTTAAATAAATGAAAATGAAAATGAATTTTTAATTCAGTTGGATGCTTGTTGCTCCCTTGTTTATAAAACGGATTTCATGGCTAATTTAAGAGAGTTCAGAAATTTTGAGTCCATAATAGGTCAAGATGAATGCTATGCTCTCAGAGAAAATAAAATGTAAATAAATACATTAGAAAATATATCAGAAGCTAATCTAGGGCGAAAGTTATACTATATGAAGATCTTAAATATGGTTTTACAAAGTAAATATCAGCAATGAAAAGAATGTTAGTTTCAAAATATTGCTCTCCTATGTATCTTTCTTCTAAATTATGAATGAAGAACTTATTAAGAATAATTTCATTTGTCTTTTATCATTTGCATCAAATGAATGAGCTTTTTTATGCTTCAGTTCAATGAGTAGATTAAATGCTAAAATGAGACCATTAGTTTGTGAGAAAGGGATATAGGATTTAGTAAGGAAGCAATATTTTAAAACACGGTGAGTTAGATGCTACAAAGTGACATGTTAATATTCCATTAATTTATGATGTTCAATCATAATTGTATTATTGCTTGATTACAAGTTATGACTCCACTTTTCCCTCAGATAGGGCACTGATTGTTTTATTAGTTTATGTCATGGCTAACTAAGCTAGTAATGAATTTGGCCTAAGATTCAAGATGAAGACGAATTCATAACATACTCTAAACTACACTACCCCAACTTTCAGTATATAAATGCATTCCCTGAAACAAATAACACTTTCACCCGAGGTCTTCCATGCCTTTGATGAAGTGAGTTTCTTGAGGAAATGCTCTTGACCGAATTTGAGATATTATGAGAATGCATAGGATTACCCTACTAGGTCTCACAGAGCCTGAAGAGAAGAAGTGAGGTACTAATTACTTTACTTAAGTGTTGGCCAGTCCTCAACCTTGTTGATGATTGAGTTGTGGAAAATTCATAGGTAAGGACTAAGATTAAGTTTGGTTCTTAAAAAATCACCAACAGAAATGGAAAATCCACTAGGGAAAACTTTAGAAGAAAATCCATTTAGAAAGAGTCAAAAAGAATGAATGATTGGTTCAAGTGTTGAAGAAGTTCCAGGTCTGCAAATTGATTCATAATAGCCCCAAATTCAAAATACTGAGAAAGTGACTCTTCTAGAAGAACTCGGAGAAAGATATCCTTGCTTCAAAGGTTTTCCTCTTGTTGAAGAGGTGGCCACTCTGCTCAACAATTTATACAAATAAAGGGTTGTTGTTTGTTATTGTAACCTGAAAGTGCTCTATTCAAAGTTGCAACAACTGGAGGTGTGAAGGTACACGGTTCTCTACATATTTTCATTTGTTGAACCTATCATATTGAATGCAATTATTGTTCCATTTAAAGTGTTTGTATGAGTATTCACAAAATTTCTAGTATGGATGGTTAGAATGAATTTGTATATCCTATGGATTTCTATCCACTTGCATTATCATATGTTTCAAGCCCAGGGTTACCACCATATTAGCAATTATCCTAGTGATTCTTCATATTGTCATGGTTATGATTATGCACAATTAGTTAAACCCATATTTGCATGTATCTATGGATTACCAAAGGGAAATAACAGGTATGTGCGGGATCATGATGGGCCAAAAAGTG
The DNA here is from genome assembly GCA_007258455.2 of Sequoia sempervirens. NCBI lineage: Eukaryota > Viridiplantae > Streptophyta > Pinopsida > Cupressales > Cupressaceae > Sequoia > Sequoia sempervirens. The sequence goes on along the minus strand of VDFB02058242.1, from coordinate 373,428,010 downwards.
GCAATATGATGGGTATTTGTAGGGTATGTGGCTGACAACTTTTTTTAACCTAAAATTGATGAAACGAAAAAGGGTTTTTAAAGGAGATTCTCAGCTTTCCACCAATATAAATTATTCTTTACTTTGAATTTAATAAATAATTATTATTCATTTCTATTTGAATTACGACTAAAGTCTGATTGATAGGTGATTGAAAAACATCTATAGCTTTCAAATGATATCACATTTTTGAATCCAAAACATGTGTCACATTCTATGCTTCATACTATAAGATTAAAAAAAGAATTGAATTTCATGAAGTTTTGACCAAGTTAAGGTGGTTAGACATATGAGTTTTTATATTTTTTAAAATTGCAATAAAAATTCATAATTAATTATTTACTTGGAAAAAATTACAAAAAATATGCATCACATCAGGACATGAGTCCTCTACTTATATCTAAAATATTATGAAAAAATATTATCATTTTATTGTGGTTAGGGTGGTCAGACAAACACCTACTTCTTATTTTTTCCCTGAAATTTAAGTACTACTGCATTGAAATTCCAAATTTTCACCAAATATATATATATATATATTTTTTTAAAACCTAGTAGTTTAGAAACTACATTCAATTTGCTAGAGATTCTATTCTTACATATTTTCGAAATAATATAGATAACTTATTCATATTTTGACGTCAAGTTGTCTAACTCTGATTTTTCTGAATTTTTTGCCACTTAAGGGCCTATTTTTTCCATGTTGATCCTGCACATACCCTAACAATGCCCTTAGAAACCTTGATGCATATTTTCAAGAAACTTCATGAGTCTGATAATCCTCAAACAGTTGAAACCCCAAAGTAAAAGAACCCAAGTGTGAACAAGCCTAGGCTAAGGCCAGAATGGAAAGTTGTGTTTAAAAGGGGAATTAAAGAGATGAACAAAAGGCACCTAATGGATATACAAGCCCAGTTAAGAGATAATCATACTAGATTTGCTAGCCAAATTGCTACACCTTTTTTTAATTATTTTGACTCATTGTATGACCAATTAGACTTGTCATGGATTGATTATAAGGTTAAAAGTATGCCATCTCGAGTTTATAAGCAGATGCTTAGATATAATGGATACAATGTGTGTGAAGGAGATGCACATGTCCAAAGTTTTTATAGCTTCATGGTGAAACATTCATTTAGAGATCAAGATATGTGGATGAGACTTTTTGTCAAATCTCTTTAAGCTAGAGCTAGGGAAGTCCTAGTACTTAAGTTTTCCTGAGAAGTCATTTTCCTACTGGGATAAACTAGTGGATGCTTATAGAAAAGAATTTGAAAACAAACCTTTCGACCTTGTCACAAGGTTAAAGAATAGTAAGAAACAAGATGAACAGTTAAGCATTGTTTTCAATCATAGATTTATTGTTGCTCTTTCACTAATCCCTAAAAATTTTAGACCTAGTACCTCAGATTTCATTCATATGTATTTTGAAGTTTTTGAGGAGGGATCTAGTGCATTATTAAAGGATTTTAAAATATTGAGTATGCAAATGGCTTACACATGTTTAGAAAATATGGAAAAAATGAGGAATGAATATGTGCAAAGTTTGATGTCTTGAATTATGGGTAAACATGTTGATGAAATTAGTAGTTGTATGAATACAAATGATCAAACGTCTTCACTTTTAAATGAAAACAAGTGCATACTTGAGAAGGAAGAAGATAAGAGTGATGCAATGTCTACCATTAATGTTCATGATAGTGCAAATTTTTGTGTTGTTCCTCAAGAGGATGTAAATGACCAACTCAGTAATGACACCCAGTCCAATGTTGAAATGAAGAAAGTTGTAGATTGTTGTCATGACATCCCAGAAGTAAACAAGAATGAACAAATGGACAACCTATCCTCTATGACATATTGTGACCATGCTTTTGATAAGGTTGTTAGCAATTCAATCTCCTATGATTGGGAAAACCTAGTTTGTGATTAGTCCATTGAGTTTTCAAACTTTGATGATGGTGATATCATGGTATACCCTGATTTACAGCTTGGTAATGCATGCAGTTCTAGTGGAAGTCAAGAAGAGGAAGTGGTTGAAAGAATGGATCAAAACAATGATCTATTGAGTAGTGAACAAATTTCAAATCTGTTGACCACTGAATATCAAAAATATGCACATGTGAGTAACCCTTAGTTGTTGTGTATTGCTCATATTGATTTTAACGGTGATGATAACCTCCACTATGCGAGATATGATGCATGGGTATTTGATTTTCCTTCTAGTTATGAACCAGTTGGTTAGCATGATGATAATATGGATAAAGACAAATAGCCATTTGATTGTAATGATGCATTGTCTGATGAGCATGAAAGTGTGTAGGCTGACCTAAGTTCAGAAATCTATTTTGATGAGTTAGAAACAGTAGATAACCATGAAGTTTGTATATCTGATAAGCCAAATTTTGAGAAATTTAATGCATATTTCGATAAGTATCTATTTCCTGACTTAGATGAGCCTAGTTATGAGTCTTTTCATGTGGATATGGATGTTGATTTCAAAGAAAAAATAGATTATCTTTTTTAACTAGAATTGCTCACTTTTGAACAAGCTATGAATGTTGAAGATGTTGATATGTTATGTCTATAAGATATCAAAGTGAGTAAGGATGAGGATAAGTTAGAGATTCTTGATGATTCTCTATACCAACATGTTGGGGCACAAAAACAGTGTGTGCCAATGTATGAGTGTATCTCTTTACATACACTTGGAGATAGTTTGCATGATGTGCATAATATTTTGATTAGTTCCTATGATTGTTTCACCTTTGACATGAAAACAACTAACCAGATTGAGCTTGATAGTACCAGCCATGTGGCAAAATATGAGTGCCATCTTTTTCAATTGGATGAATTTTTTGTAAAGTGTGGCAATGTGCAAAACATTGAAGAATGTTGTTTTCAATCTGAAAATGTTTTAAATGATAAATATTATGAGTTGTTGCCACATGAAAATAAGTATTTTAAGAGTACATGCCTAATTTTTAGATGCATGGTAATTCTAAATTTGTCAATAATATTGTATATAATGGGATTTTGGGAGATGCTGGCATTTTTAATCAGGCAGAATGCAGTGATATTTTCAGATTGGTTTCAATGAAAAGTGATGAGAACTTTGTCTATGATAGAGTTAAGAAGAGACCTACAATTCTAGGTGGCCTTGGTCCATCGGATATGGTTTGAATTGTCAAACTAGCGTAGTAGGGGGTAGAGATGACCTTTTGACTCTATCACCCAATGAAGTAGGCACCCGGTCTGCTTCTCCAAAAGATCTAAATTCTTGATATGCCCGCAAGGGGCATACATCCCCAGTCAGAGCCACTGATGGGGCCCTAAAAAAATTTGTTCCATCTCGAACCCTTGTTACATTTGGATGTATGGTTGTTATCTAAGGGTTTAGGATTTTATTTGTTATAACTGCTTGTAATGTTCTATTTGGTTGTTGACTTCATGTTGCCCGTTTCTGATCATTTTAAATCTCTTATGTCTATCAGTGTCATCAAGTGCCTGGTCCCTCTCGCCTAGGTCTGAATTTCTAAATTTTATAAGGTTAAGATAAGCACCTTTTTTGCCTTTACATCATTTGCATTTCGTGACTTAGAAGTTTTTGAGCCCATTTTCTCATGTCATCCTCAAGGGTCCCCTTCATTACAACAACTTAAGTGCATGTGCTTTGGGTTTTCACTTAAGTCCCATTGGCCATCTTACCTTATCACTTATCACTTATTACTTCAGAAGTGCATGTTTTGAATTAGCGATGAGCGATGAAGCGGTATTTCTTTGATCCTGCTCATTGCAAATAGCTAGATCAGAGCTCTTAAATTGAATGTGTGATGAATGATGTTCCTTGTATTATTGAGGGATCGCTTATCGGTAATGGCTTTTGAGCCTTCCGTATTATAATAGTGATGAGCGATGCCCCCGACCTTATGTTCTTACTTTTCATTGCGTATCATGGATATGTTTTAAGTGCTAAGTTCCACATTAGCGATACGCAATACACATTGTCACTATGTAAATCCTCTCATCGCTAATTGCTTGCAAACTGTATGAGGAGAATTAGTGATGAACAACAACCTTATGTTTTATTGCTCATCACGGATTCATTTCAAAGCTTAAGTTCCAAATTAGCGATGAGCGATGGTATTCTCTGAGATGTTTCTTTTGCCAATATGATAAGATCTTATGTGTGATGTCTCTTGTACCATTGATTTTCATGCAGGTGTATGTGTCAAAATATGATTTATTCACTACATCTCTCATCCTTGATAGGATCCAAGGTGAAAAGTTTGAATTAGCGATGTGTGATGGAAGGATGGATGTGATCAAAGAACGGGCCACAGATCCAAAGGTTGAGATTTCATCATGGGGATGTTTACATCACTATTGAGGCCGATGAAGGATGAGATGCATCCACGATAGGCGATGGTTATTGTTGAAGAAGGAAACATGGCAGAATCCTGAGGACTTTGCATAAAGAAAAAAGGAAATTAACGAGATGACTAGAGAACCATTGATGTGGTTTCAAAATATGATGATACAGTGGACTAAACTTCATCACGACCATAATTTCATCACTTTTTTCACCCTAAAATCTGGGGAAGATCATCGATGAGTGATGAAGTGTATAAGGAAATATTCTCTCTAAAAAACACACTAGTCTTATGTACTTCACCGATATTAATGAAGGAGCATGGATTAGGTTGGTGATACATGTTATTGTCAAATCGCATATGATTTATCAAGACTAAAGAAGAACATGACAGTATTTGAGATAGCATCGTTGTTTTCTAGGACCAAGTTACTAATGGTCAAAAAAAGATGCTCATGGCGACCTTAGATGAAGTTTTAATTCTTTAAAGATCAATAGCCCAGATTCAAAGGCGAGCTATTGAGTTATCAACTCGCTCACGCGAGGAGTTCTTGAATCATTAATTCTACATGCTCCAATTTCCTATTTAAAATGTAGGTTGATTGTTGTTCATTTTCACCATCTTTCCAGTCTGCAGTGAATGTAAGGCGAAGTGTGAAGAAGAGTGAGAGGTTGTTTATTTTTCTTGAGTTAAATATTGAGTGTTCTTGTCCTGAGTAAGTTGGTTATAAATTGGTTTCTCTAGTCTAGTTAGGAATTTTTTTGCTAGGTTGGTTATAATTGTCTAGGTTTATAGGTGTGTCTCCCTATCGCTCTATCGTGAATTATTAAATTTTGCTTGTTTTGGAGATGGAAAAAACTAGTGTGACATTTCAACCTGTTAGAAGGTCTAGCCGACTCAATGTATTTGAGTATCATGAGGATATAACTGAGTAGAAATCCCAGGCTTCTCTTGAGGTTTAAAAGGGTAAAAGGAGGGCTAGAGGTCATAAGAAGAAATCAATTGTGCAGAGTACATACATCTTGAGAAAAAGGACCATTCTGAGAGAAATGGTCAAGTTCAAAGGAAAGGAACTGGCTCATCCAGTAAAGAAGGCCAGGAAAAAAGATAAAAGTCATAAGGCTTGCCTAGGAAAACACAATTCTCTTATTGTGCTCTCTTATACTCCTTCGGATGTTGAAGGTGACACTGATTCAGGATATGGCCAATACCTCCTTTCTCTAGTGCCATATGAAAGCTCTAACGATGATGTGGTGATGGTCCCTCCAGTTTCATCGAGGACAAGGAGTGTTCGGGCATTCTATGATGTCAACGACTCTAAATAGGGTCACCTCCTTGTTTTTGTTTTTGATGACACCATGGTCTTTGCATACGAGGTATTTGTTTTAGTATTTCCATGGTTTCTCTTTTGCTCTTCCATGCTAATGTGGAAGTCCTCCAGTTGATATGATATGGAATATTTTTTGTTTCAACAATGAACACGATGACAGCGACTAATGGTATCCTACACATGTGTTTTGATTTTCGTCCTCCCTTGTTCCCAAATGATTATATAAGAAAGTTCCTAGGGAGTTCTTTGAGGAATCAGTTAAAATTAGGTTTTTTGAAATGAACTGAAATGAAAATGAAATTGTAATTCAACTGGGTGCTTGTTGCTCCCCTATTTATAAAGGGGATTTCATGGCTGATTTAAGAGAGTTCAGAAATTTTGAATCCGGAATAGGTCAAGATGAATGCTATGCACTCGGAGCAAATAGAATGTAAATAGATACATTAGCAAATATATCAAAAGCTAATCTAGGGCAAAAGTTATGATGTACGAAGATCTTAAATATGGTTTTACAAAGTAAATATCAGCAATGAAAAGAATGTTTGTTTCAAAATATCATTATCCTGTGTATCTTTCTTCTAAATTATGAATGAAGTTATTAAGAATAATTTCATTTGTCTTATGTGATGCAGGAGCATCATGACACAAGTATGCATCCATGTGGAAATTTTGAAATTTGATTCAATTTTGGTGTATCAACCTTGTAACAAGGTCTTAGAGGTCATTTTCATATGTTTAGAGGTCAATATTTAATGTTTTGTGTCAAATTTTGTAAAACTGTGAAAAGTTGTCATTCAAAAATGTAAAATTGCAAAACTTGCAAAAAATGCAAAAAGAGGAAAACTTGAGAAGGTGAAAGGTCATTTTTGGTTTAGATCATTGGAACATAGTTAGAAGGTGAAAAGAAAAGTTTGAATGCATTTAAAAAGTCCTTGTATGCATTTTGTAACTCGTGGGTGATTGAAATCCTGATTTTGAATAAAGGAATCATTGTTTTATGCATGTTTCTTCATAAATCTACTATTTTCTAGTGTATTGTACAGACTTGTCTGGGCTTATATGCATGAATAAGTGTTTGTAAGTGATAATATTTTCAATCACCCTCCTTATGCATTTTTTCTCATGCAAATTGATAATTTTTTGTGAGAGTTATTGGTAATTTTCTTAAAACTATCAAAACCATGTTCTAGTGTAAACAATAGTAAAATAAATTTTGTTTCTCTCATTTTTATTGTTGGATTCTCTTGAAATTTTGTGTATAGTGAGTTTGATAAGTAATCTAATAGATGTCTAAGTTACAAAGGTTGATCATGTGGTTTTTGGCGGTTATCACAAAGCCCTAAGACTGTAATTAATGAATATGACTGGTAAAACAGAGTTTAAGAGGGTTAGCACTTAGGGTTTGATAAAATACCTTGAAAATGGACTTTTGATGTTTTTTAGAGAATGTAAAAGCCAAACCAAATGTGTTTCAAGCATTGGATAAGTGAATTTGGGTCAGGAGTTAGTAAAAGCAATAAACCCTGTTTGGAACGAAGCCTATTTGGCCTAATTGCACGTTATCAAACCTGATTTGAGACATTCTTTCCAAAGCTGTGATCCCATAATAGTGGTTTACAATTTTTGGCCAAACTGGACACTGAAATTATTATTTTTAACTAAATCTTCACATTTGGGCACCTATAGCGGCTAAACTGTGAGGAATTTGAAGATGGTGAAAACTAGAGTCTCATCAAATTTTGTCTATAGATTCAAAAAAAAAAAAATTCAAAATTTTTGGAATCAAATTGCACTTCTTTTTCCATCCCCCACGAAAATTGATTTTTTTCAGAAAACAACATTTTAAAAAAGTGACGCACACCGTATAACGCATAACTTTTTTTCTGTGAAGGATAAAATTTTAATTCTTTCAAAATAACGCGTAACTTTTTGTATATGTCAAAATTTTATTTTATTTTTTGTTGGATCAAGGACTTCAATATGGTGCACTCATATTTTTCATTTTTTTTTTTTAATAATCTTCTATTTTTCCACATGTGAAGAACAAAGAAATTTATTTTCGATGAAAAACCTATGTTTAATAAAACTTAAAAACAAATACATAACAAAACCAAAACATATTAAAATTATATTCATTGGATAGCTTGTTGAGGAATACCATAATCATTTGAAATAAATTTTAAATGAATTCATTTGATCCCCAAAAGCTAAATCAAAAGTGATTTTTTATCAGCATTTTGATAGGTGTAAAGGAGACGCATTTATAGGTATGGTTTAAAACTAGCAAGGTTCTATCCAAGGGGGTTTGATCTAAGGTGATTTGATCAAACACTCTTCAATTGGAATCCTTAAAATGGAACTTTTTAAGGCTTAAATTATTATATTTTCTAAAAATATGTGATTTCAGCTAAAATCCGTTCCTCTCAGGAATTGTAAACCACTATTATGACAGCACATAATTGAGTTTTCGATATGTTTTGTAAACCCTTAAAAGGTGTCTTAATCCACCATAATTTTATAGTTTCAAGGTATATTTTGAAAACAAGTTATGACAAATGGGGGCAGTGTTATAACAGTCATATGTTGAGAGTGGAAAATGAGGGTTTTGAATAGGAATTTGATGAACTATCATGAATGGAGTATGGGAAATGGCCTAACAGTGTTTTGCAGGTAACCTTACATATTTTGATGCCTTGGGTGAAGAAATATGGCTTGGGAATTTGGATTTGGTTGTTTGTGGGGTCTTAAACGGCCTAAATGCTCAATTAGGACAGTCTATCGTGGAAGTTCTCATACTTGAGATGCTTAAGTTGAGATATATTGAGTTTGAAACTATTATCCTAATGATGTTAAGGAGGTCTAATGCATCTACTAGAATTTTATGCCTTTATCTCATATTGGAGTCTTAAAATTAAGAGTTTTGTGAAGAAGGAAGAGTCCTAGTTGTTAGGATAGTCTGGTAAGGAATTTCTTTAGTTTGTGATGACCATGTTGCTGATAGGATTCTAAGTGTATGCATTGGTTAATTCCCTCTGGTAAAGAGTTCCTTTGAAGGATTGAAAGGTGTTAAGATGTTGGGTTATTGTTAAGAATGCTTCAAATTTGATAAATGAGTTTGGATTGTTTCCTTGTGTAACTGTGGATTTGAGAAGTTTGAGTTTTGGATCCTTTGCTTGCATCAATTTGGTGTCAGAGCACATAAGGTGTTGGATAGAGAGTTTTTGGTTGTAGTTATGTGTGTTGTGGTGTTGTGCAGGTTAAGAAGAACCTGGTTGCTGCCAAGAGAAGGTAGAGAAAGTTAAGAGAGATAAGCAAGGAGAGACTTGCTTGTAAAGATGTATATTTTGAGAAGGAATTTACAGGTAGAGGATGAAAGGAAAAATAGAAAGAGGCAAGAGAAATTTTACAAAGAGATAGCTAACTTGAAGCAAGAGTTGAGAAGATTTGATAAAGAGTTCCAAGAATCCATAATGAAGATGGAATAGTTGTAGAGACAAGCATTCAGTTGGCATTTATCAGTGAGAAAGAAAGTGGTATGACCCATTCAAAAGATTGTCAAAATAAGGAAAAGGAAAAAGAAGATGATAGAAGAAGTGTTTGCAGATGCAAAAGAAGAGTTTACGGATGAAGAAATTGCAGTTATTCCCAAGCATGAAGATGAAGGAGAACTAGTGATGAAGGACTTAAATTAAGAGAATGAAGACCTTGAGTTGGTGATAAGATTGGATGAAGAGATGATCAAAGATGAATTGATCTTGGAGATTTGTAAAGAGTTGAAGACAAATGGAGGTATTGTGATTGAACTAATTTTTCATTTCTTTGTTATGCTAATTCTTTGGATAGGGAACAAATTGAAGATTAAAGGACAAAGGGAGAAATAAGATATTGAGATGCACCAAAGCATAATGAATCTGATTTTAGTTGGAAAGCAAAATAGGAAGCTGATTTTCATGGATAAGTTCAAGCCTAAGGTGAAAATGAAGGTGTTTACCTAGAGTAGTTTCAAGTTGAATCAGTGGCAGAGCATACAAGGAGTATAGATTTGTTGACAACTTCAAATTCAAGTGGACTTGAAATTCATTTGGTCGGGAGAATAATGCAGGAGCATCATGACACAATTATGCCTCCATGTGGAATTTTTGAAATTTGATTCAATTTTGGTGTCTCAACCTTGTAAGAAGGTCTTAGAGGTCATTTCCATATGTTTAGAGGTCAATATTTAATGTTTTATGTCAAATTTTGTAAAAATGTGAAAAGTTGTCATTCAAAAATGTAAAATTGCAAAACTTGCAAAAAATGAAAAAAGAGGCAAACTTGAGAAGGTGAAAGGTCATTTTTGGTTTAGGTCATTGGAAAGTAGTTAGAAGGTGAAAATTCAAGTTTGAATTCCTTTAAAAAGGCCTTGTATGCATTTTGTAACTCGTGGGTGATTGAAATCTTGATTTTGAATAAAGGAATCACTATTTTATGCATGTTTCTTCAAAAATCTACTATTTTTTGGTATTGTACAAACTTGTACAGGCTTATATGCATGAATAAGTGTTTCTAAGTGATAATATGTTCAATAAAATTCCTTATGTAGTTTGTATCATGCTAATTGATAAAGTTTTGTTAGAGTTATTGGTGATTTTCTGAAAATTGTCAAAACCCTGTTCTAGGGTAAACAATGGTAAAATAAATTTTGTTTCTCTCATTTTAACTATTGGATTCTCTTGAAATTTGGTGTATAGTGAGTTCTATAAATAATCCAAAAAATTCCTAAGTTGCAAAGGTTAAGCATGTGGTTTTCGGTGGTTATCACAAAGCCCTAGGAGTGTAACTAATGAATATGACTAGTAAAACAGAGTTTAAGAGGGTTAGCACTTAGGATTTGATAAAATACATTGAAAATGGAATTTTGATGTTTTTTAGAGAATGTAAAAGCCAAACCAAATGTGTTTCAAGCATTGGATAAGTGAATTTGGGCCAGGAGTTAGTAAAAGCAATAAACCCTGTTTGGAACAAAGCTTATTTGTCCTAACTGCACGTTATCAGACCTGATTCGAGATATTATTTCCAAAGCTATATATACTAAGTTTTAGATATTTTTTGTAAACCCTTAAAAGGTTTCTTAATTCACCATTAGTTTCTGGTTTCAGGGTATATTTTGAAAACAAGTTATGACATATGGGGGCAGTGTTATAACAATCATATGTTGAGAGTGGAAAATGAGGGTTTTGAATAGAAATTTGATGAACTATCACCAATGAAGTATGGGAAATGGCCTAACAGTGGTTTTTAGGTAACCTTACATATGTCAATGCCTTGGGTGAAGAAATATGGCTTGGGAGTTTGGATTTGGTTGTTTGTGGGGTCTTAAAAGGCCTAAATGCTCAATTAGGACAGTCTATTGTGGAAGTTCTCATAGTTGAGAAGTTTAAGTTGAGGAATAGAGTTTGAAACTATTATCCTAGTGATGTTAAGGAGCTCTAATGTATCTACTAGAATTTTATGCCTTTATCTCATATTGGAGTCTTAAAATTAAGAGTTTTGTGAAGAAGGAAGAGTCCTAGTTGTTGTTAGGACAGTTTGGTAAGGAATTTCTTCAGTTTGTGATGACCATGTTGTTGATAGGATTCTAAGTGTATGCATTGGTTAATTCCCTTTGGTAAAGAGTTCATTTGAAGGATTGAAATGTGTTAAGATGTTGGGTTATTGTTAAGAATGTTTCAAATTTGACAAATGAGTCTAGATTGTTGCCTTGTGTAACTGTGGATTTGAGAAGTTTTAGTTTTGGATCCTTTGCTTGCATCATTCTATCATTTGCACCAAAATAATGAGCTTGTTTTATGCTTCAGTTCAATGAGTAGATTAAATACTAAAATGAGACCATTATTTTGTGAGAAAGAGATATAGGATTTAGTAAGGAAGCAATATTTTAAAACACAGTGAGTTAGATGCTATAAAGTGACATGCTAATAGTCCATTAATTTTTGATGTTCAATCATAATTATATTGCTAATTGATTGCAAGTTATGACTCCATATGACTCCATTTTTCCCTCAGATAGGGCACTGATTTTTTTATTAGTTTATCTCATGGCTAACTAAGCTAGTAATGAATTTGGCCTAAGATTCAAGATGAAGATGAATTCATAACATACTCTAAACTACATTGCCCCAAATTTTAGTATATAAATGCATTTCATGAAACAAATAACACTTTCACCCAAGGTCTGTCAAGCCTTTGATGAAGTGATTTTCTTAAGGAAATGCATTTGTGTGAAGAAATGCTCTTGACCAATTTGAGATATTATGAGCATGCATACGATTACCCTCCTAGGTCTCACAGAGCCGGAAAAGAAGTGAGGTACTAAGTACTTTACTTAAGTGTTGACCAATCCTCAACCTTGGTGATGATTGAGTTGTGGAAAATTCATAGGTAAGTACTGAGATTAAGTTTGGTTCTTAAAAAATCACCAACACAACCAATACATTATCTATCTCATTCACTTTGGTCTACTTCTTTTCAACTTTTTTACAGTAGATTCCTTTCTTATTTCATATGTTCTAGTACTTGCTACTCTAATTGGCATTGAAAAGATCTCAAGGGGTTTCATGTTCAAAAATTTAGTGATGTGCCCTTGCATAATGAGAAAATGTGGGTTGTTGAAATCGAGGTGCACAAAAAGAAAAAGGTTTTGTACACATGAGGGTTGTGCAAAGTAGCAATTGATATGACACTTATATCTCCCTCCCACAACAATATAAGTAACATAATGTAAGGAACCTTGAAAAGTTATAACAACTCTTAGTTAGATCAAAAATTGTATTTCAATGTCTTCATATGATTGAGAAAAGAAATGCTCAAAATAATTACAAGTTGGAAAACACAATGGATTTTGAGTTATTTCATTTTGTACGTTCAAAGCTAAGTGGTGGAGAGCAGGGTGGATTTGTAGGTGGAGGATACATAAAACTAGCCAAATTGAGTTGAGGGGTGACTAAACAATCGAGTTATTTCCTGTTTAGGGTTTTAAAACTTTATGTGGATTACAAGGTTTCATAACACCCAATGTATTCTAACTTGCAATTTTAAAAAATAGTATGGATGTAATTAAAACCTTTTTTTCTTTTAAATATGGTAGGAATATATTGTAAGGAACCTTCAAAATTTATAACAACTGTTAGTTACGATAAAATTATGTTTCAATTTCTTCATATGATTGAAAAATAAATGCACAAAATAATTGTATGTCGAAAAACACAATGTGGGTTGTCTGCTATTTCATTATGCATGTTCAAAGTTAAATAATGGAGAGCATAGGGAGGAGTTACATTTTTTGGATACATAAAATTAAGTAAATTGAGTTGAGGGGTGACTAACCAATCAAGTTGTTATGTGTTTCTAATTTTCCAACTTGTAATTTTACATACCATTATGAATGTAATAAAAAAAATCTATTTACACAGTAATTTAATGCAATGAAAGTTACCTTCAAAATGTATCATAATTGTTATTTAGAGCAAAAAAATTATTTCAATTTCTTCATATAATTGAAAAATAAATGTACAAAATAATGGTAGGTTGGGAAACACATTTGGTTGTAAATTATTTCATTAAGCTTGTTCAAAGGTCAAGGGTGGGGAGCTTGGGGAGGAGTTGCAGGTGGGGGATACATGAAACTAACCAAATTAACCTGAGGGGTGACTAACCAATTGGTTTGTTACATGTAGAGTGTTTAACAACAGTATGTGGGTTGTAGGCTTCATAACACACAATGTTTTCCAATCTCCAATTTTAGAAAATAGTATTAATGTAATTAAGACCTTTTTTTATTTACAAAACATGAGTGTAATGAAAACACCTTAAAAATTTACCATTAATGTAGTTTAAACTTTTATAATTTGTGCAACATCACCTTTGACTTTCTATCTATCAAAATGCTTTACAAGATCATTATAGGTAAATTGAGCATTTCCTAATTGAGCCTCAAGGTGGCTGATATCATCCTTCAACTTCTGAATTGCCTTAGGTTCTTGCAAGCACTCTTTTTCTAATGTCTCCATGCACCCTTCTTCATAAGAAATACCTTCCATTTTTTTCTTTTTTTTCTTAACTTCCCGTCTTTTAGATTGTAGCTATCTCCAAACAACATTAATTTCCTTTTCTTCTGATGATGAAATCTTCTTCTTATCTTTTACTTCCTTTTCTACATGGTTAATTTTATCAATATTTTTTTTTCTATAGTTTCAACACTTCCAAATATTTCTTTTGCATCTACAAGTTGATCATCAACACATTTTTCCCCATCCCCATTGCTCTTACCTGTTAACACCCCTTACTCTTCCTTTTCATGATCTTCTTTAACTTCTTTTTCATATCTTTTACTTGAAGCTTTATATCAATTTCTCCCTCATCATCCCTTAGGACAACAACATCACTTTCTTAGATAGAATTTTAACTATCTTGAATACTTTTGTGTAGCTTTGCAACCAATTTTTTATCAACTTTGAGAGTTTCTTTATGATTAGAGAATGCAAAAAAATCTTTTAACAAGTTCTTTGTACACAACTTGCCTACCTTTTCATATAAGACTTTCATGTCTCCACCCAACTGATTCTCTTTTTCTTCCCTTAGATCTAATTTTCCCTTTTCCTTATCATCTATTTCCAATTGTATTTGTTCCATGGAATTCTTGTCTTCAATAATCTTTGACTTCATTTGTTCAACTCCACTTATAGCATCATATCTCACTTTCTTTGCTTGCACAAATTCATATGCAAAACAAAACCTCTTGACTTCATCCACTTATGTGTTTCCATTTTCCCATTGCACATATTGCACATGCACCTTCCTCAACTTCTCAAGAGCGAGAAGAATCTCTTCAATCAATACATTATTTATCTTGAGCATTCACTTTGGTTTGCTTCTTTTCAAAAAAATTTAGAGTGAATTCTTTTTTCATTTCATACATTCTAGTACTTGCTGCCTCCATTTTTGCATTTCCATTTTCTCATCATACATAGTGCACGTGCTCCTTCCTCAACTTCTCAAGAGTAGGAAAAATATAGATATAGTCAATAAGTATTATCTATCTCATTCACTTTGGTTGAGATGCTTCTTTTCAAGTGTTTTTAGAGTAGATTCCTATTTTATTTCATACATTCTAGTACCTATTGCCTCTAGTTCTGCATATTCTTTTTCCCATTTCACATCTAGTGCACATGCTCCTTCATCAACTTCTCAAGAGTAGAAAGAATCTCTTCAATAAATACATTGTCTATCCAATTCACTTTGGTTTGCTTCTTTTGATGTATTTTTAGAGAAAATTCCTTTTTCATTTCATACATTTAGTAACTGCTTCCTCCTCAAGCATCGACAACATCTCAGGAAGCTTCATGTTCAAAACTTTAGTGATGTGCCCTTGCATAATGAGAAAATTTGGGTTTTTGACATTGAGAAATTTCTTATATAAAGCAGCATGTGCAATGTGAAGTGTGTACTATGAAGGATACACTATGAAATCCCTACTAATAATTTTCCATAATAGATTGGTCTCATGGAGTTGTGTGTAACATTTTATTTCTATACATTTGATTTGTGGTTCCTTAATTTGTGTGCCCCCACCTATTTATTCACATCCTAGATACTACTAAAAATATCTCTATTAACAATTATCTTACCATTAGTACATCATTATTTGGTAATGGTCTCATGAATTAATAAACCTCTTTGTCTCCTATTATATATATTTTTTAATTATAAGTGGTTTTCTACTACAAGATAATCATTTTAGTGCCATAAATTAAGTTTAGGATAAATTGATGATGATTTTTGTATTGTGGGGGAATATTTTGTTGATTAATTATATTTTATCAACTAGTATCAAATGATTTCATTTCACATCTCCCTCCTTCCAAGCTACACTATTTCCATTGGAAATTTTATTTTTATACTCAGATACTATAGATTCCATTCTTAGTAAAATTGGCTCTAATTTTAAGTGATTTTTTATACAATCTAAAGAGATCTTCATGGTGGTGTGGGAATCTTTTAACTTTGATGTATGGATATTTTAAATTTTATAGTTTCACATTTTTTATCTAATTATTGTTTTAGGACCATTTAAGGATCCAATTGCGATCATGCAAACTACTTCTAAGTGTCTTTTTTATATAATGCATTATGTTTCAATATCTATGTAGTGATTGTATTAGTTCTCTTTATTCTACTCTTAATGTATAGTTTCATCTATATAGCTATTTTTTTACAGCTATAAAGCATTTAGATAAATTCCACTTTGTGATATCTATACATGGAAAATATATTCATTCTAATAATTATAGAGTTCCATAATATTTTTGTATTAGGATATTTTTGGATTGAGTGATTTTGGGGGGTGATCTTGCATGGTTGATGCTACTTTTCCTAGTTTGGTGTCTCAATTGGTCTATTAAATTATTTGTTTGAAGAGTTTATTATATGTACATCCTTATTTTGATAGTTTTGTCACTTATATAATTTTTCTCTATTTCTATTTCATAACCACAATTATAAGGTTTGATGAGAGGGAAATTAGGAATTACATGGATATCCTAATGATCCTCTAATCCCAAAAGATGCCTTTAAGGCCTAAATATCAAACATACAAACCTTTTGGATGATCACATGTGTACTATCTCTTGTATTCCATATTACTTGTACATTATATACTCACCTCTTACTCTCATATGAGAAATATCTCATCTTGTATATTTGTACAATGCATACCTTTATTAAGAATAATATTATTCTATCATACCGGTCTTCTATATTATCAACAATTATAATTCAAACATTAATGATCTTGGGTGAATACCTTCATAAACAAATCTTATAAGAAAATATGAATTAGGTTTCCACTTCTTATTTTTATTTTTTGAAATAAATATAGCTAAAAATCTTGATAAGATATCAAAATCTATGGATGATGTATTTCAAATTTTGTTGAGTGCTAATTTAATTACACTCCCTCTCATTCATCCATTAGATCCTAATTGGAATATTCTTGAATCGTTTAATTATTATGCATATTGCAACTATCAAAGAGTTAAAGGATATTAGACTTAAAATTTCTTTGGTCTAATGAATAAAGTGTAAGATATTATCATTGATAAAAACATAATTAAGGTTGAAGGTGTTAATGCTCTTAGAAATATATTGGATTCATATACTAATATTAGATTACTAATTTATATGTAAATCCATTTCCAAATCATTCACATGTGTTGAGGCACAAGATGTGGAAGCTATCAATGATAAAGTGGACCATAAGGATATACTACATAATAATAAAAAATGTGAGAAATATTTTTTATAATACTACACCTTCCTCTCCTACTTCACCATTGATTAATATTTCTAATGAAGCTTTTCCATAAAATAATTATTATGGCTCATTTTATATATATTAGGTAGTTTCAAGTGTTCATCACCTACTGAGTTTCTTATTGATCTTGCAATACAATATATATTTTATTTTGAAGAGGTATTATTTAACAATCATATTAGGGATCAAGAATATACACAATTTGTGTTTCATTAAAAATGATAGATAGAATGTTAATCAACACATTGGGATGCATTATTGCACACTTGAGAGTTAACTTAAGGACTTACCTATTTTATGTCATGTGATACCATCTTCTAATAGATTTGGTGTATCATGTAGGGTGCCACAAATTGAGCAATGTATATTCATTCCTTCTATTTTACATCACTATGCTTATTTTATACACAAAGAAAAAGTGGTTAAAATTGAAAAGGCTCTCTATTTGCCAATATCTATTGCTAGTCAACTTACGTCAAACACACGAATATAAAATCACCACAAGATGTACCTTATGAGAGAAATAATGATATACATGATTTATATAAGATACATTTTGAAGAGTTGTCACTTAGAATTTCAACTATAGATATCACTTTGAAGATTCAAACATGGATCTCCATCTTGAGAACCTTACAAGCTTTCCATTTAAACACAACCCCATCAACACCTAGAACATAATTATTCAATCTAAACTTATTGTACTTAATTAATTGCATAAGAAAATATTATTTTACTTTACAATATTTAAAAGTGATGCCACTATAATATCAAATCATTTTTTCATTTACGTTTTCTTTTTAATATTTAAAAAAAAAAGGTGAAAAAGAATCATTATAATTAGCTGATAGGCTTCCTTTGTGGACTTGCAAGTCCATAATTCACTATCAAACTTGTCTCACGCTACTAAACCATCATCTCATGCCATTGCACCATCTTCAGATCAACTTTCAAATGCTTAGGAAGATTGCCAAACAACTTTCAAGGGGTCAAAATATATTTTCATTTGTAGTAGATCTGACTATTATCTTTCTAGTAAATGTGATATCATTAGAATTGATTCGTTGATGTCCTACCATTCATTATCTCGAGCTCTTGAATCTAGTAGCTCTTAACCTCTATATTTTTAGATTTAATTTTTGTTTATTGTGAACATATTGAAGCAAGCGCTTAAAGGAGATTGGTCTTGGTTTGCCTCATCTTTTTAAATAAATTGTTGTGGTCAGTTTTCATAATATTTTTCCTCCAAACTCTTCCCATTTTTCTCATTAGCATTGTTGACAGCATGACATGATTTGTGTAGAATTTTGAGGTTAGTCATTTATCCTGGTGATAGTGATTTTTTAATTTTAGGTATCTATGCTCACCACTCTGGTTAGTGTGTTGTTAGATGACAAATATTCTCATATTTAATACCAAATTACTTTAGAATATCTATTTTAGGTTTTAAATTTTAACTTTATAGTGCAACATCTCAGGAAACCCCATGAGAGCTTTGCACAAATTAAGATTTGAGACAAATAATCATACAAGTATGGAAATTTTAGGGCTTAAGTTATACTCCAAATTGAAGTAAGGAAATATAGGTCCTAGAGATAAGATACATCGCAAGTTATTACTAGTAAAACCTGATTCCTTCATGAACTCAATCTTGGGCTTTAACTAGGTATCCAATTTGAGAATCAAAATAGTGGGTTGTATAAAAATGATCATCCTTACCTAATCTTTGGTGAATCCAGAATCTCTAAAGATCTATATTTTCTTCTAATCTCTATGGATGGATTTGGTCTTAAACATTTATGCATGCCTACTACAAAGACCTGATACTTAGGATTCAAAAATCCCACATTCATTAAACAAAAATTGGGTTATAACAATTTTTTGCCACTTCCTATAATCTTCTTTTGCTTATTTCCATGGCTCATTTGTTTCAATGTGGCATTAGACAAAAATGATGTGGAGAACAATGATTTTTTATAGAAAATGCTATATGGTATGGAGTACCTAACTAGTAAGAGAATACATTTGAGAAATAGCATTGTATGGACATTCACCAAATCAAACCCTAAGCTAATAAAACCCTAGGCAAGTAATCCAAGTTGCAAGAACCCTTGAAAAGAGAAATATGATTGGAGAATGAATATGTAAATACATAAATAAATTCTAGAGGATATAACCAACACCCATACAATAAGTCCAAGGAACCTTATGAGTTTGGGTGTAATAGTTATTAGGTGTAACTTTATTTTTTTGAGCCAATGGTGGTGTGGGTTATCTTCCATGTTCTCTCCACATCATTTATAGACATGTCAAAGGCTAAATTTGACATGGTAGACTGGCTGACATGTCACCATTCCAAAAAATTAATTCCACCTCCCTCTGACACAAATTTTGATTCCATTCCTAAAGATTTTCTGATGGTGGACTCATCTACCAACAATACCTATTTCCCACCACAAAACAAATAGTTTCTCCAGAGATAGGAAATGGATGCCCTATCCATTTAGTGAAGCATGAAAGGAATTCACTGGTCAAAGATTTTTTCATTTACTTTCACCCCTAACGACCCTTCACCTTCCTCTGCATTGTCACTCATTGTTCTTTGCACTGTCATTATTTATTTTGTGAAGAGACAAAGTTGTCAAAAGTTCTTCCTTTTGTGGAACACACAAGAATGTTGGATGTGCATTTTCCCATATTCGCTCATGTTACAAAGACCAGGGGAATGGTAACTTGCAACAAGACTGATATTTTTCCTCTTCCTACAAGCATGGTCTTAACTGCTATCAAAATTATTTGTTATATGAAAGGTAAAGGTCCATGCAAACTGGATCCTCTACCACCATTTCTACACATCATAAGGACCTGGTATATATGCTATTTTTCTTTACTACTTTATAATTGTAGAAATTTTTTTTCTTAAACTACATGTTCAATATCTTACACCTTTTTCCTTTTTCGTTTTGTTAGTCTACTATCCTCATATTCAATAATGGACAGTGTTGTGTTAATGTGATGAAAGAGCTAGGAATAGCTTGCAGACATGTAAAGATTTTGGCCATTATAATGGAAAATCCTCTCAAAGAATTTCCAAATCTAGAATCTTTTTTGGGGGGGTTTATTATTGGTACTTTTTGTTAGACGATTGGATTTTTTAATATTATTATTTGTTGTTAACTAATACTATTGTAATGATTTTTTTGTGTGGAAGAAAAATATATCTATTTGAAGAGAAATGATGATGAATTTTTGAGGTCTTTAGGTGCCATCGACTATAATCCAAGGACAAATCGAAGTGATTTCTTTGATGTAGAGGATGGTGAGAATTTGTACCCAATTAATGCCAATACATTAGGTTATTCATATTTTTATAGTTGATTCATTGAAAATGTTTTATGGATTGATTATCTTGTTCTTCATTAATTATGGCTTTGGATATGGTTTATCCTAATTAAGGTTAAAAAATTCCAACCCAAAGCATTGTTTCATACAAAATGGATACTCAAATTAATAGTAGTGAAGTCTTTATCATTTCATAATTAAAATCAAATTAATAGTAGTGAAAGGCTTAATAGTTGTTAGTATTTTAAATATTGTAAACCTGTTGATGACTATCTTGTCGCAAGACTATTTTTATTGTTATGAGTTTGAATTGCAAAGAGTGAAAGGCCTAACAATTGGTACTATGATCCTGATTTCTCTTTATTATATGTTTTCTTTTTTTCTTCTTGATTTTGAAATGTTTGCATAGAATAATTGTAGGATGTCTGGTTTGTTTTATTAGGTTAAAGAGGGAAGGGACCGTACCCATTTACAAAACAACCATAGAGGAAAAAGAGAGGAGTCTCATAATAAATGAGACAACAGAAGACAAAAGAAAAAATAATTGAGAGACCAAAAAAGCAAAGTAACAACAAAAGAAGCGAAAGCTAGTGATGGATAGAACCCAAAAAACCAACATCAAAAGAAAGTTCAAGGCGGTTTGAAACCAAACTTGAGAAGAGGCCTCAGATGAGGGGAAGGAAAAGAGTGGAAAGACATAGAAGGAAGGATGTCTAGTTTGTTACAATGGTAATTTGGTTAACATTTTGACCCAAGTATATTTTTTTATCTTTTCCCAATTTTAGCATGAATTATTTATGCAACTTTACAACTATTAGATGACAATTGTTTGACATAAAATCATAAATAATTGTCATGAAGTTTTATAGTAGCTAATCTTTATAAAACTATCATTATAACATACTACAAATGATTTGGGGCAATCCTCAAGGAGCTACAACTTAGGGACACATGCTAAACTTGATATCCTAAGAAAAGAAAAAAAAAACCTATGGAGATACGATAGCACATAAGGGCAGAAGAAGCTTTATCATTTTGGCAGAACCTTTGGCAAGAAATTATGGTGAAATTTTCAATGATTGCTTATCATTACCATCAATAGAAATTGATGTAAATAGAATGGCTAGCTTTATTGACAATGTATGTGGTCATATCACCATTGCAAGGATAGTGGCAAATGTTGTTGGAAGAGCATCAATAAGAGAAGAATCAAAACTAGAGATGAAGTTCTAGATTGATAATAAAAATACTAAGATTCCAAGGTTACATGATAAACTCTAGTACTATGAGTTGGTCAATCATAAAATTTCTCAATAGAATCAAGAAGCCATAGGTAAGCTAAACATCCATTATGTATTCTTCTTGTATTGTGCTTTTAGACAATTCCTATTCATGTCTTTCTATATGTATAGTTAATGGAATAGAATGGAAGTGATAAACTTTATTGTTATATTAATTCTATCATATTATTCATATAATGGAATATGTCACTATTTAGATTCTTCAAAGAAATTTAATTGTTTAAAAAAATTGAAGACAACTAATTATGTAATACAATAATATTTTTACAAATCAAAATTCATATTTATAGTCAAAATTTGTATAGATTTATATTGTTATATATCTAATTATATAATATCGAAATATATTTAAAATTTACCTTTAATTTCCTTTCAATATATCCCTTGAACATGTGCTAATATAATTTTATATTACAGAGTGAAAGAGGAAACAACAATGGTTTGTTTACAGTTAAAATATCTCAAATTCTTAAGATCCTCTAATTATGGGAACTTTTAATCAAAATTTTGAAAAAATAAAAATAAAATTTTAATTTGGTCGAAAAGTCAACTCTCTACTTCGAATAAAAATATAACAGGCGCGAAATTTAAGCCTAGAAACTTTCATATCTGCTGCAACGATGATGGTGTCGATTGGTAAGTAACGTTTTAAATGACCAATAAAAATCTTGGAAAATCGCGGAAGTTCGATAGAAACGTGCGCGAGTTTTACATTATTTCCCACCTCTCTCAATAATAGAGACTCAGACGATTAATATATTTATGTTTTCGATCACTGGTCGGAAATGGAAATTCAATAATGGAGTGTAGAGGTGAATCGGTGAGTTCCCATTTGAGATTTTTTAAACCCAAACAACTTTTAAAGCTATATAAGTACTTGTGTTGGTGTTCCGATCTACCCAAGCCGGTTTCGGGTTATCCTATTCAGATTTTGAAGTTATTGTTTGATTTCAGTGTTGAGAGGAGGGTGAGCATGGGTTCTTCGACCGATGAAGGAGTACAGGAGGTCCCCGGAAGCTATGGATTGCCCATAATCGGAGCCATTGCGGATCGCTCCGACTATTTCGCGAAGGAAGGGGTAGATGCTTTCCTCAAAAAGCGCATTGAGAAATATAAGAGCATCGTATTCAGAGTGAATATGCCACCTGGGCCGCCTTTGTTTCCTGATCCTCGCGTCATAATCCTGCTGGACGCCAAGAGCTTTCCCATACTCTTCGATGTGAGTAAAGTGGAAAAGAAGAACGTCTTAACGGGCGTCTACATGCCCAGCACAAACTTTACTGGCGGCTACCGGGTGCTCTCGTATTTGGACCCTTCTGAACAAAATCATACCAAGCTCAAGAATTTCTGCTTCCATGTACTCAAGACGAATGCAACCAAATGGTTTCCAGAGATCGAGCGGGCCACCGGAGAGCTGTGGGCTAAGCTTGACAACCAATTTGCCGAGTCCGGCAAGGCCAAATTTAACAGCGAGAATTTGCAAATGTGTTTTAATTTTCTGTGCAGGTCGGTGCTGAACAGAGATCCTGCAGATCCGGGGACTGCCAGTCTGGGAACGCATGGGCCTACTTATGTTAAGAAGTGGATTGGGCTTCAGGTCGCTCCCATTGCAAGCACGGGTGTCTTGCCCAAGATCTTGGAGGAGGTCACCATCCACGCGGTCCCTCTGCCGTTCCTGCTTGTGCATGGGGATTACAGCAAACTGTACGATTTCTTCTGGACGTATGGCAAGGAGTTCCTGGACGCGGCGGAGAAGCAGTTCGATCTAAAGCGAGAAGAAGCGTGTCATAATTTGTTGTTCATCATATGCTTCAACGCCTTCGGAGGGATGTCCGTTTTATTCCCCAGCCTCATGCAACACATTGCGGCGGCGGGAAAGCAGTTGCACGCAGATCTGGCAGAAGAAGTAAGAGCTGCCATTAAAGATAAGGGAGGATTGAACATGAGAGCCCTGGAGAGCATGGCGTTAGTTCGGTCGACGGTGTACGAAACGCTGAGGATCGAGCCACCCGTGCCTTTCCAGTATGGGCATGCGAAAGAGGATTTGGTGATGGAGTCGCACGATGGGAAATATGCGGTGAAGAAGGGAGAGATGCTGGGTGGGTATCAGCCCTTTGCTACCAGGGATCCCAAGGTGTTCGACAATCCCGAGGAGTTTGTTCCCCGGCGTTTCATGGGAGAGGAAGGGGAGAAATTGTTAAAATATGTGCTATGGTCGAATGGGCCGGAGACCGAGCAGACGACGGCGCATAACAAGCAGTGTGCGGGGAAGAACTTGGTGGTGATGATATCACGGCTGCTGGTTGCGCATCTGTTCACTCATTATGACTTCTTCGAGATCGACCCGTCCATAACAACTAAAGTTGTTTTCACATCCCTGCAGAAGGCCACTTCTTAATTCCCCGTCTGTCACTCTCTTTAATGTCCGGATGTCTGTCTAGTTTCTGTGTCCCTCTCTACTTAATAAAGAGGTGCCTAATGTTAACGACAATGCGTCCAGACCGGACGGACTAGGTGACCGATAATTTCATTTCCAAGTTAATTTATCTTTGTATGTGAAAATTAAACAAATTGTGGCAATATTCAAATCTTCAGCACTCATCAGGATGCACATTACATTTTCAAGTTATTTTATCTTTGTATGTGAAAATTAAAAAATTGTAGCAATATTCAAATCTTCAGCACTGATTATTCAGTCATCAGGATGTACCATGTGCATTCAATGGTCGTATGCTAGAGTCTGACCTTCCGTATAATTGCAGATGGAACCATGTAATTGTTGGATAGCATATTCCGTGTTTGTTTTTCATTTATTATGAATTCATATTATAGTATATAAAAAAATTTGTGTTATGTCATGATAATATATAAATAAATATAGTATATTATTATAATATAAGTAGCATAAATATAATATAATTATACTTATACTATATATTTATATCATAAATTAATATAAAAATTTAATATTATTAATATTTCCCTATAACATGCATTATATTTATTATAACATTATATATTAATATTATAATTATAATAATGTTTATTATATTTAATATTATAATACTATATTAATATTAATAACATATTATAATAAATATAATATTAATATTATGTATATTATAGAAATAAATAATATATTATTTATATTATATATTAATGTATATTAATTATTATATATTATAATATTTATTAGAATACATATTATTATATCTTAAATAAATTTATTGTATAATATAATATAAAAAACACAATATAATATAGATAAATATAATATATTTATTTATAATAACACTATAATATATGTATGTTTACTATATTTATTTATATTATATTATATATTGTATAATATATTATACAATAAATTCATTTAAGATATAGTAATATATATTCTAATAAATATTATAATATATAAATTAATATACATTGATATATTAATATAAATAATATTATATTATTTTTATTTCTATAATATACATAATATTGACATTATATTATTATAATATTATAATTAATCTTATAATTATACTAATATTTATATTTCATAAATATAATATGCTATTAATATTAATATAGTATTATAATATTAAATATAAATATTATTTTAATTATAATATTAATATATATAATATAAATTATTATGAAACATACATTTTCATTATAAATTTATTAATAATTATAAAAATATAATTTTATTTAAAATATATAATATAAATATTTAATAATAATATATGATATAAATATTTATATTTAAAATATATAATACAATATAAATATTTTAATAATAATATATAATATAAATATTTATACTATTTATTTATTATACATATTTATATTATAATACTTATTACTTGTAATTTTATATATATTATTAATATTTATTACATATATATTATTACGTATATAATTTTATATATATATATATAATTTATTTAACAATAACCATTTGTAGCATTATCGATGCACATGTAAAATTTACTTATATTACTTGCGTATTACTTGTAATTATATATAATAATGTTTACTTATATATTATCTTATGTTGACAACACTTTGTATAGAGTCTATTCACAATAAATGAAAAACAAACACGAACTATGTTGTGCAAATAATGCATGGTTCCATCTGCAATTATATGGAAGGTCAATCTAATAAACATAAATGATCGTTAGCAGCAGGCTCTAACATATAGCCATCGAATGCACATGGTGCATCTTGATGGTTGGATAGCTAGTTCCCACCCTCGGCATATGCCTAATTTCTAAACAATTTTTTGTATAGAATAGTGGTTGCTACAATTCTATATCAGTTTTGAACTATTTAATTACTCACTAAATGTAATGCAGTTATGTAGAAGTACATAGAGTTGACACTTTCCCAAACCATCTTATTTTAATAAAAATTTCCCTAAACATGTGCAACTTTCCTTTCCTTTTGTTTCTCTATATTCTTCTAACTTTGGGGCTACTAGTAGGGCAGAGTTCAATTGTTAGTATAATACTTGTGGTTATAATATCTAGTTTTGCAACAAATTTATGCTATATATTGTTAAGAATTAATCCATGAATAAATTAAAAAATAATCAAATGTTGGTCAAGATGGATCCATACTTGAACAAACACATGAGAACTTATGAATGTTAAATAAAAAAACTTAAATACATTCATAAACATGTGAAATAAATACTTTTTTTTTATATAAAATATCATAACTATCCACTATTGAAGGGAAAACAAGCATCCCAAAACATCATCTAGGATTAGTATGTGCCTTTAGTAACATTCATTCAATTTAGGAACCTCAAAAGTATATACTAATATACCTTAAAGCAACAACTGACATATTTATTTTTAGGCTCAAGGCTATTACATGAGATTACATCTTGTTCCACCTCTAATTGAATTTTAGTAGCATGACCCATAGGAATAACACTCTCCTCTATAATACTCTAGGAAAAACACCTATATATATAGAGTATGAAGTGCACAGAATACAAGTTTCCTCAAACCCATGCCCATTCATGAACATGCAACATGAAAGGCACCATATACAACAACATGCAACATGCACATGCAAAAAACACTTGTCAAAAATATGCACTTTAAAATTCATCCACATTCCAAGTTAACTCAACTCGGAATAGAAACTACATCCATACAAAAATCCCCTTACAAATAGAAACTTTCAATTCTTGAATTTTCAAAGTGGGTGCCAACTTCAACAAAAGTAGGTACATGTCACAGTTATCTCAACATGCCTTGACACATGTCAAATTCATGCAACTCTAAGAAGCTTTTACAAATTTCTCTCTCCAAATGAGCAGACAAGTGACAAGTTTCACTATGGCACACCTCCATGAAGTAGACACAAGCAACAATGCTCTCATGAAGTGCCTAGATGACAAGTGGCACTCTATCAATCTCTATACCTTGCATGTAGGATATAACTCTCCCCGATGAGTCCCACAAAGTGCTATGACAACTATTATAATTGGAAACAAGATATATCAATATTTGCACAAATATTTATCACAAAAAATAATGTTAGGACTCAAATGTTGAGAGAGATTAATCCTGAAATTCTCCCACTTATC
This sequence comes from Sequoia sempervirens, assembly GCA_007258455.2. NCBI lineage: Eukaryota > Viridiplantae > Streptophyta > Pinopsida > Cupressales > Cupressaceae > Sequoia > Sequoia sempervirens. The sequence continues at coordinate 373,400,685 of VDFB02058242.1, read as the reverse complement.
GAAGACCTACCAAGAGTCCATGGAATCAACAAGATTTAACTACTAAGAGTCAACTAATGAGAACACATCATCATAGTCATACATGCAATCACATGAAGCCCAAAAAATATGCTCATGCTCCAATCAAGACACTTTCAACAACATTCAAGATGTCCACCATCTTAGGAAATAGTTCATCTCATCCTCCAAAGAAAAGGAACAAGCCATGGTGTATATGCACCAATCTAAAGAACACAAGCATCAAATCCAATTGATAAAAAAGGTTATAATATATTTCCATAACTCCACTGTGCTCATGAGCTAAAAAAAATCTCAACCAACTCCAAGCCCATAACTAGAATGAAATTTTGAAGCCAAAGAATCCTCTAGAGAACAAGATTTAAACCATTAGTTAGAACAATAGCCAAAATAGATTGCCCTCACCTAACTGATAAACCCACAAGACTGGAAATATCACCCAAAAAAAATTATAATCCATCCAATCTACCATACCTCAAAGGTACCCACAACATTAGCAAACTCATGCCAACAACATATCCAACACATCAACTGCAGTCACAAGCTCCTTGTGTCGAAATAATTGATGAAAATAGACACATCTAGGAACTCCCACTATATGGATAATGTCTATTCTGAAAAGACATCAAGGCACAATGATTCTACAAATATCACCACATAGAAGATGTATACATGCAATACCAAGAACCATACACAATGATATGCACAACCTACAACCAAAAAACTAGTGTAAGTACATATCTCACCACAAGTCACAAAATTTCTCCCATGTTCTCCACATCTGACAAAGAAAAAAGATAAAGGAACCTCCATGTCATCATCCAAAACCAATTGACAACACATGACCACACACCAATGATCACCATAGCTTCGCACATGATCTCAACTACAATGTCTCATGTGAATCTAAACATTCGAGAAGAAAACCAAGGCCAAAGAGAGAAACTATGCACATCATACATACATAAAATGTCCTTCTACATACACCTCTAAATGCTCAATTGTGTAAAGTATGATATCCTCCACAACCCCAAAATAAAATCCTCAACAACACCCATCCTATTCAATCTCCAATATCAAACACAACGTGAGAATCATTTAATCACATGGATGTAAGTTTCTCAAGAGAAGACCAAACTAGGTTCATTTCCTATATCAAGAAATCAGTCGACTACCATCTCCTAAACTCTACATAAATGACATCACAATTTCAACTCATATACTCAAGGAGATAACCATGTTAAACATCTCTTATAATGAATCCTCCAGAACCATCTAACCATAGCTCAAGATCCATATCTATGAAAGATAAGCATAACACTTGAGAGGACCAAAAGGTTATACCTCTCAAGTGACAAACTATTGAGTAGACAAAGAGTGGAGAATGAGAATACTCCTCAACATATCCAAGTCACCATGAATCATCCAAGAGAAATCTCCTCATAGCTCTATTTTAAACTCACGTCAATGTCCAAGTGAAAATCTCCTTGAACTTCCTACTAAGATCTCATCAAGAGTACCCATCTTAAAACATATTCTCTCATCTCAAAAAAAAATACAACCTCACCCACATCTTCATGCATCCATGAGCGCTGAAAACTAATCAACTCAAGTTATATATTATAAGTGCATATGTGAGGTTTTTTGTTTTTTGTCGATGCCTACTTGTTCTATACTATTGATATTTATTTGTTCTACATTGTTATGCTTATCTATTCTAAATTTTTAATGGTCAATTCTTCTATATGATGTAAATGTTATTTTGTATATTAAATTCCTATCTATCCTATTGGATATAAATCTTGTATCCATTTTACTATAAGTGCATATATGGGTTTAAGGAAATATGCATCCACCCAAGATAATTTCCACATAACCCAAGTAGAGAAATCTATACAAACAAGTTTCAAAATCCATATGCAAAAGAATAGAAAAGATACCATCAAAGGTGACAAAAGATATACCTTAGAAAAACCCTCAAGAGGGAAAAAAACTATCCTCCAAAAGCATCCATCATTCATGTATTATTCAACAATAAAGATTACAATACATCTTTAGAGTCCTCCATGAACACCTTTGAAACATCAATCCCTCTACAAGAAATCTATGTGAACAAGCATGTAACCACACATCCCATGCCATACTTCAACATTCGTAAATGATAACAAGAGCTAACTTGTTAACCAACCAAACTTAGAAAACTACCCATGTGTTTGCTTTTATAAAAATAAGCTCCCACAAAACCACCAAGTGGTATTACATCAAACCATGTGACTAATTTACCATGATCTTACAAAACCATTAACCCCTCCTTTAATATGGGTAGTGAGTTTTCCCAATATTAAATATTATTCTCATGTGAAACCCTGCATTAAATATTTAATACAATGCTACATACAACATATAAAGTGGCCACAAGAATGCTAGACCCATGTGATGCATGGAACCCTAGATTCTCTAGGTGCACCACATAATAAATAAATAAATATTGCATTATAACATTATGCAAGGTGGAAAACACACCTTTTTCCTAACATTCTCCCTCTTGTTGTATACATTACATAAGGGGTAAACAAGTAAACTCAAACATAAATGAGCAAACAATCCCTCTAGCCATATATACCATCAAGGAATTAGAGTGTTCTATGTGCTCTATCAAGATACTCATAACAAGAAACAAGGTGACCACCATCCCAAATATGAATACTCTCATCCTCCATCATGACACTACACAAAGATAAGAAGCCATCCAAAGAGAAGCCACACTATTTGTCACACATGAAGCATAAGTCTTTCCTCCAACTGATATCTCAATACATAAACACTCAATCCAAAGGTAAAAAGTAGGTATCAATAGTTGTCAAGATATAATCACCATAGCTGAAATATCATCCACAACAAATTCTAACACATCCAATTATCTATACCTCAAAGGTATACAAATCATAACAAGTGAACCTCATTCCATCAACATGTACAACCCATAACATGCAATCACAAGCTCCAAGTGCCAAATCTGTTATAAAATGAGCATACACATCTAGGAGCTCCCACTGCATAGGTAATGTCAAATCTGAAAATGATCAAAGCATCCAAAGATCCACCAATAGAAACACATAGAAGTGTAACCAACATCATGTAGTATCAAGGAACATCCACAAAGATATGCAAATCCTGTAAACCAATATGCTGCAATATATCTCTCACCGTGCAAGTCTCTATAACTCTCCCAAGTTCTTCACACCCCACAAAGGAAACAAATGAAGGAAACTCCATGCCATCATCAAATAAAAATGAATAACACATGACCACAAACATAGTGATCATCATAGCTCTCCACACAAGATCTCAAATCTAATGTAATGTGAATACAAACATCTAGGAAGAAGAACAAGACCAAAGAGAGAACGTGCAAATCCAAACTTGTAGCATGTCCTCCTACACATAGCTCTAAATGCTAAGTTGTGATAAGTATTATATCCTCCATAAAACACCAAAAATAATAGTACTATCCACATCTAACCATAACCAAGATGCATGCATCTCAAACCAAAGGAAGATCAAACCAAAATCCATTCCCAATGAAGGAAATAAGCCCATTAACATCTCTTAAACTCAACATCAATGAATAATCTCACAATGCATAAGGAGATAAACATGCCAACATCCCTCAAATGAACCCTCCAAAACCAAATATCTATAGATCGAGATCCATATGCATGAGAAGATAAAGCATAAAACATAATGCATTTAAAATTAACAATGGGAAATACTTCTCAAATGATAGACCGTTGAGTAGACCAAGAGTGGGGAATGAGAATACCTCCTCCAAGATATATGTCATTGTGTGACCCATCTAAAAACAATCTCCTCATAGGTCCATGTTTAACTTATGTACAACCAAGGCATAGGCTCCTCAAACTTCTAACTAAAACCTCATAAATGAGTAACCGTCTCAACACATGTCTCTAATCACAAGAGATCGCCTAGCCTCACCTAAGTCTCCATGTATCCATGAGCACCTATAACTGATCAAATCAATAACCTCTACATAATGACAACATATATTCCATACTACAACAATTTTACTACCTACTACCCCTAAGAGGTAGTCACCAACATCAGTCCAGACAAATAATGAATCCATAGATCCACTAAAATGATGCATCTCCATATGCATCTAGTTCAAAGGAGGGGCAATAACCCTTAGCTTCTCTTGAAGATACTCAAAAGTATCCAAGTAGGAAGATCCTTAGTAAATATGTCAGCAATATGATCCTTTGTAAGTACATATTCAAGCTTTACTTCATTCTCCACAACCTCCTCTCTCAAAAAGTGATACCTAATTGAAATATGATTTGTCCTTGAATGCATCACTGGATTCTTTAAAATATTGATTGCACTTGTACTCTCAAAAAAGATAGAAATAGGCTTATCATACACTACTCTGATATCCTTCAATGTATGTCTCATCCACAATACTTGTGTCTCACAAGATTTTGTTGCAATATACTCAACCTCTGCAGTAAATAAAGAAATAGAATCTTGTTTCTTACTTATCCATGATACCAATTTGCATCCAAGAAAGAATGCACCACCACCTGTAATTTTCTTGTCATCCACACATCCAACCCAATCTGTATCTATGTAAGCACTCAATGTGAAATCAATATCCTTAGGATACCACAAGGCATAATCTGAAGTGCTCTTCAAATATCTAAATATCCTCTTCACTATTACAACATGTGTCTCTTTAGGATCTTCTTAAAATCTAGCCACAAGAAAAATTGCATGCATGATATCTAGTCTAGTAGTAGTTAGGTATAGCAGTCCACCAATCATAGATCTATACTTGCTTTGATCATCCTTAGGGGGTTCATCATCCTTACTCAGTTTGCAACTAGTAACCATAGGAGTACATACCAGTTTGGAGTCATCCATTCTAAACCTCTTCAACATTTCTTTAACATAATGACTATGAAATGAATATGCCCTTATTTGTTTGATTGATTTGTAGCCCAAGGAAGAAATTCATCTCCCCAAACATAGACATCTCAAACTCTTTTTGCATCTCTTCTGTAAACTTCCTACACATAGCCCCATTGCCTCAAAAGATTATGTCATCAACATACACAACCACTATCAAGATTCAATTTTCTTCAACCTTAAAGTAAATATTACTATCTAAGGTACCCTGATTGAATCATTGTTGGGTGATCCCACAATACTAGTTTACAATTTTTGGCCAAACTGGACATTGAAATATTTTTTTCTAACTAAATCTTCACTTTCAAGCACCTATAGTGGCTAAACCGTGAGGAATTTGAAGATGATGCAAACTAGTGATTTGTGACATTTTTTTCTAGATTCTAAATATATATATTTTCAAAATTTTTGGAATCATATTGCACTTCTTTTTCCATCTCCTTCAAAAACTAGTTTTTTTCAATAAACAACATTTTTAAGGAGTGATGCTCACCGTATAACACATAACTTTTTTTCCATGAAGGATAAAATTCTAATTTTTTCGAATTTAATTTGTAACTATGATATCTAGTGCTTCCAATTGGTTTCATTGTGTTTTATTGAATATTTTTTCCTTAAGGGTATGTATAGGATCATGATGGGCCAAAAAGTGGTGATATGATGGGTATGTGGCTAATGGCTTTTTTTTACCCAAAATTGATGAAACTAAAAAGGGTTTTTAAAGGAGATTCTTAGCTTTCCACCAATATACATTATGATTTACTTTGAATTTAATAAATAATTATTATTCATTTTCTATTTGAATTACAACTAAAGTCTGATTGATAGGTTGATTGAAAAACATCTATAGCTTTCAAACGGTATCACATTTTTTGAATCAAAACATGTGTCACATTCTATGCTTTGCATATTATAGGATTAAAAAAATCATGAAGTTTTGACCAAGTTAAGGTGGTTAGACATATAGTTTTTATATTTTTAAAAAGTTGTAATAAAAACTCATAATTAATTATTTACTTGGAAAAATAATTATAAAAAATATGCACCACATCGACATGAGTCCTCTACTTATATCTAAAATATTATAAAAAATATTATCATTTTATTGTGGTTAGGGTGGTCGGACACACCTACTTCTTATTTTTCCCTAAAATTTAAGTGCTACTACATTGAAATTTCAATTTTTCACCAAATAGAATTTTTTTTTAAATAAACCTAGTAGTTTAGAAACTACATTTAATTTGCTACAGATTCTATTCTTACATATTTTTGAAATAATATAGATAACTTATTCAAATTTTTATGTCAAGTTGTCTAGCTCTAATTTTTCTCGATTTTTCGATTTTTCATGATGATCCCGCATACCCTTAATCAAGTTTTGAAGTCAAACCAATTACAATTTGACATAGGTGGACCAGATAACGCGTAACTTTTTTGTAATGACGAAATTCATTTTTTTGTTGGATCAAGGACTTCAATATCTAGTGCACTCATATTTTTCAAAACAAAAATTGATAATCTGCTATTTTTCCGCATGTGCATAGAGAGCTTGATTTTCGATGAAAAACCTATGTTTAATAAAACTAAAAAAAATACATAATAAAACCAAAACATATTAAAATTATATTCATTGGATAGCTCGTTCTGAGGATTACTATCATCCAGTTGGGTATGTGAAGTCTCCTCCATTTTCATCCTCAACCCAAGCTTCAAAGAAAAAAATTCTAGAATTTTTTGGTGCTTGAGGGGGAAAAGGGGGCAAAAGGGGGGTTTGAGCAAACCAGTGGGGTTCACTCAAACCCATAGGGGTTCGCTCGAACCAAGGTTCGAGCAAACCCCCTTTCCACGATCCTTCACTTTTGGATTTTTGTCGAGAATAATGGGCCCCATCATTAAATGGGTTCACTCGAAGGGGAGTTCTAGTGAACCCCCTTTGGGTTCACATGAACCAAAAGTTCGTTTGAACCCCCAAAAACCAATTTTTTTTGCATGGGCTCATTTTTTGTAACTTTTTCTTCCTCACTAGAATTGTAAACCACTTTTGTGGGTTTACCCTGATATATCATATATCTATCCAACCTTGCATACTGAGCTCTAGGAGCTTGCTTCAATCCATACAACACCTTCAATTTGTAGATCATATCAGGTTTATCTAACAACTAAAATCCTTTCGATTGTTCCATGTAAACTTCTTCCAACTCTCTATTCAAGAAAGCAGACTTCACATACATCTAATAAACTTTAAAATCCTTATGTGATGCAAAAGCCAAAAAAATTGAATTGCTTCCATCCTAGCCACCAGGGAAAATGTCTCCTCAAATTCTATTCCTTCAACTTATGCATAGCCCTTACACACAAGCCTTTCCTTATTTCTTACCACTTCTCCATTCTCATTCAACTTATTTATGAATACCCACTTAGTTCCAATAATTTTTTTTATTTTCAAGTCTAAGAACAAGTTCCCAAGCCTGATTCTTCTTAATCTTCATAAGTTCTTCCATTTCCTTCATCCAATGTTCATCTTTGCATGTCTCACTCACTGTCTTAGGTTCAACTTTAGAAAGTAAACATAGATTTACCTCTGCTTCAACAGCTCTTCTTCTTGTCATCACACCTTTTCTTTTGTCTACAATGATCTATTCTTCTGAATGATTTCTTTGTACATACTTAGGGGTCTTAGGGGTTTTTTACGGAGCTTCTTCCTCTTCATTCTGCACTTCTTTTTCCTTAGCTTTTTCTTCTTCTCTACAAGCAGGTTCATCTAACTCATATCCATCTATTATCATTGAATTCCTCAAATCTTCATCAACCTTGATACTTGCACTTTCTAGAATCCTTCTCAATATTTTATTTTAACATCTATAAAATTTTGTTTCAATAGAATATCTAAGGAAGATACCTTCATCAAACCTTGCATCAAACTTTCCTAAGTTTTCATCATCTCTTCTGATATAACATTTGCTTCCAAACACTCTAAAGTACTTGGCAGTAGGAATCCTTTCATACTACAACTCATAGGGATCCTTTGTGTTGTTAGCTCTTTCTTGAACTTTGTTAAGTATGTAAAAAATAGTATGAATTGCTTCTCTCCAGTAGACTTCTGGTAGGTTAGCTTCTTTCATCATAGTCCTTGTAGCTTCTTGAATAGTCCTATTTTTCCTTTCAACCACTTCATTTTACTAAGGAATCCTAGGGGTAGACAAGTTCCTTTCATGCCTGGATGATTCTCACAAAACATGTTAAATTCATTGGAGGTGAACTCTCCACCTCTGTCAGATCTCAAACATTTGATTTTCAAATCCATATCATTTTTAAGGTCATAACTTTGAATGCTTTAAATCTATCTAGGGATTCATATTTTTCTTTAAGAAAAGTAACACAAGTCATTTTAGAGTAATCATTAATCAAAAGCATGAAATACATATCACCTTGAAGACTTATCACTCTTATCAGACCACAAAGGTCTGCGTGTACCAATTCCAACAATAGAAGATTGTTCTTTTCCCTTGAAACTACTTCTAATTTGTTTTCCAAATTGACAATCTCTACAAAAATCATTGATAGGCTTTGTAATCCTCAAAAGATATCTCATTGCTTGAACTGAACTAATTCTAACTAGGTTATCAAAATTGATGTGACACATTCTCCTATACCATAACTAGCTATTATTAATCTAAGTCAAAAAATAGTGACCATCAACACCCTTGAGTTGATAGATATTTCCATATGTCATCTTTCCAGAAACAATCACAATTTTGGACCCTTTTCTAATCTCACATCCATCATCCTAAAATATAAGATTGTATCATTTGCCCAAAAATCAAGAGGTTATGCCTTAAACCTTTAACATAGTAAACATCTTCAATATTATGCTTTCCATCAAAACTGATTGAATCTATTCCATAAATCTTAGTACCTGAATCATCTCCAAATTTAACAAATCCTCCATCATATTTTTCAAGTTTAACAAATTTAAGCTTTTGTCTCAGGTCATATGATTTGAGCAACCACTATCAATAACCCAATATTTCTTGTCCTATCTAACATGAAAAGCAAATACCAAAGTGCCTCCATCTTTATCATTTTTCTCCAGAACACTTTCCTTCACACAATTTTCAAAGTTAGCATAATCAGATTCATCTTTCATATCCAAGAACAAACATTCATTATCATCAACATCTCCATAATCAAATTCATCATCAGAAATACTAGCATCTTCTCTAACATAGTAGCTTTTCTTAATCATTTTTTCTTTGTTTTCCTTGTTCTTATTGTTCACAGTTCTGTTTGGACATCTCAAAGCATAGTGACCTATATTTCCACAACTAAAAAATTTGGAAGGTAATTTACCTTTGTACTTACCAGTGCCCTTTTTCATTCTTCTTACAAAGTTAGCTTCCATGTCATCAAGATCATATCCATCTGAATCTTCAACTTTTTTTGATTTTTCAGTCTTGAAAGTAGTCTCCACTTTTCCACCACTTTTTGAATCAATTTTCCTTCTCTCAAATGAAGTTAGTGTGCCAAACAACTTATCTCTAGTGTATGTATTAAAATTTGCAACTTTCTCAATAGCATAAACCTTTTCACTATAAGAATTAGGAAGAGTTCTGAGAAATTTCTTTAAACCACTTTAGGTTCTTTGACTTGTGCACCAAGACCTCTCATAGCACTTACCATTTCATCAACCCTTTGCATGTAACTTGTAATTGTTTCATCTTCAGTCATATGCAAAGTCTCAAATTGTGTCTTCAAATTTTGCAACGTAGGTTGTTTGACCTTGTCATCTCCTTCATAAATACTTTCTAGCATATCCCAAACTTCTTTAGTAGTTTTTAGATCCATAACTTTCACTAATTCAGTATGTGCAAAACTACTCAAAAGAACAAACTTTGCTTTACCATATGTTTCATAGGCCTTGATTTCATCGCTTGTGCTTGAATTATTTGGAGGTATGCTATATAATATCAATATTTCCTTAACGACATCAAATCCAAGGTAAATCAAATAGCCTTCCATCTTCACTTTCCATAATGCATAGTTTATGCCATCAAACATAGGGATCTCCTTCTTTCTTTCCATCCCAGATCTACCTCAAGCAGTTAAGCTTTTCTCCAAGGAACCTTGCTCTTATACCAATTTTTGAATGAACAAGACAATTGAAAGGGGGGTGAATCAATTGTATCGAATTAAAACATCAAAACCCTCAACAGTAATAAGATCTACATGCATTCATTTAATCTTTATTATGTTATAATGTTTAAACATGAAATGCAAATAACAAAAATAGAAACAATAAACACCATTAATAACATATTAAAACAATTAATATCATTTATTTGAAAGAAAAGAATAAATTGTTTAAAAATTTTAATGTCAAAGAAAATTTTTGTGTTTAACTCATATATCTTATGTATTCTTAAGTTGGGAAATGTTAGAAGAAATGTATATGTTCCCTTAATTGATTTAGAAATATATTTTTTTTAAAAGAATGAAAATAAATGTTATTTTTCTTTGTAACAATTACAAGAACTCAAAAAAAGAACTTTCATATGTTTGTAGCCTAAGCATTATCTTGCAAAAACTACTTGTAGACATCCAAATTTGGACACTTAATTTATCCAAATTTATCACTTTTCGTCTAAACATCCTCCTATCCGAGTTAATTAAGTAATATTACTATTATTTAATTAATATCTTTAATTCTGCCAAATTCCTAAGGTATTTAATTAATAATTAAATACCTTACCCTTCTTAATCCTCTTTTCATCAAATAAATTAAATAAATATTACATTTATTTAATTCCTCACATGTTATTTTCATCTAATCCTAATCCATTTCCTAATCTCTTCATTAAGGATGTGCACATGCCTAATCCTTGATTAGGATGTGTCACATCCTCCAACTTTTGCAAGTTGGCTTTTAATCCTAATTAACCCCTAATTATCTTCTAATTACTGATTAATTAATCTTAATCAGTACCTTGGTCAACTCTCCCCATTCCCCAAGGAATTTTTAATTCTTTTTTATTCTATCCTAGATTCCCCTCCTTTATATGTGAATTTTTAATTCACATTCCATCCTTCCAAGGCTTCTAGAACCTTGGACTTGTCACAATCTCCACATGTGACCAAGTCCCACCTTTTTGGAGCCCACCTTTTATCCTCTAGATCCTCTTAGGAATGTGAATTTTTAATTTATATCCCCAACCACCTTTCTTTTTTCCATGTATATTTTTGAGGAATTCCAAAATTCCTCAAATGTCCCTTTCACTCCCACTTGGAGACAAGAAATCTCTTTTTGTGGAAATCTTCTCACTCCCCAAGGTGTTTATCCTTCCTCCACCTCATGTACCTTTTTGACACCTCACTTACACCTCATCTTCTCTTGGCCATTTCACCATCCACATGTCAAAATGTGAGGGCTTGTGGGTTCTCAACCCACCATAGCCCTTCATTTTGACTTTGTTGGATCAATCTTGACCGTTGAATTCTCTAGAGAATTCAAATTCTTCTATAAATACCCCCTCCTTAAGGGCATTTTCAACACTTTAGATTTGAGCAACCTTATGCTGCCAATTTGCCTTCTCAAACACTTAGCCATTTGATAACTACATGCTGCCAATTTGCATTCTCACTCATTTTACTATCACCTAGCCATTCATTCTAGTCATTTTCCACATCCAATCTTGCATTCAGTCACTTAAGAAGCCATCCAAGGAGCACACAAGGTCATCCAAATCAAGGGCCAACCAAGGAGACATCAACAGCAAGGAAGGTGAAATCGTTTGTATCTTGTTTTATCCATTTTCCTTCTTATTTTATCACTCTTTAGGCTAATCTTGAAGTGTCCTTAGTATTTTATCACTTGCATTTCTTAGTTATTTTGCATGTTAGAGTAGGGTAAAATTCTTAGGATCACATTTATGGCACGCTCGGTAGGACCCACAAACGGGTTCTTGCATTTAACCTCCCTTTTTGTTAAAAATTTTACAGGAAAAGGTCACAGAAAGGCGGCAGCGCCCTTTTCCTTACCGCAGAAAGGCGGCAGCACCCCCATTTTGCTGCAGAAAGGCGGCAGCGCCCTCTTGTCCACTGCAGAAAGGCAGCAGCGCCCTACATTTAAAAGTTTTATTTTCTTCTAACAAGTTTACTGCAATTAAGGATATATTTAGAAGGTTTTTCTAACATTTTTCTTGCAGTAGGAGGGGAACAACTTTTCTTTTTTCTTAAAAATCTGACAAAGTTTGTTGCAGAAAGGTGGCAGTGCCTTCTGCCTTACTACAAAAAGGCGGCAGCGCCCTACATCTGAAAGTTTTATTTTCCTCTAACAAATTTGCTACAACTAGGGATATATTTAGAAGGTTTTTCTAACACTTTTCTTGCAGTAGGAGGGGCACAACTTTTTTTTTTCTTAAAAATTTGACAAAGTTTGCTACAGAAAGGCGGCAGCACCCTCTACCTTACTGCAGAAAGGCGACAGCGCCCTACATCTGAAAGTTTTATTTCTTCTAACAAATTTGCTGCAACTAGAGATATATTTAGAAGGTTTTTCTAACACTTTTCTTGCAGTGGGAGGGGCACAACTTTTTTTTTTCTTAAAAATCTGACAAAGTTTGTTGTAGAAAGGCGGCAGCGCCCTCTTGTCCACTGCAGAAAGGTGGTAGCGCCCCCATTTTGTTGTAGAAAGGCAGTAGCGCCCTCTGCCTTACTGTAGAAAGGTGGCAGCGCCCTTTGCCTTACTACAAAAAGGCGGCAGCGCCCTCTTGTTCATTGTAGAAAGGTGGCAGCGCCCCAAAACAAGACAGTTTGGGAGGTAAAATAGTCATTTTAGCTTCGTTTTGGCTCTCATTTTTTGCTATTGTCAAGTAATAACCCTCTAACATTGTTTTGGAAATAATATTGGTGTTTTTTGGCTAACGTGTTGTAGCATATTAGGGCGTACTTGATCAAGAATGAAGAAAAAGATAGCTAACATTTGTTTGCAGGGCCATCTATTTGATTAGATCTGCAAAAAATTATCCTTGTTGTTTTGGAACATAGTCTAATTAGGGGGAATAAACATCATTGCTTGCTGTGATTGTTTGTTCTTGTGTTACCCAATGGGGCATTAATTTGTTTTCGCTTTCCCCTTGCACTTTGTGTGAGCCTGGGGAGTAGTTGGAAACGGTTAGTGTCTTCTTTTTAGTGGGACCTGCTTGAGGATTTCATCACCCCAAGGGACGATTCCAACCACGCGTACCGGCGAGGTATATAAAAGGGGGAGAACAAAAGTTGTACCCCAATCCAGTCGCGTCATAATTGGCGGAGCGTCGAAGCTAGGGTGATACCTAGATAGATGTGAAGAGTTGGTCTGAGCCTTTCAGTATCTCGCTGGGTTCTCGACTCACGCTTGTGACGGACTGGTGTTCACGGTTGTGCCTCACGTACCGAGAGTATATCGAGGACTCCCTAGAAGCCTTGTGCATCCTAGATTAAGACCTTGCCTTGCCATACCCTTAATATTAATCATAGGATTATGCTTGCTTGAAGTGTTTTCTTGTAAAAAATCTATCAAATTTTTGATACTTTGGTCTTACCTTATCATTTTGTGTCCTTTCCATAGCCACTGCCATCAAAACTAAACTTTGTCTTATTGCAGAAAGGTGGCAGTGCCCCCTACTTTACCATAGAAAGGTGGCAGCGCCCCTGATTTTACTGCAGAAAGGCAGCAGCGCCCCTGATTTAACTGCAGAAAGGCGGCAGCGCCCCTAATTTTACTGTAGAAAGGCGATAGCGCCCCTGATTTACTGCAAAAATTTGTCAACGCCCCTAATTTTGCTGACTACGCCCCTAATTTTGCTGACAACGCCAGGATCTTTACTGCAGAGGGGCGGATTTGCCCTCCTAAACACCCGAAATCATCTTGTTTGGATTCGTTTAGCCTCCAAACCATCATCTAATCGTTCCCAACTATTATCTCATCATCTTAAGCCTCCATTTTGTCACTCTAAACCTCTCAAAACCATCATTTGATCCGTTTAAACCTCCATCTTAGCATTCCAAACCTTTGTTTAACCATTATAAATCCCCACTCACTCTTCATAATTATCTTCAATCCACCCATTTATTCTAATTTCCTCATAATTTTACCGCCAAACACCACTCATAACCAAACCTCCTTAAACTTTCCTTACAAAGTGGTTACCCAAATTGACCATAGCACTTGAATTTGATTATTAGCCTTTAACTTCAACCCCAATCAATTCGCTTCCATCTTGAGGTGAATTCGGTGTCATAAGTTATCGTCCTTGGCCCAATCAATCCATTCTTATCTTAAGGTAGATTTGGTGCCATAATCGTCCTCTTAATCAATCAAAGCTCTAGGTCACTAAGGATAACTTCCTTTGATCAAGTTTAAGGTCTCTCTCTCACATCTTTCATCATCCAATCATACCCATCTAATCATCCAAATCTATCAAATCCAATCATTTTGTCAAATCATCTAATTACCCAATCAATCAAATCACATTCGTTCTATCACCACAATCCTATCCAATCCGATCTATTCAATCAAAATCCAGTCAACCTTATCCAATCCAATCCAATCACATCACCCTTGACCCAATCAATATACTTCCATCTTGAAGCAGATTCAGTGTCGATCATCAGAATCAATCCCATTACATCATCCAATCATCCTAATCTAAGCTTTAGTCCTATCCTGATCTGAGCTTGACCCAAAATCTCAATTTGAGCTTTAATCTATTCCCATCCAAAATCTTTTATCCGTCCTCTTTATCCTTTCACCATCATGAATCCTCATCCTCCATCAATAGTAGTCAAGGGAAACCCTAATTATGTGGACGACGATAACGAAAGTCTTGTCGATCAAGAAGAATATGACATAGATCCCCTTGATGCTATTGTCACTAGTAAGCTTTCTCCACCCACTTTCCACAATCCAATCACCCCTTCCAGTTATCCTGTTATGTCTTTATCCATGCCTAATCATGCTCTTTATGCCACCTTTGACAATGGATATCTAGTATCTTCTTCATCCCCATATTTGTCAGGTCCTTCATCTACATCATCCTCTTATACAACATCTACATCCTCTTATCCTAATTTTCCATCCCAATACTCCTATTACAATTCCCCATCCATGTCCCCCTATCATAATCCTCTTTCCTAATCTTCCCATACTAATCCTACATCCACACCCTTTTACCTTAATCCTACATCCACATATCCTCATCCTAATCCACCATCCCAATACCTTTATTATAATCCATCCCCCACATCCTCTTGTCCCACTACACCACCTATATCCTCTTGTCCTAATCCACAATCCATGTCCCTTATCTTAATTCACCACTCCAATATCCTTACCTTAACCCTCCATCCAATCCTAGTCCTCCATCTACTCCTAGTCCTCCATCCAATCCCATTCATCCATCTACTCCTAGTCCTCCATCCAATCCTAATCCCCCATCTACTCATAGTCCTACATTCAATCCCATTCCTCCATCTAACCCTAGTCCACCAATCCATAATCCCTCATCCATTTCTACACCCTAGCCAAGCCAAACATATGCAAGTCTCTTATTTCAGAAGTTCTCCAAGGACTCATTACAAAGAAGCCATCCCCAACTCCACATCTTGAAGTCACAGAACCATGCCATCTAGATCCATCATCCATGGTCACTAGTGATGAGACCCTTCTCCATACCACACCTATTATTGATATTACCACCCCTAGTACTGCTCAAACCATTGAAACCATTGAACCCACTAAATCCATTGAACCCCCATCTCCTACTCCAAGAACCACCTAATCCATCGAAGACACTCAATTCCAATCCACTCCCTCTACTCCTAGATCCACCCAAATCCAATCCAATCCTCCCACTCCTAGTAGCACCAAAATCCATTCCGGTAACTGCATCGAATCTTCCATCCCTCCATCTTCCCCACTTGAAGAGTCCAACAAGACTCCATTATCATGCCTCCCACACACGATGAGTCACGCCAAGAGTCTAATACAAAGCATGCCAGCATGTCCCCTTCTCCAGATCAAGATCCTACCATCCCATCTAGTCCACCTCAAGATCACAGTCCCCCATCCATTCCATCCCATGATCCCCTTGTCATTCAAGCTTCCACTGCTCCATCTCCATCGCATGAGCCTACTACCACAAATCCAGATCCTATCATGGCCCCTACTCCCTCTCCGATGTTGCTATCCCATCATCTCCTTCTCATGATCCCCCATCATCGCCTAAAAATGCTATCCCCACACCGCTTGCATATCCCCTTGGTCCTCTCACATTCCTCCATGGTGGTCTCCTCGCAGAAGAAAAACAAAGCATATACACCAACCCTCCTCTTCCACCTAATAATGAACTCCCATCATTCTTCCAGAATAACAAAAATCCTGTCCTAGATCGAATGCTCAAGAGAATGAACTATCAAGGAAAAGGTTTAGGCATTCATGAGCAAGGTATTATAGAGCCCATCCAAGCTAAAGAACATTTGTATCTGCAAGGTCTTGGATGTACTACTCATGACTCACAATCTAAAAATGTTGGTACAACCTCTAAACGTCCTCAACAAGCCTCTTCTAAAATAAATATAGGCTCTTTCCATCGCTCCACCAAATCACATGTTGCCATTCCTCCTCTATAGTATCGCCTCAAAACCACCGTTCATATTCCTCCTTCATATGCTCCATCCATTTTGGGTCCTTACATCCCTCCATCTACCATCTCGAATCCTCCATCTACCATGCCCATGTTTCCTCTAGGTCCGACATCTATTCTAGGCTCCTATATCCTAAAATCACCTTCTCCATCTCGTCCTATCCATCCCTTCATCCATTCATCACCTATCCATCTCATCCATCATAAACATCCCTCTCACATACCCCATAGTCAGGATCAACAAAGGCGCATACCTAAACATCCTCCATCTACACATAATCCCCATACTCCTACCTCCATCACTCCACATCATCCATCTCCTCACACCCATCCCATTGCTACTAAAAGCACTTTGGTTGTTAAAGAAAAAATGCATAAATCCAAGCATCCACATGAATCTACGGCTCCCCATGTCCCCTCTAAAAGATATGGTGAAGAGAAGAAAAATCTAAATCTACATCAAATCCGTAGGCCACAAAGACCCACCAAAGAAAAAATCAAAACCATGTGGATCCCAAAGAAAAAAGATGCAATGCCATCACATGAAAAATCTGTAAGAACATCCAAAGTCGCTAATCCAAAATCTAATCATACACCCCTTTCATCTCCTAAGTCTGTTTTGGGTCCTATGTCCCGAAATTCACCATTCCATCTCCTCCATTATCCCCACATTCTCCATCCCTTAATCCTATTATCTTTTCACATCCACCACCACATGTGCCAATGTTGGTCCTGAACACATCTCCCCATCACATATCCACCCCATCATTTTATCCATACCCTTTCCAGCATCCCATCCATTATCCCATGTATCAACCCCATCAAATCCCTCTAATTCACCCTCATGCATAATCCATTTAGCCTAATAAGGTTGTACCAACATCCAACAGTCACTTCAAACATGGGCTCATAACACCTTGATCCTTATCACATGTCTTCTAAATCTGCTTATCCACTTCCTTATCCTTACCCATCTCCTTCTGCATGACATCCAAAAAGTCAAAAAATCCAAAAAAAATAAAAAATAAAAAATAAAAAATAAAAAAATCAAAAAAAAAAAAAAATTAAAAATCAAAAATAAAATAAAATAAAATAAACAAAATAGTAAAGAGAAATAATCCATCCAATGGTGAAAACTTGGCAAACAAGCGCCTTGGATAGATACCATGATGAAAACTTGGCAAACAGGCGTCATGCGTAAATCCCCATCTGCACTTAGGGGCAACTTCCTGATATGCATTCCCTCCATCCGCTATGCTTCTAGCTATGCACCCGTCTCCCTGTTATCCATCCTCTTCATAAATCCCCCCCATCTCACCTATCTTCCACATCCTACTATCATATCCCATTCATCTCCCATTCCCACCATCCTTCTTGTGATCTTGATCAAAATAGGGGCACCTATCTATGCATGCTTTGGACACCTATTGGTATACATTCCTTTCATCCATGCTCTATCATATTCCTTAGCCACCCATCCTATCCTCATCTAGTTATCTCTTTTATCTTCCCATCCACTTGTCTTTTATCCTTCATGCCTCCTCATATATGACATATCTAGAGTGGGGGCATCTTCTTCCTTTGTGACATAATCCTTGGAGACATCATCTATCCTAGCATCCCTTTCATCTCCCAATCCTTTTGTCCCTATCCATCTATCATAGCATCCCTTCCATCTCCCCATCCTTATCTCCGTATCCATCTATCCTAGCATTCCTTTCATCTCTCAATCCTTATATTCCTATCCATCCAAACAATCCCTCCCATTCCCCATCCCTATATCTCTATCCATTCTTTCATCTTTATCCTCATCCCATATCACAATCCCTTGTCATTAGTATCTGGCTATAGGCCTCCCCCCATGCAACCCAATGCCATTTATCTCATCATCATCACCCCTTCTTCTCTTGCACATCTTTCCAATCCCCTATCACTTTTCATCACTCATCTATCTATCATATCATCCTCCCAAGTCATTTTAATGCTTTGGATAACTTCCCATCCCTGAACTTTATGTGATCATCATCATCCTATCCAATCCAATAGGTCTATCCTATCTTGTTGTATCGGTCCCATCTTTTTATCCACTTATCCTATCATCATCCATCATCCTTTATTCATTGTTTTCCTTTGGTCTTGTCGAACTACGTTGCCCCTGCGCTTTCACGTAGGCAAGGTCGATCATTTGATCCGCCCCCGAGGCTCCATCATCGATCTTCATTGTCCACTTTTCTCTTCTATCGTCTATCGTCTATCATCGATCTTTCTCCTTTGGTCCATCCTATCTTTACCATCCATCAAGGTCTCCATCTTGGTCAATCATCCACCTTTCACTGAACTACGAGGGCTCTGTGTTTTCACGTAGGCAAGGCTAATCTTTGATCGGCCCCCGAGCCCCTAGGTCTTTAGGGTGTGTCAATCTCATGTCTTATCTCCCTTGTGTCATGTCATCAAGCTATGCCCTTACTTATCTAGCTAGTTCTCAACAAACAAGAGCCACTTGTATCATCAAATCCAATTAGTTTTGAATAGCTTACGTCATATTGATCTTTTCGCTTAGTACCCATCATCGATCTCAATAGGATGCATCCTTCCTAATAGACCTCATCAATCCCATCCCTCCCCTTGATCCTATGGCAAAGGACGTTTGAAATTGATTGTGATATTTTGATACTTTTGGATTTTGTTTATCCCTATCATCACTTGTCAAGGCTGCCATGATCCATCATATTATGGTGTGTTTTGATTGGTCAACATAGGGGCATATCTTGTTTTTTTGTTTGATTGTGTCTTCTTGGTTGTCCCACGTAGTACCCACCAAGATCCCCGAGGTCTTGTGTCATGTTGGGGCATCCTTTTGTGCTTGTTGTTATCTCAATACCTGGCCCGACCAAGGTCTTTGTGACTTTGGGGTGTTGGGGTAGCCTTCTTGTCTGTTGTGTTTGTTTTATGCATTAGACACTAATTCGCCTTTGTTCCACATACCCTGGCACTTGGTGTCTTATGCTATAACAAAAATCAGTGCTCCGAAGATGGAAAATTGCATTAGGATTGCATTTCATTTTCCATTCTATCGTCTTGCATGTATCCCCCCATCCATTCATCCTTCCTCCTTATCTCACATCTCTATCCAATCCCCATCCATTCCATTTAGCCCGAATCATCTAATCATATCCTTGGTCTTGTCCCCAGTCTCGTTACCAGCCTTGACCCATCATCATCATCCATTAGTATCCTTCCCTATCCCTTTGGTTTTATTTTGGGATGTATCCTTCCCTCATCAACAACACTTTTATCATCATCATCGGGAGGTATTCTTCCCTATCCTTTAGTGGTGTTTTGGGATGTATCCTTCCCTCATCAATACCACTCAGTCGGATGTATCCTTCCCTATCCTCATGTTGTTTCAGGATCCTTCATTCCCTCATTGACAACACTCCATCCATCATCAACCCATTTTGGCTTGTACCTTGATTGGGGCACCATCACCTTTTGTCCTCAAATCCATTTGTGCTTCATCCATCTCCTATCGCTTATCCTCTTCTCTTGTCATCTTCCTCATCTCCCCTTGCATCACATCATCTATTTCGAGAGCACACATGTGTTCTCTTTAACCGCATGTCCTCTCGAGGGGGCATCCTCAATCCCTACTCTTCATCTTCACCCCCATCGTCTTTCTTCCTAGTCATCCCTTTGATGACTGGGGCATCTTTTCCAATCTAACCATCTTCTTCTAGGTTCTATATTTTAATATTCTTTGAAATGATGCTACTTCATAGCACCATCTCAAAGAGGAGCAAAATGTAGACATCCAAATTTGGACACTTAATTTATCCAAATTTATCACTTTTCATCTAAACATCCTCCTATCCAAGTTAATTAAGTAATATTACTATTATTTAATTAATATCTTTAATTTTGCCAAATCCCTAAGGTATTTAATTAATAATTAAATACCTTACCCTTCTTAATCCTCTTTTCATCAAATAAATTAAATAAATATTACATTTATTTAATTCCTCACATGTCATTTTCATCTAATCCTAATCCATTTCCTAATCTCTTCATTAAGGATGTGCACATGCCTAATCCTTGATTAGGATGTGTCACATCCTCCAACTTTTGCAAGTTGGCTTTTAATCCTAATTAACCCTAATTATCTTCTGATTACTGATTAATTAATCTTAATCAATACCTTGGTCAACTCTCCCCATTCCCCGAATTTTTAATTCCTTTTTATTCTATCCTAGATTCCCTCCTTTATATGTGAATTTTTAATTCACATTCCATCCTTCCAAGGCTTCTAGAACCTTGGACTTGTCACAATCTCCACATGTGACCAAGTCCCACCTTTTTGGAGCCCACCTTTTATCCTCTAGATCCTCCTAGGAATGTGAATTTTTTTAATTCACATTTATATCCCCAACCACCTTTCCTTTTCCTGTGTAGATTTTTGAGGAATTCCAAAATTCTTCAAATGTCCCTTTCACTCCCACTTGGGGACAAGAAATCTCTTTTTGTGGAAATCTTCTCACTCCCCAAGGTGTTTGTCCTTCCTCCACCTCATGTACCTTTTTGACACCTCACTTACACCTCATCTTCTCTTGGCCACTTCACCATCCACATGTCAAAATGTGAGGGCTTGTGGGTTCTCAACCCACCATATCCCTTCATCTTGACTTTGTTGGATCAATCTTGACCGTTGAATTCTCTAGAGAATTCAAATTCTTCTATAAATACCCCCTCCTTAAGGGCATTTTCAACACTTTGGATTTGAGCAACCTTATGCTGCCAATTTTCCTTCTCAAACACTTAGCCATTTGATAACTACATGCTACCAATTTGCATTCTCACTCATTTTACTATCACCTAGTCATTCATTCTAATCATTTTGCACATCCAATCTTGCATTTAGTCACTCAAGAAGCCATCCAAGGAGCACACAAGGTCATCCAAATCAAGGGCCAACCAAGGAGACATCAACAGCAAGGAAGGTGAAATCGTTTGTATCTTGTTTTGTCCATTTTTCTTCTTATTTTATCACTCTTTAGGCTAATCTTGAAGTGTCCTTAGTCTTTTATCACTTGCATTTCTTAGTTATTTTGCACGTTAGAGTAGGGTAAAATTCTTAGGATCACACTACTATATAGTATTTAAAGATGAAAATAATTCATACTCCTTTCTTGTGAATTTCATTGTTACTGAGTTTTAAAAAAATATTATTGCATCCATATATTGAGAAAAAAAATGGATTCTCAATATAGTATAGAAAATCGATAGATTACATTGTTGGAAGTAATTTCAACTCCTGATGTAGCATGTCCATCTCCTGACAGCTCCTAAAGTAGCAATTTTAGCTCCTAACACTACCTTCCTCTTTTCTTTGCTCAGGTCAATGATTTGTTCTCTTTACTCTTTTTGGTTCCGCAGAATCTTCAACTCCAGATAGTGGTGGCAATACGGTTTTATCTTTTGATGGCATTTTTTATACTTTATTTTTCATATATTTTTTATATTTAAAGGATAATGTTTAAACCTAGGCATATCTTTTTATATTTTGTGTGGTAAAAGGTATTTACTTGACGTGAAATTCAATTTACTAAAGAATTAATGTATGTCATTTATTTTTATTTTTCTTGGGGGTCAAGTTTTCCCATAAAGTATCTTTTATGTAAGAAGTTTTTGATTAAAAATAGCGAGAGTAGAAAATAGGAGTGGTGAGCCATTTTCTAGAGAATGCTCTGTAGAGAAAGTTTGAGAAGCATCTCTGTCGAATCAAATATTTTGAATGAATTAAATCATCAATCTTTTTGGGTTAATTTTATGTGTTCTAAATTTTCAATATTATTCAGTGATTTAAAATTTCTGAGTTGAAGTTTTTTTAGTTTTATGTCTTCTCCTCTACCTCTGGCCTTCAAAGTGGTATATGATTAGGTTTATCAGAGCAGGTTCACAGAAAATGGGTTTTCTTAAAAAGCTCCAACAAAGGTATTCTCACAAGCACAAGCTTGACAAATCCACAAATTCCACAATTTAATGTCAAGAATTATGACTACTGGGCAATTACCATGAGGGCATTGTTTTTCTTACAAGATTTATGGGAGTTGGTAGAGAATGGATTTCCAGAGCCGGCTGATGCAACAACATATAATGCTTTGACTCAAGTAGAGAAGGATTTATTGAAGGATAATAAGAAGAAGGATTCAAAAGCTCATTTCTTTATTCTCCAAGGAGTGCATGAGAGCATTTTTCCAAGGATTACAATAGCAGCAAGGTCCAAACAAGCATGGGATATACTACAAACAGCCTATTGATGGAAAAATTCAAAACAACAAAACTACAAATACTGAGAAGGGATATTGAAACTATGTACATGAAGGAAAATGAATCAATAGATTCATTCTTCACCCAGATCATTGGACTAGTAAATCAAATTAGATCACATGGTGATACAATAGAAGATAGAAGAGTGGTTGAAAAGATTCTAAGGAGCTTACCCACAAAATTTGATACAATTGCAGTAACCATAGAGGAATCAAAGGACCTCACACAATTTTCAATAGATGAGTTGCATGCATCTCTCATTTCTTACAAACACAAGCTAAGCAGATTAGCAAACACGTCACTAGAACATGCTTTCAAGTCACAAGTTTTAGTCAACCAAGGAAGATGCATAGATAGATCAAATTTTAGAGGAAGAGGAAGAAACTCTTATAGAGGTGGAAGAAGCAACCCATCAAGCTCGAGTGGAAGAGGTAGCATCCATAACCCAACTCAAAATCCATCTCAAAGTCAGCCTCAAGGTCAAAGGTATGATAAACCTCAAGCCCAATCTCACTATTGCAAAAAATTTGGGCATTATTTGGGTGAATGTAGAAAGAAGCAATATGATTTCAGTAAGCAAAATTTAAATTTTACAAAAGAAAATCAAAATCAAAAGTCAGAACCAAGCACAATGTTTTTGGCATGTAATGTTGCACAGGAAAATGAAAAAGATGTATTTTTTTTAGATTTAGGCTGTAGTAATCATATGATTGGAAATTTAGAAATGTTTTCTAGTTTGGATGAGAGTGTGAAGTCATATGTAACATTGGGCAATGACAACAAAGTAGAAGTCAAAGGAAAAGGTAACATCAATATTCTAACTAAACAAGGGAAGAAGAAGTATATTTCAAATGTGTATTTTGTGCCTGGTTTAAAACATAATTTAATGAGCATTGGACAGCTTGTTCAAAAGGGTTATAGAGTATTTTTCAAAAACAAATAATGCACAATTTTAGACAAATATCCAAGTAATCAGCTTATAGCTAAGGTTCAAATGACCAACAATAGGATGTTTTCCCTAAGAATAAAACCAGATTTGAAGGTAGAGTTTGTTCAAGAAAACCCCCAATGAACCCACAAGTGCATGAAGAAAAAGTTGCAACAGTCACACAAACAGTCTTTCAAGCTGAAATTAAGGATGAGAATTGGTTATGGCACCTAAGATTTGGACATTTAAAATTTGGAAGCTTAAATCTATTGCATAAGAAAATAATGGTGAAGGGGCTACCTCTAATAGAAAAACTAGATAGAATATGTGAAGGTTGCATCTTGGGAAAGCAACATAGAGAATCATTTCTAGCAGGGAAGTCAATTCATGTGAATAAACCATTAGAGATTGTTCATTTAGATTTGTGTGGACTAATGCAAACAACCTCCATTGGAGGAAGCTACTACTTCTTGACATTCATTGATGACTACACAAGAAAGATATGGGTCTACTTTCTAAAACATAAAAATGAAGTGTTTGATTACTTTCGTCAATTCAAGGCTCTTGTTGAAAAGAAAAGTGGGTATTACATCAAAGCATTGAGAATGGATAGAGGTGGTGAACACATTTCAAGAGATTTTTTAAATTTCTTCAAAGATCATGGGATTCACAAGTAGTTTACAACTAGATATACACCTCAACAAAATGGGTTGGCTAAAAGAAAAAACAAAACAATCATGGAAATGGCTAGAAGCATGTTAATGGAAAAACATTTGTCAAATGAGTATTGGGTTGAAGCTGTAGCATGTGTAACAAATATAATTAATGTTAGTGTAATTAATATTTAATTACACTTGCATAACTTTACTTAGGTAATATTTAATTCCTAGGTTAGTTAAATCTCATCTTTATCTTATTGAGCTATCTTGTTACTCAAGATAAGATTAGGGTTATGCATCTTTACTTTTATAAAGTAAATCATATCTTGTAATTATCAATTCCTGAATAATATTATGTTGCACATTTTTTTTCAATATCTCTAATTTTTTTGTTTTTCTCTTATGTGGAAGGATAATCTAGTTTGCATTTCAGATCTTGGTTTCTAACATGGTATCAAAGCATTGATTTGCAACCCCTTCTCAATTTTTTTGAGAAAATCATTACAGGGTTTATTCAGAATTCTTCGAGGGTATCATGCCTTGAGTTCATTCATGCGGCATTTTGGATCAGATCGGGCTTCACCATTGGATTCAGAGTGCTGGAAAAAGTCAAGATTGGCTTTTGTTTTGCAGATTTTGGTCATCGTTTGCCAGATCTGTGAGGGTTTCATGCTCAAAGTTTTTTTGCAAGCTCTAGGGGTAGCCAGACTTTCAGAGTAGTTTGAGCATGAACAGAGGTCACCATTTCGTTCGCAGTGGCCAAAAACCCTAAGATCACCCTTCGTTTTGTCAATTTTGGTAAAAGTTGATTCTAGGGCAAAAAAATTTGCCTAGGGGGTCGTATGGCCTCCCCAACATGCAATTCAAGGCACGTTTTCTTTCAAAAAATTCAAAAAAAAATAAAAATTGAAATTTTTTATTAATTTTGTGCGCTGCTCACATAGAACATAGTGCCACCACCATGCCACCAGGAGCGGCGGCCACTAGGCAACTGCCCCAACTCTCCACCAACACCTTCATCCCCCACGAGCTTCGTCTGCTCTGCCCTGGTCACATGGAGGACTAAGGGACATCTGCTCCACCCCCGTGAGCCCTTTTGTGCCATTCGCGGCCATATGGAGATTCGAGAGCTGAGATCTAGCCCCCAGCCGATCCAAGCCCCCAACCCTGGTCATATCGGCGACCAAGGGCTCGTGCCCAACCTCCAACCGCACAAAGGGAATATTCCTTTTCCATGCAGCATATTCCTCTGCCGGTCGTCAAATTTTTTGTAGGGGAGAGAGTTTTTGTGCCAATGGCTAGATGGCCGTCAATTTTTTTCTCGTGAAGTGCTGACATCATTGGCCGTACGGCCCTCTTTGCCCCTCCTAACCCTAGTTTGTCTTAAAAGAGCAATTTTTTTCTTTTGGTCATAACTTGGGCATACGGTATCAAAATAGGGTAAACGAGATATCGCCAGAAAGCTGGTTCCAAGAAATTTACAGTGGTGTAAGTTATTTTTCAATATTTTTCTATTTAGCTACTATTTTTTCTATTTGAAGTCAGATGTTCTTTTTTGGCTTCTAAGCTCATAACGTTTTGCCATGATCTTTGATTTTCGTCTTCTTTGTGGCATTGGAAAGGTATTGAAGAGCTCTATTTTGTTGTCCATGCACTTTTTTTTGTATCTTTCCCAAGTTTATCATTATTCCAAATTTGTCTCGATGGGTGTTTTGGAGATTACTTGGATGTATTGGCAGTTGAAAAAGTGAAACTTGAATATTTGCACTTCATTTTAGTACCACATCATCTTATTTTCTGTTTATGCACATTTAGCATTCTCTCCTTTTACAATCATTGGGTTATTGTAATAAATAAACTAAGATAAAGTTCCATTAGGGGGTTTTCTTGCATAATAATCTGATTAGAGTGTGCATGCACTTTGATCTCCATATTCATCTTGATTTGTTGGAAACTCGTATGGGTTATCTGGTTTCCTAGTTTCTTTGGCCACATTTTTTGCTATAGCTTGACACATATCCGATTCATCGGTTCACACTTCAGTTGAGAGATTATGTTTCTTGATCTAAATTGGTTCAGATCCTTCTCAGTTTGAGGGCCATGTTTTTATGGTTAATGTTCCAGAGTCTTCATGGTACTCCATCCCATGGAAGAGTTTTAGTCACGGTTTGGCATCAGCATTGAGATACACGATTTCCAGATTCTGTCATCATCTCATCTACTGTTGCTTCATAGATTCCAGGGTTGTTCCAGTTTGTGAGTTTTCTAGTGTTTTGTTGCATTGGGTCTGCTGTCACATTATCATGATTCTATTTTTTGTTTCAGTTGTAGACAGAAGTATCTTTCCTTGCTTATCAGATTTTGGGTTCTAGTGTTACTCCACAGTGTTCTTCCAGTGTTTCTTTGCAGCAGTCATCTCATTGTAGGGGGTTTTGTCCCACTGGGTTTTCCTTCTCTACCTCATTATTGCATTTGTACTTGGGTACCTAATCAAGCCTTGTTGTCGGGACCCATTCATGCTTTCTTGCATTCATCTTAGTTTTAGGTGCATGCTTTGTTAGTCTCCCTAAGTTGCACTTATGGGGGGGTGTTAGTATAATTAATATTTAATTACACTTGCATAACTTTACTTAGGTAATATTTAATTCCTAGGTTAGTTAATTCTCATATTTATCTTATTGAGCTATCTTGTTGCTCAAGATAAGATTAGGGTTATGCATCTTTGCTTTTATAAAGAAAATCATATCTTGTAATTATCAATTCCTAAATAATATTATGTTGCACATCTTTTTGCAATATCTCTACTTCTTTTTTTTCTCTTCTATGGAAGGATATTCTGGTTTGCATTTCAGATCTTGATTTCTAACAATTAATAGATGTCCAACTAAAAGTGTCATCAATATGATTCTAGAAGAAGCATGGACTGGAATGAAACATAATGTTTCACACATGATATTTTTTGGTTGTGTAGCATATGCTCATGTGCCAGATGAATTGAGAAGAAAGTTGGATAACAAAGGATAAAAATGTATATTTGAGGGATACAATGATGAATCCAAGGCATACAAGCTATACAATCCAATCAGCAAGAAGGTTATAATCAACAGAGATGTGCAGTTCCTAGAAGATGAAGCATGGGATGGAAGTTTGGAGAAAACAATCAATATTGAAGCCAACTTGCCACAAGAGGACAATGAAGTTTTTATACCAAAAAATACTCCATCAAATGTGACTCCTTCCACACCAATTCATGGTCAACAAAGTGGTCCACAAGTGACACCATCATCAAATGTAAGAACAACAACAAAAGGACAGCAAACACCATCTACAGTAGGGATTTCAAGTGTAGGACCATCAAGTCCACATTCTACAAGTCCAAGTTCAAGTGACATGTCAAATCCCACACTAGCAAGCTTAAGGAGATAGAAAATAAGAAGTTTAAGTGAGATTTATCAACAAAATGAATGTGAAAATAATGCAAGTCATAATTCTCTTTTTCCTTTATATTCACATGTTGAAGATTCAATTCATTTTGAAGATGCTATTAAAGAAGAAAAATGGGTGCATGCAATGAATGAAGAAATAGATGCTATTGAAATGAATCAAACATGGGAGTTAGTGAATCTTCCACAAGGAAAAGAGCTTATTGGAGTTAAGTGGGTTTACAAAACCAAATTGAATGCAAATGGTGAAGTACAAACTTGCATAAAACTAGGCTTGTAGCCAAAGGTTATTCACAACAACCCAGGATAGACTACAATGAGACATTTGCACTGGTTGCATGTTTAGATACTATGAGAACAATATTGGCCATAACAGCTCAAAACAAATGGGCAGTATATCAAATGGATGTAAAATCAGCTTTTTTGAATGGTTATCTTGAAGAAGAAGTTTATGTGGAACAACCACCTAGGTATGAGATTTTCAGACATGCAAACAAAGTTTACAAACTCAAGAAAGCATTGTATGGTCTCAAGCAAGCTCCAAGAGCTTGGAATAGCAAAATTGATAGTTATCTTTTACAAAATGGCTTCAATAGGTGCAGCAGTGAGCCAACATTGTACACCAAGATAAATGAAAAAGGTGATTTTTTGATTGTATGTTTATATGTGGATGATTTAATATTCACAGGTGACTTATCAATTGACATGTTCAAAGAAGATATGAAAAAATAAATTGAGATGACTTATTTGGGTTTAATGAAGTACTTTCTTGGCATTGAAGTGAATCAAAATGAAAATGGTATATTCATTTCTCAAACAAAATATGCAAATGACATTTTGAAAAGGTTTAATATGATGAATTGCAAAGCAGCTCCAACTCCTATTGTCATGGATTTGAAATTGAGCAAATATGACATAGGAGCAAATGTAAATCCAACCTTGTACAAAAAACTTGTTGGAAATCTTATGTACTTAATAGCCACACAGCCAGACATAATGTATGTTGTAAGTTTAATCTCCAGATTCATGGAGACTCCAAAAGATACGCATTGGAGAGTTGGGAAAATAATTTTGAGATATGTAAGTGGAACAAAGCATTATGGCATTCATTATTCAAGTTCAAATGAGTTCAAGCTCACAGGGTACACGGATAGTGATTGTTTTTGTTGTATTGATGATAGAAAGAGCACTTCAGGTTATGTTTTTCATTTTGGTACTAGTTTAGTTTCATGGGCTTAAAAGAAACAGTCGATTATCACTTTTTCATCAGCTGAAGCAAAGTATGTAGCAGCCACAAGTGCATCATGTCAAGCAGTTTGGATGAGAAGAGTATTGAAAGAGTTGAAACAAGAACAAAAAGGAGCAACAAAGATCTATTGTGACAACAACTCAGCTATAGCATTGTCAAGAAATCCAGTTTTCCACAAGAGAAGCAAACATATAGACACAAGATATCACTTCATTAGATAACTAATCAACAATGGAGGAATCTTTTTGGAATCTTGTAGGTCTAAATATCAATGTGCAGATATTTTCACAAAGGCACTTGGAAAATAAAACTTCGTCTATCAAAGAGATCATTTAGGTATCATAAAAAATAGTAGTTGTAATTAAGGGGGAGTGTTGGAAGTAATTTCAACTCCTGAAGCAGCAGTTTCAACTCCTGACACTGCCTTCCTCTTTTCTTTGCTTGGATCAATGATCTATTCTCTTTACTCTTTTTTGGTGCTACAGAATCTTCATCTCCAAACAGTGGTGGCAGTACGGTTTTATCTTTTGACAGCATTTTTGATACTTTATTTTTCACGGGCTTTTTATATTTAAAGGACAATATTTAAACCTGAGCATATCTTTTTATATTTTGTGTGGTAAAAGCTATTTACTTGACGTGAAAGTCAAGTTACTGAAGAAGTAATGTATGTCATTTATTTCTCTTTTTCTTGGTGGTCAAGTGTTCCCATAAAGTACTTTTTATGTAAGAAGTTTTTAATTAAAAATAGTGAGAATAGAAAATAGGAGTGGCGAACAAGTTTCTGGAAAATGCTCTGTAAAGCAAGTTTGAGCAGCAGCTCTATGGAATCAAATATTTTGAATGAATTAAATCATCAATCTTTCTGAGTTAATTTTATGTATTCTAATTTTCAATATTATTCAGTGATTTAAAATTTCTAAGTTGAAGTTGTTTTAATTTTATGTCTTCTCCTTTGCCTCTGACCTTCATACATGAAAGAATCTGTCACTTAGATTTTCAAAATACTTATGTTTAAAAAGATCCTACCAATACCAATGAGAGTAAAAACAATTTAAAAATCCAAATACAAGTATTCAGTTGTAGATATTAAGAAAAAATGAAGAACTTAAACCTGGAAAAAAATTCACAGGCAAATATAAAATATTTTAAAATTGGTATTAAGCAAGTAGATCAGAAACAGTGAATGGGGAAATTTCAAGGAGTTTATAAAATAAATTTAGGGGCGGCTCAGGTTAGGCGCCATGGGCTCAACTGTCAAGGGGTTGCGAACCATGGCTAGGTCGCCCCCCCACCCACCAAGTTTAACACCTCCCTTAATCAAAACTGCCTCCATAACCTGTAAAAAAAATTGGTCTTTCAAACTGAAATGGGGATTGGAAGTGCAGAATGACTAATAGTCTGCAGTCAAAAAAATAATCCAGATCGTGGGAAAAAGTTAGAACAATACACACATTAAATGCCATTTCTTTCAACCTTCAACCTATAGTGTCAGGCATGAAGTGAAGTAGATCTTGCAAGAATGGTCCTAGGATGATCTCTATAGTTCCAAATCAACGTAAGAAAAGAAAGAAAGAAATAAATAAAACCTTAGAATTAAATATTTGATAGCAACTGGCAAGATAATAAAAGATCTTGTACAAAGTTCATGGAAGTAAATATCCTCTATAAATTGCCTCTACATCCATTATAAAAAAACTAATTGGCAACTGAACTTTATAAGTCAGAATAAGAAATTATATAAAGAAATAAATTTAGTCGAGAAGTAGTTAATACAAAGAAGGAAACTCTAAAATATGAATTAGATAATTAAAAGATGATTGAATGAATGAATTAAGGATAGTTAATAGTTAATTAGAAGTATGAATTACAAATACATCATCAATAAAGAATTTAGTGTTTAGGTTTAAAAATTCAAGGAAAAAATGGTAGATAAATATAATTAATGAATTATAAAAGTTGTACTCATAAATATATATAAATCTTATAGGAAATTAAATAATAATGTTCTAATTTGAAATTGAATAGGTGTAATAACTATC
Organism: Sequoia sempervirens; assembly: GCA_007258455.2. NCBI lineage: Eukaryota > Viridiplantae > Streptophyta > Pinopsida > Cupressales > Cupressaceae > Sequoia > Sequoia sempervirens. The sequence goes on along the minus strand of VDFB02058242.1, from coordinate 373,369,355 downwards.
TATTATGAAAATTAGGATATTGTACATAGGTAAATTTTAAGAAACTTTCTTTTAAATTGATGTATATATAAGAAAACCAAACCAATTCAATAATAGATCAAAACAATAGAAATCATGAAATATTAGTTTCCACAAAGAAGTTTTTATTTAAGAATTGTTTAGATAGTAATGTATCATTTAATTTACTTTGGAAACATAATAAAATCCTTGTCAAATTCTATTAAGATAAAATATATACTTAAAGGATAATTAAAAGTATGAGTTACAAGAAAAAACAAAAAAATAAATGGAAGATTTAGTAATAAGAATAAAAAAGCTAGGAGTGTAGTTAAATTTGTAATACCCCTCATATTGTTTGGACTTGAAACTTTTGTGGTTTCGTTTGATGCTTTGTGACTGGGATTGTACTCCTTATTGTTTGGTTTGGTTAGTAGAATTTGTTGTTTATGCTTATACATTTGAAGACATGGTTATTGATATGATATTGCACAGTTAGTGATATTAGTTGGAGTTCAGTAACATTGTGATGCATTAATTTAATAAATTATGTTATGAGATGACTTGTTAGTTTAGAAATGCTATATCATCATGTATATTATATTGTTAGAATAGATGTGATGAAAGGATAGTGTAGCATCACTCATTCGCAAGTGCCTGCTACGCTGCAATTCCTTCTCACAATTCAATGCTTTGATTTTATATATGTATGCACATGTATATGACTTCGTTTGTATGCAGGGATTGCAGGTACATAGTCTCGATTTCACATGCTTCGGAAAGATAGGACGAGCACCAATAGCCCAACGGTTAAATGTTGAAACAGAGGTGACAATGAAGTCATCCCGTCCCATGATGTCAGACCTTCTTGATTGAATGGTATTGTACATTTTTGTAGTTGTCGTTCTTTGTGGTTTGTGTCTATGTAATGTCATATTTTATCAATGTGGTATTTTATATGTTGTGATTTATTTTATTTAAATGATGGAAATGATTGTTTTTGTTAATGTTAGAATTAATTGTATTTAAATATTTAAATGTTTTAAAAGTCATGAGTTTTATTAAATGATAATTAAAATATTAAATGGTGCTTTATTATTTTAATTAATTATCTTGTTGAGGATAATTATTAGAATAAATTATTTAAATTAATTAGATAATGTGCTTTGCAAGTAAAGTTGTAAAAAAATAGAAATTAAAACAAAAAAAAATATTGAAGAATAGAAAAATAAATAAATAAAAGAATGGAAAAAGTTGTGTAAACGAATGAGAATTGAGATTTCACTGAAAATATTGCTTTCAAAGATATAATTTTTTTTATTGTGGATTTTTGAGGGATTTTTGGAAGAAATTGGTAATATCTTTTATTTAATTGAAAAATTTTTTTGGAGGGTCTTTCACACACAGAGGATTATTGAGACAGAAGTTGCACAAGTTAATGGTTATGTATTTTTGAATCTTCTGAAGTTTGGGGTGTAATGCCTCGCCACGCAACCCTAGAGGAAGTTGCAATTCACTACTTAAATGCACCAATTTTTTTTTTGTTTAAGTACAAATAACATGTAAGATGAATACACATTGCCAACAACCTCTAAGGCCACGAGACAAAGATTACTTTAAAACCCAAACAACAACAACCATTAAAATAAATTAAAACATTAAACACTTAAAGAATAAGATCACATACATTCCAACCAAGATAAATTACAACAAGGATAATAAATACCTCAAGATTCCAATTAACAACATTTAAACAATATGATTACAACACTCATTCCCCGAATGAGGTAATTCCAATAAGCATAATTACAAATTACAAATTCCACCTCGATGACAAATGAGGGGTAAAATAATAAAGATCAACTGAAAAGAACGAAGCCAAAATAGCATCTAGATCCAACGAGCTCTCCAACATGAAAGTCTCGTCCACACGAGCAAGAGCAAAACCAAAAGAGGAAGGTGCATGTTCCACCCAACCAAGTGAAACCAAAAGGCTCACCCCCCATGCAAGGAGATAGTAACAAGGATTTCCTAGACAAGGCCATCCACCACAAGACACATGCTAACCCATAAACTGAACTGAAACAAGGACAAAACCCACATCACTTAACACAATGGTTACAATGCTTCTAGAGTACAAAATTGAGTACAATCACTGTACAAAATAAACCAACAGTACAACACCATACCGACTGCTGTCATAGGAGGAGTGTCATCACAAAGGCTACATTGGTTATCCAATGGTGTTCTTCCTAGGTCTCGGCCCCCCTCTAGGGATATCCTGGTAACCTCTCATGAACCCAGCGCCATATGCACACCAGAGCGGAATTGGTTATCTTTCGAGAAGACAAGATAACGATCTTGCCATTCCAGGCCTTCCCGACTCATCTCAAGTCTCGTACAAGCCCTTGAGCCAATAAGCGAGGCTAAATTATCTTATTAATGTTCAAAACTACTCTCTCCCTAGTATAAGTTATTTTTAATTTTCACTTAATTAACTAACTCTCACACGAGTTATCCTGGAATCACTTTGGGCCCGGCACTCGTTGAAAGCCACTCCCCTATCGACAACACATAACTCAACCACATGCCAATGGCAAACAATGCACTTACACTTAACACAAATAGCCCAAATACCTCAAAAGGTAACACATCACTATGGATGTCCATAACTAAAAACAAAGTGTGCACTACCCAAGGCTAACACAAGGTTGACTAACATAATGATAACCCACATATCGAACTAATACACAACTCGACCTTTAATCACAAGGTCACACAACCCGTACGAAGTACCAGGTTCCTCTGAAACATCACTCATGCACTAACCAAGCTAAACAATAGCAAATCACATGATACACAACATCGTTCAAGATAACACATCTGGAAGGCTTACATGGAAAAACTCGAAAAGGAGTAAACAACACAATCAAGTGTTCCCTAGCCTTAGGAAACAAACTCAGAACAACCACGGTACACTCACAATCAAACAATATTGCCCATACCGAGAATAATGAAAACATCTTTATAAAGCAATTCAGATAATTAAAGAAACTATGTTAAGATTTCTTAAATCTAAGCCATGCGAGGACACAATGCATGTAATCAATTAAAACAATTACTATTTTTTTTTGCAACCTCTCAAAATAAATACTATTGCCTTGGCAACATTAAAGAATTTAAACTAATCATCTAATTTCATTTCTCCAATACATTATATTTTAACTCAATCATTTAAATACAATATTTTCATTATAACAACCATTTCCACATTAATTACCATAGATACCCATTTAAATAATTATATTTAAATATAAATATATATTCAATACATATTTATTATTTAAATATATTTTTAAATCCACTATTAAATTCCACTTCTAAACTCCTAAATAAAACTCCAATTATTTAATATATATAATATGCATATTATAAAATATATATATAATATTCATATTATATAATTAAATAATAATTAAAAATAATAATTAAGATAATAAACATATATATATAATATATATGTTATATATCTATAATATATAACTATTATATATATAAGATATATATTATATAAAATAAAATAAATAAATAAAAAGTAAAAAGCGCACCAAACCCTAGCCCCTGCCGCAGCTCCCACGGAGGAGAGGATGCGGCCATGGCCATGCCCGGCCTCCCCTGTGGGAGGCGGCGCTGCCGGTGGCAGCGCCTTCCCCACGGCTACAGGGACGGCGCTGCCATAGGCTGCACCTCCCTCTTAGGGTGGCCGTGGCAACCATGGCCACCACCCCTCCCCAAAGCCTACAAAATTTTATTTTATTATTCACAAATTAAAAAAAACGTGAATTTGAAAAACGGAACCCCTATTTTCTGCATTTTTTTAAAACCAGATTATAAAAAAAACATGAACATGCAAATATATATATATATATATCCCCAAACACACACATCATATATGTTAGTTTTATATATATATAACTATAACTATTACAAAATAGTTCTTAATAAACAGATAAAAGAGGGAAAAACCTTTCCACATCATGAAATTGAGGAAGAACTTCAAACACAACTTCAAGAACACAAATTTTTTTTAATTTCAAACAAAAATTTTGCAAGATCTTCTTGTTTTCTTTTCTATTTCATTCTATTGCAAGAATTTGTCTTTGTTCTCCCTTCTTCTATGTTTTCAAAAGGGGTTTCCAAATCTGTTTGCTAACTTCTCATTCAAATTGAAACTAATTTTAAAACTTCAATACAAAACCTGAATAGAACCTGAATAAAGAACTTGAAGAACAAATTGAGAAGGAATCCTTTGATGCTTTCATTCCTTGCCAAACTCCCCCCAAGATCTTCATCTCCAACCAAGATTCCATCCAAGAAAATCAAAAGCCCTCTTTTTGCAGCCAAATTATCCATAAGCACTCTTGAAAGAAAACCCCAAAATGAAAATATATTCTCCCCCAAATTTTCAAATTCAAACTCAAATCCACTTCAAATTAATTTCAAATTCACATTCAAATTCCATTCAAATTAAATTGCAACTTCAATTTCAAATTCTAATTTAATTCCAATTCAAATTTCAATTTCAATTCCAAATTCTAATTTCTTCACAAAATATCTTTTTTTTTCAAAATAGTCAACTAATTCTAAAAATATCTTTTCTACCCCAAAGTCATTGCATTTGAAAACATTTGAATTTTTAATAACTTAAAACAACTTTCAAATTTTTAATTAGAATTCAATATATTTTAAAACCTTCTTTCCACACAAATTCATTTAAATCTTTTAACACTTTCAATTCAAGGAATAATTTAATAAATTCACACAATTAATTTAATTAACCAATAAAATAAATCTAATCCAATATTAGATTATTTTATTAATTAAATTAAATTAATTAATACAGTAATTAATATTCCTAGCATTTCAACCAAAAGCATTTAATCAACAATAAGCAACATAAGCCATTTAACTTGAATCTAAATAAAGACCAAAGTAACATGGGCAACGAAACAACCAACCTGACTATAACCCGATGACACACTGAGACTAGGGTAGTGGCTTGACATAGAAAAATCTAGCTACTATCTCCCAATCGATTTCCATCGGACAAGGGACACGCTCAGACCTGTGGAACCAGGTGGAGTCGATGTCCTGTACCTACATCCTGCAAACAATACGAGTGTCGAACATACATATAACATAATAAACACGCCGTGAAGAGGAAATCGAGGAATCACAGGTTGCTCGCATGTGAGTGATGTGATCCCGTCCCCTTCACCAATACAGTATCACTAACTGACAAAGTTAACATCATTAACATAATCAAAACATAAAGCATCATTAATTCATGTGTTAACATGATCAAAGCATAACATAGAAAAAAAAACATTGCCTAATCAACAGAGCACAAAAAGGAGGGGTGTTACATGGGGAAAAAGATAAATTTCATTCTTTTTCTTGCTATATTTTGAGGAGAGTTTAGAAAGGGATTGTCAATATTTTGTTGGTGTTATTCTGGAGAGTCTTCTGAACAAAGAATCAGATTCGAGTTTGAGCACGGAATTCTGAAGAGGAGATCTCGAAGTAGGAATGAGGAGATTTTGGTAGAGGCATCGGGATCAAGCAGGCTTCATCAGTTTCTCGAGAGTGCAGGACTCCAGGTTCCACCTTCTCCTCTTGTTTGTTTTGAATCTGTAAAAAAAATAGAAATGTGTTTTGAATCAATCTATGCTTGTAAAAGAAAATCTGTTTGAGTAGTAGATAAAAATGATTTCTTTGATAAAAGAAAATAAGTAAATAATTAGGTCTTCTTTATATGAAAATTCTTTAGAAATATGAAATCGATTCAATTGCAAACAAACAGAAAGAAATTTCGTTGAATTCCGTTTGAATATGCCCTATTTCTCTTTATTATTTTATTGTGGAAAAAGACCAATCCTTCTATTTAATGGGTTTTGAAATATTGTTCATATATATATATATATATATATATATATATATATATATATATATATATATATATATATATATATATATCTTAATTAAATATATATATATATATATATTCTGTGTTCTACATAGTTTTAAGTGTTCTCTATGATAATATATATATATATGTATATATATATATTTATATAAATAAATGTTTATTATTGTTTAATTTTTGGTTCTGGTTCGTAATTATTACCTTGGGCCGAATTTATTCCCGTCTGCATTTTTTTGGTAGAGAATTTTATTTTTATAAAAAAAAAAAATTAAAGTAAATTTTAAATTTGGGTTCCGGGGAAGAACGGTCGAAGTCGTACCCCTCCCCATCACCCTACTGCTGCGGTAGTACTGCCGCAGCAGTCTCATTGACTGCTACGGGTAGTATGGCCATCGACTAGTCTTGAGTTGGCTTTGTTTTTTTAATAATATATATATATATATATTAATATTTGTTTTTTTAAAATGTTTTTAAAAATTTATTAATATATTTTTAAATATATTTAATAAATTTTTGTTTTAAGAATTTATTAATATATATTTTTAAATATATTTATTAAATTGTTAATAATAATATTTTTTATTATTAATATATATATAATATATAATATATATATAATGTTTTTTTTATATTATGGATTATACTATAAAATGTAGAACTCTGAAGTATTTGAATGACAAACAAAATTAACTTAATCGTTTAATTGAGAATGAATTGGAATTAATGGTGCAACTCTGTGAAATTAATTTGAGTGTATCTCTTCTTTTGTGGTTTTTGTTTTGGTTTTAATATCGATGTGGGAACCCCATTGTTGATTGTGAAACCTTGTTCCAGAGGCATGTTTAATTTTGTATGTTATCTTCACCTTGGTTATACTTTTAGAGTTGAAACTTATTGGTTTTATGCTTGGAAGGGTTGAACGGTTTTGTTAAGACTGTTGGTTATGAGTTATTGCGAGAGGGTTAAAGTCTCGCATGTTCTTGTTTTGGTATTATTCTTTATATGTTATAGTTCAACCCTTGCCTAGTTTTGGTTTCTGTTAGGGGTCTTAGGGAGAGTGGCTCTTCATGGGCACCGGCGCCTCGGAAGGAGGAAGAGCTCGGGATAACCCACGTAAGAGTAGTTAAACAAGTGATAACCTAAAAATAGAATTTAGGGGGATGGGTAGTAAAACACACAAGATAATAAATATTGGATTCATCATCTATGCATTAGGGCCATCATAGACTAATGATAAACTGAGAAGGCCATGGTCGGCAAAGTCGTAGTCTCGTCTTCATGAGAGATTATTGGCTTCGCATGAGCTACCCTATGGTGTTGGCGCCTGAAGTAGGAGGAAGGGCCAGGAGATCCATAGATGGGTGTCGACGCCTCAGTTGGAGGAAGGGCCAAGAGATCCCATGAGAGCTATGCGATGACACTCTCCACTAGACACCCTTGTACATTGTTTCTTGTTGCCTCTGGGAATTATAATCTTAATGTTGGTTTCAAATTCTTTTGAGAATGATTTATGAATGTTCTTTGGTGACTTGTTTAATTGTCATTGCTTGATTAATTGTGATGATTTTCATAGCTTTAAAGTCTTATTATATTGACTCGTGAATGTTGTGGATTATGTCATTGTAAACTTTGAGTTGTATTTGTATTTGTACTATGTTGTTCATGGAGTCGATTTGACAATCATGGTCAGGTTCTCTTCCTTGTCACCTCTGGGCACGGGGGGTGAGTTATTTATAATTCACATGGTTGGGTGGAACGTGCTCCCCACCTATTGGGTTCCCCATCAGCATTCCTATCTTCTCAACATTTCTACAGTTGGAGTTGTACCAGTGTTCCTTTGTATTTCAGATTTCATTGTACTTGTATCATCCCACATGTTTGGGAAATTCATTGTAATTCTTATATCAAAAGATTGTAATTTAATAACGATGATGTAATAGTTAGGATCATTTGTAACATTATCATATGAGATTCTTTATGATTGTAACATGTGATGTAGTGATACTCTCACTCTTGGTTCATGGATGTATTCTTATTCATGGTTTTATGATATTAATGGTTATGTTGTTTATCTTTATCTTTTACTTTCATTGTTATTTGTTATGATGTAACCTCACGTGCCCTAGAGAGCTAAGTGTAATAGTGTATTGTAATGTGTTATCTGATTATGGTTAATGTTTATTGCATGTTTAATTTAATTGTTTTATAAAAAAAATTATTTGCAATGTGTGTGTTCTCTGGGGTTTGCATGACAGGCGTTACAAAATTTAGTTAGCAATTTATAAAATTTTCTTTATTATATTTATGAATCAATCTATGGAAAGTTTCTAATTTGAAATTAAATAATTAATTATAAAGATTTATAACTATTTATATATTATTAAAGGATAAAATATTTGTGGCAAAAATTTCAAATAAAATTTATCAAGTTGATAAATCTATTCAAATAAACTTAATAATAGGTCAAAATGATGAAATCATTAAACACTAGCATTCATACATTTAAAACTTTTGTAAAGAAAATTTTAAGTAAATGCCCAAATGTTGAGTTAAAATTATCTTCCTTTGAATTAAATAAATATAACAATAGATTCAGAAAAATATTTAGTTATAATACATAAGACAACTTAGTACGTATAGAATAATTAAATTTATCGTTATAGAGAAAGCTTACATTACATGAATTAAAATGACTTCATGTAAGCATGTCATAACGTTCGTTCAAATATGTCAACTAAGTGAGTGCATAAGATTCTAAAGAAAATTTGGAGTGAAACTTGATTTTAACAAATAACATTTGTTTGGTAACCTTTAGACTATGAATTAATAAAGTTTGCCAAATCAGCCATGTTGTCAGAATAATCTACTAGACCACCACTTTTCTCTGAGGGAAATAAGGGGCAGTTAAAATCCCCAACCACTAACCATTGATAACCACTATTGTTTTTAATCCAGTCATAAAGAGTCTGCCACAGAGCAGACTAGTCGCACGAGATCAATAGCAGCGGATTATGATATTGATGTTCATAGTGGAGTCAAGAAACTATTTTCATTTATTTTTTAATTTTGTTTTAGAGCAGTATTTTTTTTGTGTAAGATTGTTTATTATAATATAGTTTTTTTCTTTTCAAATCTCTTTATAGTTAAGTCATTATTGTGCAATAACTTTTATCATCTCAACCAACTAGGAAAACAAACGTAGTTAAAAGGGTGATCAATCACTATATTTTAGGGTGACTAGGAAAATTTTAACGTTTCAATTTGAAACACTTAGAGTGAAACACAAACTAGGACTCTTCTAAAGATAGTGTAAGTGAAGTGATCACATTGTAAACTCGATGCTAGTGATTGTAGGTGAACAAAAAAATTGAATTTACCTTACTTGCATTAGCAAGTTGAAAAAAGTTGATAGTTTTGTATGGTTTAGGTTAGTAAAATTTAGGGCATGACATATGGTCTTTAATTTAGGTGTCTTCACATGTAGTGTTTAACTTTTTTCTTAGAATTTGATATATATATATATAACATAGACACGTCTAAGGTATATAATCTAGGGTTCTTACATGTATTACATCTTAGGTCTAAAAGTTTAGAGAATAAGATCTTTTAAATATAAGTTTCTTAGGTTAGAACTGTGTGGACCTACTTGGTGAAAAATCTACATGTGGCTCTCTAGGTCCTAGAATAAGGTATAAAATATAGGTGTCTTAGGACTACTATAATCTAGGTGTCTAGGTGTCTTGTACAATTATAACAAGTGTCCCTCAAGTTTATTAGGTCTATAATACTTGATAAGGTATAAATTCTAGGTGTCACTTGAGGTATAAATTCTAGGTGTCTTATGTCTAGTACATCAATAAAGTCTAGGTATAGATACTTGATCTAGGTTCCTTAGATGTCTTACATTGGCTAGAATAGGTGTCTTGGGTCTCAGGTGAAGCCACGCATGAGCTTCCACCTTCATGTGGTTGGACTTATCAATACAAAATATATATTTCTTGAAGCTAAGGGAAGCTCAAGTTTTCTTGTAGAGAGATTATGAAAAACAAATTAATACATGTGATATTAAGTTATTAAGTTATTATTAATACATGAAAATGTTCTTGAATTTGCTAATTTTATTGATAATTAATACTCTTAATTTTTTTTATTGGATTCATTTTATTGGCAATTAATACTCTTGAAAATGTTCTAGATATAATTTTATTTGTTACATTTGCACTCATTTTAGTTTTCATCATCGCACAAGTTTAAACATTTTTAGATACCATGTACCTATATGGAAAACATTTCTCCCAAGTGGTCGTATGAAACTAATACTTTTTAGGCTTTGGGATTCCTTGTCACACTCAAGGGTGAATGGCATATAGCAACATTGTCATAATTTGTTTTCCTTTTATTCACCCTTCACAAAATTACATAAGAATATAAAAAAATAGAGTGCTAGATATTTCTTTCTCAACTTTTTCATATTTAATCATTTTAAAATTGTAAATTAGTTTTTCCAAGTTTTTATCTTCTAGTCAAGTCTAGTCCATCCATTACATGTATTTACTTGAGTTTTAATTTCCATTTCCTATTTAAAATTTCTTGTATTCTAGTTATCAAAAGCTAATTTATTAATTTACAAGTGTATTTGTTCAAGTTGAATTAGCCAATTTTTAAATATTAAATTATATACATCAAATTATCCAATTAAGATCTCACAAGGTTAAGTACAATTTAGTTTCAAGTTTAAGTTTTGAGTGAAGAAAACATGATATATACAAGTTTCTATAATTTTTTATGCATACCATGTATACAAGTGACAATATAAAGTGCATGATTACTTAAATAAGTATAATCTATTAAAATCTAATTTGTACATGTAAATGTTTATTTTTTATTTATTAATTAAATCGCTAAAAAAAAAATTTACCACATGTCATATCATCATGTGCATGTATGTTTAATCAAATTACATTAAGTGCATAAAACAGGTTTTAATTAGATGAAAATAATATGTACATTTACATGTATGATATATACATAACCAAATCATTCATCATATATGTAGATATCACTCATTGAAACATACACATAAACACAAATTATGTCTCAACCTAGATGATATCTCAAATGCATATTATAAACATGTATAGATCTTTGAAACATGAGTTCATAAACACAAATTTCAAATGGTATCTCAAACATAAATGTATGCACGTCTATCTCTAAAACATAAACATAAACATAAATTTACATGATATAAACATGTCTAGAGTCTCTAAAACATAAGTTCATGAATATAATTTCCACATGCATGATCTCTCAAACATAATATGTATCTATTTATTTAAAACATAACTATGTATAAATAGTTTTTCTCCAAGTCATCATGTCGGCTCCTAGTCAAGTGACCATCCGAGCACGAATCTTTCTTTGATAAGTAAACTACCCTATGTATAGATATACAAAAGTGTAATTATTATAATTTATATATATACACACACATGCACAAGTGTACTAGACATGTATATGTAAATTATAATGTACACATACATACATATATACATAAATCTACATAAATTAACTCACCTATCCACTAACATGATCAAGTGAAGAATGTGTGTGTACACGCTCTTCCCTCAAACTAGGAGTGTCATGTACTACCTTCATCTAAACATGTACGTGCATGTAAAAAAGAAAACTAATTCCAAATTATATAATTTAAATAAATGTGTTACCCGTCAACTCATTTGTATTCCTAGCCCTGACTAGCTTTATCAATGATGTGTATAGCAAACAATGCAAGTGAGATGGCATTGACCCTGAAGAGAGCATCTCCATAAAACCTATACCTCTCGTAGCTTGCTCAAGTTTATCAAAATACTGTATGAGCACATGTAGTATCATAATCATTGGTAAGTGAATGTTCCTATGTAGTAGTGGCAGAATGGTCAGTGTGTGGCTTGTGTGCCACACTATATGATTTAATTATAGGATTGATATCAAAATGTTGGGACTAAGCTACAAGACTCTCTAAATCTCCACAATTTCAACCCACAAATGAACTAACATCTACTAAGGGGATCCCCAAATAGAATGAAATCACGTGGTAAGCTCTCATCAAGTCCTTGGACAATCTATGGCCTATATCCCTCAAAACTTGGTCATCATATGTAATGTGGTCTATATCATCTAGAGATCTACAATGTCAAACATGGAATTAGCATTTGACTCAATAGGTGACTTATGCGGATGCCACATCAAGTATCATCCCACATGATTTGTAGATATTTATTGAGCTTATACTACAATATCAACAATACTTTCAATTGCTTCTCATTGGGAAGCAATCACAACTTGATCACCAATAGGGCTTAGGGATGGAGTAACAACAAGCATCCTTTGTCTAACCAAAGCCCAAAAATCTAGATGCTATCAATCTAAATGATAGTAAGCATCCTTGTCCTAGGCCCTACCACACCCCTACCCTAAATGAGGTGGTAAATACAAATAATTAACATTGAGGCCTAAATGAACTTGAATGTATAACTATTATGCAAAATATAATGGAATTTGATCATTATTTGTATAACTATCATGTGCATCAAGAAATTGTGGATAAATAAATGGGTCAATCATATAGAATATGCACCTAGTCACCTGATATTCCCTCACCTGAGATCTAGTAGAATACTAGAGAAAACATTTTGTTTCGATAGTTCCCTTTAGCACTCTTATCTATATTGTACTCAAAGGAACCTCACTAGAAACCTATTTCTACATTTAGGAAAGAGAAATTGCTAAAGTCTCACCAAAGTATGCATGGACACCCCGTAATGAACATTGTATCCTAACTAAAATCTCTAAAATCATCTCGCAATTGGTTTTGTAACCCCAGTGGTTGAAGGGTCATCTAAAATCAATCTCATTCTCTGTATCTTTGTATCAATACATGTTCAAATCCCATTCATATCGGTGCTACACAAAAATCAATTAATTTCTAATTTTAAATTTGCATGTATACTCATAACATGTGTGTACAATATATGAAAAACTTGATACATTCCATCCTAAAGGCCCATCAAGATAAATTTAAAATTTAAATTTCATTTAACCACTTGTACATATACTAGTTCAATCTAGTAAGTTTAAATACCTAACATGAATTAAAATCATAATTTTAAATTTTTATTTATTGAAATCAATGAATTCACTAAAATCATTTAGATATATATCTAATAGGCACATTTTTAATCATAGTGGTGTTAAAATTTCTAATTTATAGAGTGAAAAAAATTATTGTTTATGTATAATTTAATCTTATCATCTATTATTAAACTCATATAATTTATAATTTTTTAACAAGCTTAACCAAATACTTTCTAACTTAAAATTAAGAAATAGGTTAACTAAATGAAAATGATTAAATTGCAAGGGATTATTTCAACATAGCTCCAGCATACAAGTAATTTAAACCCAATAGCATGACAAACAAGGCAATAAGTACTTAATAGTCCTAGTACAAACATGCTATTGACACATCTCAATGATATTGTCAAGGTATGATATAGATTCTTTGATCTCACTGTAGTGTAGGAAATTGTATACATTTACAATTTCACACTATGTTTGGATCCCTTAATTTATTGGACTTAATTAAGCTTCTAATTTTCCAAATTATGCATTCTAATACTTTATTTTTCCCATTTTCTAAAAAGAGAATTGGCATTTAATTAATGCATTTAATAATTAAATCGCCATGGAATATGAGTGTCCTAGACTTATAAGCCAAGACCCATTTGCCCATGGGAAAATGAGTCCCCTTTAAGTGCCTAGACCCATTTTAAAATATGTTTTTGGTGTCATTTTAATTATTCAAATTCAAGTTACAATTGTCATATTTTGGAATCTAATTTTTAGGAAATTAGATAAACACCTATAAATACATGGTCTTTTTATCATTTTGAAATCTAAGCATTCTAACACACATGATCAAATATCTTCAAGAGAAAATATTTGTTCTTTGTTCCTCCTTTTTTTTGGTTTGTCCTTGTTGCCAAAAGACACACAATGATGCTTGTCTTTGTTGCTCAGAACCTACAACATGATACATGATGTTGACTTGCTCTTCAGATGGTGGTATATTTTCATGTACAGGTGGCATATTGATACAGTGGCATACATTGCAACATTACTCTCTTGGCATATGGTGGTTTCTCATTTACAAGGCAATGTGTTGATGTTGATTATGGTTTTTCCAAAAGTTGTGAATGGTGCAAAGGAAAAGGTAAAGGTTGTGAGCTCCATATTGACTTTCATACAAGAATGTTATGCTAGAGTCATTCTTTCACTATGTGGCATTTCACTTGGTGATGGCATTTACAAACTGTTCTAAGTGTTCTCACACTTACTTGGGCATATTGGTACTTGTCATATTAATGTGCAAGGTTTTGTTTTGGTTTACATTCATTTATTTATCACTGGGTGAGTTTGGAATTGGTATATAAGGTGCAATACTTTGATTATCAACAAGGTATAAAAATTAGTGCAAAGTTCTCAAGCTATTAGAGGTGATGATTATGGTTGACAAGTCTAAATTCATTTAGACTTTTTGCATAGACAAAGGTTTATATGTTCAACAAGGCCGACAAGGTAGTGTATTTGTTTGTTTCACATGGTAGTCAACATCGACTACATTGAGCAAATGTATGAGATTTATATTTTTTGGAAAATCATGACCGACATAGTGTTTATTGGGGATATAATGATAATGTTATATTTGTAACACCGAAACAATAATTCTTCCCTAATTTACTTTCATTCTTGGAAAAACTTAAAATCATTCTATCGTGGCCAAGCTAGGGTTTGCATAAGGCTGAAATTTTTGGTTGAGAAGGTGGTTTAGCAGTTGCATCTTCAAGATAGTGGTTTTGGCATTCTACAGATAGTTAACGTTTACCATGACAAGCAAATCAGTAACTTAGTTTTGAATTTGTTCTATTTTTCACGGTCTTATTGGAAGTGGTTTTATTTTGAGTTTAGTGGTATTCTAGATTTTTCTCCTATCAGTTGAGTTTATCATTTCCTAGAGTATAGAATGCACAATAATCTACCCATGTTGTTCGTTAGGGATTCTTATTCTTTAATCACATGGGTTTGAAGATTATTTTGCATACTTTGTATTGGTCATGTATGTGTTAAAAGATAGTTAGAAGGTGGTGTCACATTGGTGGCTCGACATGAGGTAGTTTGATACAGTTTGAATAGGGTTTTCTTGATGGTTATAAGCTTGAATAGGTGGTGGCATGTGATGACATCTACATTGGATATTTAAACAGTGTCTACATTGTTGTGTGTTTGGAGGTTTTACATAAGGGTTATGATACATAAAGTTTAATCTATTTTTATGTAATTGAAGTTTTGCGAACATGATGCAAAATAGATTGTATCACTAATATATTTTGTATTTTAGAGATTCCAGTGAATGAATCTTTCAAATATTAAATGTATTAGATTGAAAGTGAAATATGATTTGAAGTGAAACAGAGTGATCCTCTGTAGTTAATGATTCTATTCAGAAATGTATAGTGAAGTTAAAATGATCAAGTCGGTGAGATAGATTGATCATTGCCAGTGAGGCATTCTTGTAACCAGTGAGGTTCTTTGGTCAGTGAGGCCATTTTTTCCAATGAGGCATTATGTAACCAATGAGGTTTATTAAGCCAGTGAGATAATTTTTTGAGTGGTTTTTCTACGAGCCCTAGAGGGTTTTCCACTCAATAAATTCACTATGTTATGGTTCTTTATTTGGTTTCATTTGTGCTCTTACTGTTTCATAGTTATACATTTCTATACTTACATTTATGTGATTAAGAATCAATAATTCAGATTGGCACACATGTTAGCTTTTGAAACATAATTCATATTGTTCTCAGAAGGTTTAAAAGGGATTTTTGAAAGTCAGCAAATTGAATTAATTTGTCAAGACACTGATTCACCCCCACCTTCTCAGTGTCTTCACAACTCCAACAAGTGGTATCATAGCAAGAAATTGTAGGAATTATGGAAGATATGATCATAGAATTTTTGAAATGTCAAGAAGATATGATTCCTTTACTGCTCTAATTGGTTATAATGTAACATGCTTTAAGTGTCATAACCTTGGGCATAAGGCACAACAATGTAGGAGTAAGTTGAAAACATCATCTAGAAACAAAAATGTAGATGCATTGAGAAAGAAAAAGAAAGGGCCCATAAAGCTTTGGAGAAGAAAACAAGAAGAAAGAAAAAGAGAGTGTTATTGATATTGCAAGAAAAAGATCAAGTAGGTTTTCAAAGAAAATTTATTCGAAAAGATATAACTACTCTCGATTTAATGGTTATTGCTATTTGTGTTTTGCTTATGGTCATAGAGCAAGAGATTCTACAATAAATTGTAGGAAGTATGGAAGATATGATCATAGAAGTTTTGAAATGTCAAGAAGATATGATTCCTTTATTCCTCTAATTGGTTATAATGTCAGATGCTTAAAGTGTCATAACCTTGGGCATAAGGCACAGTATGTTGGTATGTGGCGACTGATCATGCTATACTATATAGCTCATGGTATACTGTACACCCCGGCGACTAATCCAATTTTGTAGAACCCAATAATCTAGAAGCTTCTAAGCTTGTTAAAAGGGGTTCAGGTGGGTATTACAGTATGATGAAAAACACGATTATTTGCAAGATTGTAATAGATTTTACATTAGATAATAAAAGTATTGGATGGCTGCGGTTTGGTAGATGTAGCCCAGATTGCATGAACCGCGTTAAATTCTCTGTGTTATTATTTATTTTGTGTGTGTTTTAGTTTCTCTATTTATTAATTAAAATCTGCATTTAATTGTTAGATATTTGCCATCTCTAAACCTAACACAGTAGTGTAGGAGTAAGTTGAAAGCATCATCTAGAAACAAAAATGTAGATGCATTGAGCAAGAAAAAGAAAGGGCCCATATGGGTTTGGAGAAGAAAACAAGACCTAGGAAATGAAAATCCTAAACTAGAGCATGTTGCACAAAAGGCATCACCAACTGCATATGAAGTAGTCTAAGGTCAGGGGGAGTTGAATGTACCAAATTATTTAACCCCCTTGAAAAATTCTAGGAGGAATAAGATCTCTAGAGCATTTAGTGCCTAGTTTTCATCTTAACTAGAAGAAGTAGTATTGTACCTGTGAATTATGAACTTTCTTTTGGTCTCTACATGAACTTATGGCTTCATCAATAGTCTTTGCATGATGATATCTTATCAGGATAATGCAAACATTTTTTGATAGTCTCCTTGGAAGAATTCTTTTGGATGTTTTTTTTATTTTTATTTTTATTTTTTTTCCAAATCAAAGCTCCTTGGATTATGATGGCAGTGACTTTTTGAGACAATTGGTGAAAATCTCAATATAATGCTATGCTGATGAAAATGTACTATGACAATGAGAGGTGGTTTGTGTGATGCTTCATGATATTGATGGCATAATGTCAAAATTGTGTTCATGGTTTTTTCTTTATAGAGTTCCTTTAATGAAATCCTTTATTGATGATGGCCTTGAGAAATACAGGGGCAATAGTTGTATATTTTTGCATCATATTAGATATAAAATGATATTTAAGGCTTGGTTCTATGGTGCAAATATTTCTTATTTTCCTCTTCTCTAGCAATTAAGATAGTGGCAATGTGCTTTGAAAGTGGTAAACATTTTCTTGTAGAAAATAATGGGTTTTCCACATAATGACAACAAACACAATGACAGTTACATCATGTGGAAATCTCTCTATTTTGTACAAAATTTGTATCTTAGTGACAGTTTGTATATTCTCTATGAGTGACAGGTAAATAGCAATGGAATGAGTAGTGAGTTACAATCACAGTTGGATGTTGATACACAGTTGCCAAATGAGTAGAATATGGTTGGTTCGGGCTTGGAACTAAGGTATTCTTGCTTACTCCAAGAATTTGCATTATTGATGATGTATTTAGTAAACTTGAGCAAATATTCTTTCAGTGAATATTTTTCTTCAATCTACTTTATCTCAGTGATAGCTCAATTCACAATGATTCTCATTAGGATTGATATTTCATTAGCAGCAATCAATGCTTTTTTGGAGTGCTCAGTAGTGTATAAGCATGATCTTTCTTTGCATCTTGAATATGTTGGTCTTTGAAATATAAGATAGTCATTAATGAGGAAATGACAGTGACTTATTTCTAACTTTCTTGAAACAATACAGTGAATTACCATTCAATGGTAAAATTGTAACATTGGTAGTTAGTCATATCTACACTTGCTTCATTCATAAGATAGTGTCAACTATGAGTAACAGTGTGAATGCAAGGTGGCATATTATAGATGATTCAAAGTGATGAGTTTTAAATCTAGTGTGGAATCACTTCCTTGTGAATCTTGTTGCCAGTGATCTCAATTATTATTGGTTAATGCTATGATGCTTAATCATTGGATTATATGCATGCTTACTCAATCACAATCTAGTTTTGACAATGATATGCATGCATAATGTTTTGTCTTGAGATATTTTTACATTGGTACAATGTCTGGTGTAATGGAGAATGGTTGGATGTCATTAAAGTGATGGATAGTGACTTACAGTATGTGTTGGTTGAGACAGTGCCATAGTGGTAGTTGGTATTGGGTTGCATGTCAATGATTACTACTTATAGCTAGTATGGTTTAATATAGTCAATATCACAAGACAGTCAGTGTTTGTTAGTGCAATGTATTTTTCACTTTATTCATACCAAATACTTCTCTCTTAGTTTTCTTTGCTAGCCAGAGGAAGAGTTTTAAAAATAAAGGTCAAAAGGTTGATCAAGATGTGGACACATAGATTTCTAAAAGTGTTTAAAGAGAGTATTGACGATTATAGGCAAGACAACATTGAAAGAGTTTGGACATAATGTTTCATACTTGCTTTACTTTCTTTAATTTGATGAAAGATTTCTTGAGATAGTATTTGGATCAATATTTTTGTTTATGCCTTCATCATGGCTTTGGATGCACTTCTTTGATGACTAAATGGCATTAGTCTTGGGCACATCAATATTATCCTTTGCATTGAAATTTTCCTAATTACTTGTCATGATCCACAATGAATTTGCAGTCAAAAGTGCTTTGTGTAGTGTTTTCTGGATTCAACATTCTACAAAAGATAACATTACCTATAGATGTCATGAAGAACACTTTATGAGGAGGCATTATGTTAGACAATCACAATGCAACAATAGATGCAATGAATTCTTTTTTGATGCACAATAAAATACAAGGATTTAATCATGGTTTGTTGGGTATAGGGATCATTTGGAACAACAAGTGTAATGATAAGACTGTATTCTTCTTAGTCTAGTTGTATGGTATTTTTTTTTCAAATAAAAGTGTTTGAAGTTACAATTTGTAGTCTGCTCTTTTTCTTTGATGTCTTGTTTGCATTCAAAGATATTGGTTCTTGATATTGCTCATCTAACCATGGAATGACAAGAGGTATTTTTTTGCTACAAGTGGTCATACTTGTCTCAGGGGGAGAAATATTGCAGTGATTTTTTTTTTGTGTGACAATGTACATATATACCGTATACAGTGTATTCTAGACAGTAGTATGATCTGGATTTGCTATTTGAGATTTACAGGTTGATCTGATAGTTTCTTGTAATAGGGAAAATCATATGTTCAAATAGTGGCTTGATGCCTATGATAGTGCTCTATGTGGAGTACTTGGAGTACTTAGCAAGATAGGGGGAGTTATTCTTTTTTGCTTATCATTCTCTCCTGCCATGTGTGTTATTTTTTCCTGTTGATATGGCTATTGGCTTCTACTTTTGGAAAATGATACTGGAATATACTTTGTGTGTCATGATCCTTATTTCATGCTACTCATATTGATTTATAGACAGTGGTTCAGGTCCTTTGTCTTGGATGTCTAAAATGGGGAGAAGTTTGTGTTTTTATCACCAAGGAAAAATGGGGAGTTTGTTGTTCTTTGTTCCTCATTTTTAGTTTGTCCTTGTTGCCAAAAGGCACACAATGATGTTTTTCTTTGTTGCTCAAAACATACAGCATGATACATGATGTTGACTTTCTCTTCAAATGGTGGTATATTTTCATGTACAGGTGGTATCTTGATATAGTGGCATGCATTGCAGCATTACTCTCTTGGAATATGGTGGTTTCTTATTTACAAGGTAATGTGTTGATGTTGATTATGGTTTGTCCAAAATTTGTGAATGGTGCAAAGGAAAAGGTAAAGGTTGTGAGCTCCATATTGACTTTCATACAAGAGTATTATGCTAGAGTCATTCTTTCACTAAGTGGCATTTCACTTGGTGATGGCATTTACAAAGTGTTCTAAGTATTCTCACACTTACTTGGGCATATTGCTACTTGTCATATTAATGTGCAAGGTTATTTTTTAATTTACATTTATTGCTTTATCATTGGGTGATTTTGGAATTGGTATATAAGATGCAATACTTTGATTATCTACAAGGTATAAAGATTGGTGCAAACTTCTCAAGCTATTAGAGGTTATGATTATGGTTGAAAAGTCTAAATTCATTTAGACTTTGTGCATAGACAAAGGTTTATATGCTCAACAAGGCCAAGAAGGTAGTGTATTTGTTTGTTTCACATGGTAGTCAACACCGACTACATTGACAATTATGAGATTTATATTTTTTGGAAAATCATGACCGACATAGTGATTATTGGGAATATAATGATAATGTTTTATTTGTAACACTGAAACAATAATTATGCCCTAATTTACTTTCATTCTTGGAAAAACTCAAAATCATTCTATTGTGGCCAAACTAGGGTTTGCATAAGGCTAAAAAATTTCATGGTCTTATCGGAAGTGGTTTTATTTTGAGTTTAGTGGTATTCTGGATTTTTTTCTTGTCAGTTAAGTTTATCATTTCCTGGAGTATAGAATGCACAATAATCTACCCTTGTTCGTTAGGGATTCTTATTCTTTAATGACACAGTTTTGAAGATTATTTTGCATACTTTGTATTGGTCATGTATGTGTTAAAAGACAGTTAGAAGGTGATGTCACATTGGTGACTCAAGATGAGGTAGTTTGATACAATTTGAATATGGTTTTCGTGATGGTTATAAGCTTGAACAGGTGGCCGCATGTGATGAAATCTACATTGGATATTTAAACAGTGTCTCTACACTGTTGTGTGTTCGGAGGTTTTAACGAAGGGTTATGATATAGAAATATTAATCTATTTTTCTATAATTAAATTTTTGCAAACATGATGCAAAATAGATTGTATCACTAATATATTTTGTATTTTAGAGATTCCAGTGATTGGATCTTTAAGATATTAAATGTATTAGATTAAAAGTGAAATATAATTTGAAGTGAAATAGAGTGATCCTCTATAATTAATGATTCTATTCAAAAATGTATAGTGAAGTTAAAATGATCAAGTCAGTGAGATAGATTGGTCATTTCCAATGAGGCATTCTTGTAACTAGTGAAGTTCTTTGGTCAGTGAGGCCATTTTTTCCAGTGAGGCATTATGTAACTAGTGAGGTTTATTAACCCAATGAGGCAATTTTTCAAGTGGTTTTTCTACCCCAAGAGGGTTTTCCACTCAGGAAATTCACTGTGTTATGGTTCTCTATTTGGTTTCATTTGTGATCTTACTGTTTCATAGTTATACATTTTTGTACTTACATTTATGTGATTAAGAATCAGTAATTCATATTGGCACACATCTTAGCTTTTGAAACATAATTCATATTTTTCTAAAAAGGTTTAAAAGGGATTTTTGAAAGTCATAAAATTGAATTAATTTGTCAAGACATTGATTCACCCCCACCCCCTCTCAGTGTCTCCACCACTCCAACAAGTGCTATCAGAGCAATAAATTGTAGGAAGTATGGAAGATATGATCATAGAAGTTTTGAAATTTCAAGAAGATATGATTCCTTTACTCCTCTAATTGGTTATAATGTCACATGATTTAAGTTTTATAACCTTTGGCATAAGGCACAGCAATGTAGGAGTAAGTTGAAAGCATCATCTAGAAAAAAAAATGTAGATGCATTGACCAAGAAAAAGAAAGGACCCATACAGGTTTGGAGAAGAAAACAAGAAGAAATCAAAAAAGAATGTTATTGATATTGCAAGAAAAAGATCAAGAAAGTTCCCAAAGAAAATTTATTTGAAAACATATAACTACTCTCGATTTAATGGTTATTGCTATTTATGTTTTGCTTATGGTCATAGAGCAAGAGATTGTACAAGAAATTCTAGGAAGTATGGAAGATATGATCATAGAAGTTTTGAAATGTCAAAAAGATATGATTCCTTTACGCCTATAATTTGTTATAATGTCAGATGCCTTAAGTGTCATAACCTCGGGCATAAGGCACAATAGTGTAGGAGTAAGTTGAAAGCATCATCTAGAAACAAAAATGTAGATGCATTGAGCAAGAAAAAGAAAGGGCCCATACAGGTTTGGAGAAGAAAACAAGACCTGGGAAATGAAAATCCTAAACTAGAGCATGTTGTACAAAAGGCATCGCCAACTACATAAGAAGTAGTCTAAGGTCGGGGGGAGTTGAATATACCAAATTATTTAACCCACCTGAAAAATTTTAGGAGGAATAAGGTGGCTAGAGCATTTAGTGCCTAGTTTTCATCTTAACTAGAAGAAGTAGTATTGTACCTATGAGTTATGAACTTTATTTTAGTCTCTACATGATCTTATGGCTTCATCATTAGTCCTTGCATGATGATATCTTATCAGGATAATGTAGACATTTCTTGACAGTTTCCTTGGAAGAATTCTTTTGGATGTTTTTTTTTTTTAATTTCTCATATCAGAGCTCCTTGGATTAAGATGCCAATGATTTTTTGAGACAATTGGTGACAGTCTTAATATAATGCCATGCTAATGAAAATGTACTCTGATAGTGAGAGATGGTTTGTGTGATGCTTCATGATATTGATGGCATAGTGTCAAAATTGTGTTCATGCTTTTTTCTTTATAGAGGTTCTTTAATGCAAGCCTTTATTGATGATGGCCTTGAAAAATATAGGGGAAGTTGTTGTATATTTTTACATCATATTAGATAGACAATGATATTTATGGCTTGGTTCTATGGTGAAAATGTTTCTAATTTTCCTCTTCTCTAGAAGTTAAGATAGTGGCAATGTGCTTTGAAAGTGGTAAACATTTTCTTGTAGAAAACAGTGGGTTTTCCACACAGTGACAACAAACATAGTGGCAATTATATAATACGGAAATCTCTCTATTTTGCACAGAATTTGTATCTTTGTGATAGTTTGTATATTCTCTGTGAGTGATAGGTAAATAGCAATGGCATGAGCAGTGAGTTACAATCACAGTTGAATGTTGATACACAGTGGTCAAATGAGTAGAATATGGTTAGTTTAGGCTTGGAACTAAGGTATTCTTGCTTACTCCAAGAATTTGCATTATCGATGATGTCTTTAGTAAACTTGAGCAAATATTATTTCAATGAATATTTTCTTTAATCTGTTTTATCTCAGTGAGAGCTCAATTCATAGTGATTCTCATTAGGATTGATATTTCATTAGCAAAAATTAGTGCTTTTGTGGACTGCTCAGTATTGTATAAGCATGATCTTTCTTTGCATCTTGAATATATTGGTCTTCAAAATATAAGATAGTCATTAATGAGGAAATGACGGTGACTTATTTCTAACTTGCTTGAAACAATGCAGTGAATTACCATTCAATGCTAGAATTATAACATTGGTAGTTAGTCCTATCTTCACTTGCTTCTTTCATAAGACAGTGTCAACTATGAGTAATAGTGTGAATGCAAGGTGGCAAATTATAGATGATTCAAAGTGATGAGTTTGGCATCTAGTGTGAAATCACTTCCTTGTCAATCTTGTTGATAGTGATCTCAGTTATTGTTAGTTAATGCTATGATGCTTAATCATTAGATTATATGCATGCTTACTCAATCACAGTCTAGTTTTGATAGTGATATACATGCATAATTTTTTGTCTTGAGAGATTATTCCATTGGTACAGTGTCTGGTGTAATGGAGAATAATTGGATGTCATTAAAGTGATGGATAGTGACTCGCAGTATGTTTTTGTTGAGACAGTGCCATAATGACAGTTGGTATTGGGTTGCATGTCAATGATTAATGCTTGTAGGCAACGTGGTTCAATACAGTCAATATCACAAGACAGTCAGTATTTGTTAGTGCAATGGATTATTCACTTTATTCATACCAAATACTTCTCTCATAGTTTTGTCTGCTATCCAGAGGAAGAGTTTTAAAAATAAAGGTCAAAAGGTTGATCAAGATGTGGACACGTAGATTTCTAAAAGTGTTTAAAGAGAGTATTGATGATTATAGGAAAGACAACATTGAAATAGTACGGACATAATGTTTCATCCTTGCTTTACTTGCTTTAATTTGATGAAGTATTTATTGAGATAGTATTTGGATCAGTATTTTTGTTTATGCCTTCATCATGGCTTTGGATGCAGTTCTTTGATGACTAAATGGAATACGTCTTGGGAACATCAATATTATCCTTTGCATTGACAATTGCCTAATTACTTTTCATGATCCACAGTGAATTTGTAGTCAAAAGTGTTTTTTGTAGTGTTTTTTGGATTCAATATTCTACAAAAAGATAACATTACCTATAGATGTCATGAAGAACACTTTATGAGGAGGCATTATGTTAGACAGTCACAATGCGACAATAGATGCAATGAGTTCTTTGTTAATGCAAAAGAAGGTACAAGGATCATTTGGAACAAATGTAATTATCAAACTATATTCTTCTTCGTCTAGTTGTATGGAATATATTTTGCAAATAAAAGTGTTTGAAGTTACAATGTGTAGTCTGCTCTTTTTCTTTGATGTCTTGTTTGCATTACAAGTTATTGGTTCTTGATATTCTAACCATGGAATGATAGGATGTTTTTTTGTGCTACAAGTGGTCATACTTGTCTCAGGGGGATAAATATTATAGTGATTTGTTTTTGTGTGTGACAGTGTACATATATACCATATACAATGCATTTCGGTTAGTGGTATGATCTGGATTTGGTATTTGAGATTTACACATTGCTCTAATAGTTGCTTGTAATAGGGTAGATCATATGTTCAAACAATGGCTTGATGCCTATGATAGTGCTCTATGTGAAGTGCTTAGCAAGATAGGGGGAGTTATTCTTTTTTTTTCATTCTCTCCTGCCATGTTTGTTCTTTGTTCCTTTTGATATGGCTATTGGCTTCTACTTTTGGATAATGATAGTGAAATACACTATGTTATGCTCCTTATTTCATGCTACTCATGTTGATTTACAAACAGTGGTTTAGGTCCTTTGTCTTGGATGTCAAAAAGGGGGAGAAGTTTGTGCTTTTGTCACCAAGGACAAATGGGGAGTTTGTTGTTCTTTGTTCCTCCTTGTTTCCAAAAGACACATAATGATGTTTTTTCTTTGTTACTCAGAACATATAGCATTACATGATGTTGACTTGCTCTTTAGATGGTGGTATATTTTCATGTACAGGTGGCATCTTGATACAGTGGTTGATATAGTGACATACATTGCAGCATTACTTTCTTAGCATATGGTGGTTTCTCATTTACAAGGTAATGTGTTGATGTTGATTATGGTTTGTCCAAAAGTTGTGAATGGTGCAAAGGAAAAGGTAAAGGTTGTCAACTCCATATTGATTTCCATACAAGTGTTATGCTAGTCATTCTTTCACTATGTGGCATTTTATTTGGTGATGGCATTTACAAAGTGTTCTAAGTGTTCTCACACTTACTTGGGCATATTGGTACTTGTCATATTAATGTGAAAGGTTTTGTTTTGGTTTACATTTATTGTTTTATCATTGGGTGATTTTGACATTGGTATATAAGGCACAATACTTTGATTATCTACAAGGTATAAAGATTGGTACAATTTTCTCAAGCTATTAGAGGTGATGATTATGGTTGAAAATTCTAAATTCATTTAGACTTTGTGCATAGAAAAAGTTTTATATGTTCAACAAGACCTACAAGGTAGTGTATTTGTTTGTTTCACATGGTAGTCAACACCGACTACATGAGCATTATGAGATTTATATTTTTTGGAAAATTATGACCGGCATAGTGATTATTGGGGATATAATGATAATATTTTATTTGTAACACCGAAAAAATAATTGTGCCCTAATTTACTTTAATTCTTGGAAAAAATCAAAATCATTCTTCCATGGCCAAGCTAGGGTTTGCAAAAGGCTGAAAGTTTTGATTGAGAAGGTGGTTTAGCAAATGCATCTTCAGGACTGTGGTTTTTGGCATTCTACATATAGTTAAGGTTTACCATGACAGAAAAATTGATAACTTAGTTTCATTTGTTATGTTTTTCACGGTCTTATTGGAAGTGGTTTTATTTTGAGTTTAGTGGTATTCTGGATTTTTTTCTTGTCGGTTAAGTTTATCATTTCCTGGAGTATAAAATGCACAATAATCTACCCTTGTTCGTTAGGGATTCTTATTCTTTAATGACACAATTTTGAAGAGTAATTTGCATACTTGGTATTGATCATGTATGTGTTAAAAGACAGTTAGAAGGTGGTGTCACATTGGTGACTCGACATGAGGTAGTTTGATATAGTTTGAATATGGTTTCTTGATGATTATAAGCTTGAATAGGTGGCAGCATGTGATGACATCTAAATTGGATATTTAAATAGTGTCTTTACACTGTTGTGTGTTCGGAGGTTTTACAGAAGGGTTATGATACTAAAAGTTTAATCTATTTTTATGTAATTGAAGTTTTTCAAACATAATGTAAAAAAAATTGTATCACTAATATATTTTGTATTTTAGAGATTCTAGTGAATGAGCCTTTAAGATATTAAATGTATTAGATTGAAAGTGAAATATGATTTGAAGTGAAATAGATTGACTGTAGTTAATGATTCTATTTAGAAATGTATAGTGATGTTAAAATGGTCAATTCAGTGAAACAAATTGATCATTGCCAGTGAGGCATTCTTGTAACCAATGAGGTTCTTTGGTTAGTGAGGTCATTTTTTTCAGTGAGGCATTATGTAACCAATGAGGTTTATTAAGTCGGTGAGGCAATTTTTTGAGTGGTTTTTCAACCCCAAGAGGGTTTTCCACTCAGGAAATTCACTGTGTTATGGTTCTTTATTTGGTTTCACTTGTGAACTTATTGTTTCATAGTTATACATTTATGTACTTACATTTTTGTGATTAAGAATCAGTAATTCAGATTGGCACACATGTTAGCTTTTGAAACATAATTCATATTGTTCTCAAAAGGTTTAAAAGGGATTTTTGAAAGTCAATAAATTGAATTAATTTCTCAAGACATTGATTCACCCGCCCTCTCAGTGTCTTCACCAGTCCAACAATATTATTATCAAGGGCATAATAGAGCATTCAAGAGCCGATTTACAATCAACATCCTAACATCATGTTCAAGTCTATGTGTGTTCATGTCATCTTGTGCGGGCTAATATGCATTGTTGATCCAAAAGCATCCAAGCATTCCAAGTATCCAAATCCATCAAAAAAAGAAAGATCAATTTCCTTGGAGTGATGTGTTTGACTTTAATCCTCTGAGGGAAGCCATTGAAGGGTGGTGACTTATAGCAAGATTGTACATTCATCATTTCCTTCTCCTTTTCGTTATCTTTCTAGCAAGGTTTAATTACCAAACTTGGGGTTTGACCAACGCAAACTCCCATACAAAACAAAAAAATATTTCCTCTTTTTGTATGTGCAGATTACAGGTTGATGAAGAATTGAAGAGACCTTGAAGGAGAAATTTTGCAATGTTGCTTAAGTTGTTATCATTGTTGTCAAGCCACAGAAACTAAGTTGTAGACTTTATTTCTAACTTTCCAATAGTGGGACCTGTGTCAAACCAAAGCTAAGATGCAACATCAGAGGACTATCAAAAGTTGTTTTGGAGACCTAGAATGAGACGCATTCGTCCAGGGGTGAATTAAGGCTTTGTGCACTCCTCAAAACAAGTTTTTGGTGGCAAGTACATGTGTTCAGACCCTTCTCAAATCTTCCTACAAAGTTTTGTAATAGTCTATATTTTTGGAAATCTGTATTTTTAGCATTAGGTCTTATTGTTCATTTATTTTTGAGTGTTTCAAGTCATTCTAATTTAGTTTTAGATATGTTCTATTGTCCTAAAGATTGAGATCCAAGTTTGGCTAGTTCACCATTGAGATTGAAAGTCAATATTTACACCTTGTGATCTCTTTCCTAATGAAATTTTTGGAGAAAGGCACCTATTAAGATCCCTAAGGTTGTATAAAAAAATACCCAACCAATAAATCTGTGTGTGGATCCCCTTTTCTCACCATTTCATTTTGGTGAACCTAACATTCTTACATGATAATTTTCTAATTTGGAGATCCTTGAAACCCTAGATCTAGGTTTTGGCTTATCTTATTTTTCATTTCATTTAGGGTTACATATTGCATATTTTCATCATTCAAAATCATAAAAATCCAAAAACATTACATACATTCTGCATAATAGCTTGATTAAGGTGTGTTTCAGTCATTTAGATCAAAATTCCATTCAAGAAAATTATCATTTTGTTCATACATTGTCATATGATTGCATTTACATTTCATCAAAATTTTGTAAAATGTTGTCATTGAAGAATTTGTTTGTAGTTAGGAACAATGAGCTTAAATATTCGATCAAGCACTATGATTTAAATTTTTCAAAACCTAGTGCAAATATCCATTCACCCTTGGGAAAACCTATCCTTACACAGGTGACTTTACAATATTCTATGCATTTGTTTGTCTTTGTCTACTTCATTTTCCTATACTTGCATATCTCTAGTTTAGTTTCAAAAACTGCATATTTTTGTATATTTTTGTATTTAGTTCAATTAGAGAAAGAAAGTGCATTGTTTAAGATCAAAATTGGCATTCAAAAGTAATCATTTTAGGTTTTTGCATCTTAAAATTAGTCAATTATCATATTTCAGATATGAAAGTTGCATTAAATATCCACTCATTTGATATTTAAAACAAAGTTTCATCATGGACATGTGTTTTGGTAAACTATGGATGTTCTTAAAATATTTGGTTGATGTTTCAAGTTGTGTTTGGCGGTGATCCTAATGCAATTGAAATTATTCATGGTTCTTCACCTCCTCGTGAGATAGATATCTTGGGCCAAGATGAAGATAGCATGCAAGAATTCATTAAAGATTCCTTGCATACCCTTGAGAACAATGCATCCTTCTATCCCTCCATGCAACAACCAACACCTCATATCATCCCATCACTTAGCATGTTCAACCATTTGCATGCTGAAATTGAATCACAAAGCAAACCTCAACCACCAATCATGAAGGAGCTTATTCACAATGACACCATTGATACTCTTCTATCATATGCCTATAAAGTTTCTTATACACCTATCGACTTAAAAGAGCATTATGGTCAAGGCTTTAGAATTTTGAGAAAATAAGGATGTGAGATAACAAATGAGCATGAAATCCATCAATTGCTAGAATAGAAACCATCAAAAGATACCAATGTATTAGGATATCAAGATCCTCTCCCTCCTAATCAAACATTTGTTCAATCAAGTAAGAAACCCATGCCCTATAAACTTAACAAGCTACCATTTCTCCATACCATAGCCAAAACTGAAAAGGCTTTACAATCGCTTCTCAACCAAGGACTTAGAACATTACCACCTATCCGAGAAAACAAAAAAGGAAAAAGTACAAACATGTCTTACTGTGCATATCATAAAACACTTGGGCATCTTACTCATGAGTGTTGTGCTTTAAATAACATATTTGAAGAATTTAATATTTTCAAAGAGCTAGTTGATACTATAAATGGCTAGCATGCACACACTTCGCTCCTTTCCATTTGATAATTGTAGAATCTTAGCTTACTCACTATTACATGTATTGCACTTTATGTAACTGATTTTTCCATATTGTAAGGAGCACCATATCATCATTTATCTCAACTCATCCTTATCCTACATTTGGGGGACAAGGGGTTAGGTAGCCTTGTCCTAGTATGGAACTTGTCGTAGTCCCTTCGGCTAGTTATCCGCCATTCATATATGATGAGCAAGATTGGGATCTGGATGACCTACTTTAGGTTGGCTCACATGTGACAGTCTATTTCTTTTCTTTTCATGTTATTTGTGATTGTGTGTATGTAATGTGATCCCCCATATCATGTTGTTTGGTGTGTCTTTATGTGAATTTCCTTTGGATGACCCTTGTTACTTTGTTGGTGCAAGGATACAACAAAAGAGAATCTATCGATACATTCTTCTATTTGATTCTACATTCTTCTATCTGTAGTAAATATTGTCTTTTCTTTTGTCATTTTTTCCTTTTGGGGGTGATGCAAGTCGTTGAGACATCTAAGTCTTCCATTTTTACCCAAAACCTTTTATTTCCTTTCTCTCTATGTGTCATTCCTCCTTTGTGTTTGTTATTCTACGAGTATTTTGGAAATGATGATGGTTTTGAGCTCTATTATATCACTGTAGCAAAGACATATGTTGAACCTGAATCCTTAGATCTTTTGTGTTATCTTTTGAGATTGCATGTGGGGGAAACCATTCTTCATGATACAACTTTATTTGGAAACATATCATTGGCATAGGCTTTCCAAATAAGCTCTTATTTCCATTTTATCAATTGGCATTTATCATTTATACTTTAAAGTAATTGCTCACAACATGGTGTTTAGCAATTTCTTTAAATTGGGGGCATACATTAATATTATTTCATTTTGGCATTTGCACCTTCTAAGGTGAGTTTCATTTTCAATTTGACATTTTTTGGCTTCACTTTTGTTCACAAGAGTTGGACTTAGTGTAGCGTTTGCATAGCACATTGACCATTTTGTGGCACTTTATCAAAGTTATCAAGGAGTATAAATTTCAATATGGTTGACATATGGGAGCACACCTATAGACTTAGTGCATCTATCCCATTTGCCACCTCTTTTATGGGTACACACCTTGTAGACATAGTGTGTTTTTCTCATTTTTTCCTTTGGGGCTCACCTAGTGTATACTGAATTGCACTAGCCCTTGTGAGCATATTTTATGGACATGGCATAACACAACTTGCTAGTCCATCCTTTTTTTTCCTTTTTCCTTTTTACATTGGATTTGACATTGTATTCTTGTGAATCTTGTCTTGCGACACATATCTTACATGCTTGTGTGTCCTTTGTACTTATGTTGGTTTGCTATGGGATATTCAATCCTGGGGCTTGATAATAGTACACAATAGCATAGACAAGGTAGTCAACTGGTTGAAAAATTTCCTCAAAGAAATGTGGTCTCCTAGTGATGGAATGCCATGACAATCCATAGAAATTTGCTTGTCATGGAATTTTTCATGGCATTCCATTGCCATGAGACCACATTTCTTTGAGGAATTTTTTCAAACAATTCATTGCCTTGTCTATGCTACCACAATTTTCATACATTTCTACCAAAGCATTTTATCAAACAGTTCACTGCCTTGCTACTATAGCTAAAAGCCTAAAACAAGTTCTTTCAAACAAGCTATGGATGCTTGGAGAAAATCAATAAAAGTATAATAGTAAGCAACAATGTAACATGCCAATCCTTCAATGTAGTAAAAAAATATGAATTTACACCTTGTGAGTAAATAAATTAGGTAACAAGACATTACAATAAAAAATTTCCTTCATTATTGAGAATATACGAACAAGATGCCATATCAAATTACAATAAAGATTCCATTTCATTACAATAACTTCACAAGTTACAACAATACAAGAATACAAACATTTACATACATAGCTCCAATAAGCTTTAGAACAAATAGTTGTAAGACAGTCTAGGATCCTTCCTTCCAAATCTTGGTTCTTCGATCGCCTACTGTGGAGGAGAAGCATCACTCAAGTGCTTTTCCACCAACCACGGACTCATAATGCAGTCCCTCACACATCTATCATTCGATAGATGGCCCTTCCCTTCAACAAAGGGATTGGTAGAGTAACTGATAATGAAAACCAACTAAACATAGTGTTGGGTCCTACATTACTAGAACTTGTAATCCCACAATCTTTGTCTAGCATGTAATACTGGATCACGGTGAACTAACAGTGGAGCCAAAGGTCATCACACTGCTTTGGCCAAAGTGTTTCCTTCAGTATGTTCTACTGAGGGTCATCTATCACATACACTACTCAGGGTCAGTTTGACATAAGGCTATCTTAACCTACGCATAGGTATTTCCTTCAATGGATAGTTTATCATCCCAAATAACCTACAACCATATTAATCTACTTGGAATAACCTACTTAACTAGTAAGCACACAAGCTAGGTATTTTCGTTCAATGGATAGTCCTTCATTCCAAACATAACCTATATACTTGGTTAACCCTACTTACTCGTAAGTATTTAAACTCCCTCCCATACTGGATTATCTCTCCTAGAAGTAAACACAAGCTTTGCTAGTAAAATCAATAACTTAGCTAAATAAACCATGTGTGTTTTTCATATTCAACGATACCTAGTATATAATACCTATTATAAACACCCATCTCCTACTATGGAGTACTTTAAAACACAATATGAAAACAACATAATAGCTTCAACTTCCTTTTCAAAACAATCTACATTCTCTAATGCATGTATTGGAAAAGACATCTCAACCATGCATGCAAGACACATCAATCAAAGTAAAATAACAAAGAAGAAGAGATCCTCATTCATGTTATCACTTATCCAACTAAAGATAGCAATGCAGCCCTCTCCAACAACAATTAGCTCGATAATCAACTTCTCACAAACAAGTCTATCTCATTTGTTGATTGTAACACCCCTCCATTTTGTGCTTTGTTATGTTATGATGGGAATTTGGAACTTGGTTACTTTTGATTGCAATAATTAAACGATGTGAAGCTATATTTTGATGTGATTTTATTCTGATGCCATCTTTATGACATGTTCTGGATTAATTTAGAAGATATCTTATTTAACGATGTTCTATGTTGTTGATCATGTTAATGATGTTAGATGCGTCGGTTAGTGAGATTGTATTGGTGAAGGGGACGGGGTTGTATCACTCGCTTGCGAGTGCCCTACGATTCTGAGATTTCCTCTTCACGGTGTGTCTGATCATATTATGTATATATGCACGTTCGACATGCTCTTTCTTGCAGGTTGGCAGGTATATGACATCGACTCCACCTGGTTTTCAGGTTTGAGTGTGTCCATTGACCAACGGAAACTAATTGGGAGATAGTAGCTAGGTTTTCTGTGTCAAGTCGTTACCCTAGTCACCGAGTGTTGTCGAGTTGTAGTCGAGTTTGGTTGTTTCATGTGCCCTTTTCACCTTGATCTTCAATTAAATTCAAGTTAAAATGGCTTATGTTGCTTAACTGCTGATTAAATGCTCTTGGTTGTAATGCTAGGAAATTATTTACTGTATTAATTAATTTAAATAAATTAATAAAATAATCTAATAGTGGATTAGATTTATTTTATTGATAATTTAAATTAATTGTGTGAATTAATTAAATTATCCCTTTTGAAATTAAAAGTGTAAAAGATTTAATTCTTTTGTTGAATATAAAGTGCTAAAATATATTGAATTCAAATTGGAATTGGAAAAATTGTTTAAAGTTATTAAAAAATTCAAATGTTTTCTTATGCAAGGACTTTGGGGTAGAAAAGATATTTTCTGAAATAGTTGACTATTTTGGGGAAAGATATTTGTGAAGAGTTGAATATGAATTTGAAATTGAATTTAGTTTGAATTTGAAAGTGAGTTTGCATTTGTATTTGAATTTAATTAGAATTAGAATTGGAATTAGAAGTTGAATTTGAATTTGAATTTGGAAAGTTTGGAAAAAGGATATATTTTTATTTAGGGTTTTCTTTCAACCTCTCTATGGATTCTTGGTTTTGAATTTTTGGGTGGAGAGGCTTGGAGGAGGCTAAGATGGTGGAGTTGAAAGAGTGCTTGAAAAATCTCCATGGTGAAAGCTTGCAATTTTGGAGGAAACACAAGGTTCCATCATTTCTCCTTTCATCTTCTTGCTCACTTTGTATGATTGAAAATATAGTGTTAGATTCTATGGAAATTCATGGAAAAGCTCTTAAAATTGGTAAATGGTAGATAGATTTGGAATGGAAACCAAACAAGAAATTTATACCTAGTTATGGAAAGAAAATCCAAGAAAACTCAATGTTAAAACTAGATTTTGAAAACCCATGTTCTTGTTTTGAAATAAGTTCTATTTTCTTGAATTGGGTTGGATTATTTTTACAATTTGGGTATGAAATCAAGATTTGAGTATATATATTTGTGAATACAACCATATATATCAATATATGGAGATACCCACAAATATATATACAAGTATATTTGTTATTGTAGAAATTTTAAATTGTGGGTAGAACCCCATAAAATTTTATTGATTTTCGTTTCTGGAAAAACGCAGTAATATATATATTTTTTTATTTTTTATTTATTTTGTGGTGAGGTGGGAGGCCAAACCCCACCCCACCGCCACCACCGCCGTCGGAGGGAGGCGTTTGATGTGTGTGAACACATAGCCGACGCCGCCCGGCGGGGGGGCGGGCTGTGTGTGAACACACAGCTGACGCCACCCGGCGGGGGACGAACTGTGTGCTTTGCACACAGCCGCCGCCGCCTGCAGGGAGGCGGCGCTGGGTGCTTTGCACACAGCCACCACCGCTCGGCGGGAGGCAGGGGCTGCATGCCCCGGGCTTCGGCCCTTTTTCCAATGTCTGTTTAATTCGAAATTACTTTGTTTTATTTATTTTTATTTCAATTTAAATTTTAATGAATATTATTTTATATTATATTTTATATAATATTTATAATATTTAATATTATATATTATATAAAATATAATATATTTAATATATATTAAATTAAATGAAATTTGGTATAAGTTAAAATATGTTTTATTCTATTGGTTAAATCATAAGGTTTTAGAAATGATTAAGTGAAATATAAAAGTTATTTGATATATTTTGTAATTAATGGAATTCTTCTTTTTATATTTGTTAAAATAATAGTTGGCTAAATTGAGTATCTTTGTACATGAAGGTATATTCATACTTTGAATATTTGTTTGTAAATAATCATGTCAACATGCTTTTATATTTAATTGTATGGATTTCGCAATGGTATTTTATTTAATAGACGCGTTAAGGGGTGTCATAATTCAAATATATTAAGATGATTATCGTTATGCTTTTAGAGGCAAGAGTGGAGTTTGGAAAATCTAATGTCTTATTTGAAATATCAATTTTAGTTGATTGAATGTCCTTTGTTGCAAAATGGATTAAGTGATTTAATTTAAAGGTTATTTATTAAAATACCTTGAGTTTGAATATGTTAGTGAAACTTAGGGAGAACAGTTGATTTAATTTTAACCAGAAAGCTGCATCATTAAAGTGTTTGATTATGGATATGGTTATGAAATTTAGAGTAAATGATCTGTTCTTTATATATTCCAATGTCGTGCATAGAAATGGGATCAATTGACTGGATAAATGCAAGTTATGAAATCTGTGTTTGAATGGAGTTAGGAAATCCGAACATTAGCTTTCCTATTTGTCTGAAATATTTTCAGTGTTTATTTGTTCGCCTTCGATGTTGTGGAAGGAGGGTGAATGTTTTGTGAATCTTCCTGGTATGGGTTCATTTATTGGTATGGGTGGTTATACGTGAGTTTATATGATTGTTGACTTTAAGTCGTTTCTTGTTGATCATGTAAGTCTTCCAGCAGTGTTTTCTTGAGATGATGCTATGTCTATTATGTTTTGCTTTGGCTATCTTGGATTATGTGTGAGTTAAGCTTAAGTGGTTACCTGGTTCTTTGAACGGGTTGTGTGACCTCGTGATTCATGGTTGTGTTGAGTTATCAGTTTGTTATGTGGGCCTCAGTATGTTAGTCAACCTTGTGTTAGCCTTGGGTAGTGCACGCTTTGGTTTCAGTTTTGGACATCCGTAGTGATGTGTTACCTGTTGAGGTGTTTGATTATTTGTGATAAGTGTTAGTGCATTGTCTACCCTTGGCATGTGGTTGAGTTTTGTGTTGTCGATAGGGGAGTGGCTTTCAAC
The DNA here is from genome assembly GCA_007258455.2 of Sequoia sempervirens. Lineage (NCBI taxonomy): Eukaryota > Viridiplantae > Streptophyta > Pinopsida > Cupressales > Cupressaceae > Sequoia > Sequoia sempervirens. Next base: position 373,333,164 of record VDFB02058242.1, on the reverse strand, counting down.
GAGCGCCGGGCCCAAAGTGGTACCAGGATAACTCATGTGAGAGTCAGTTAATTAAGTGAAAATTAAATTAACTTACTAGGGAGAGAGTAGCTTTGAACATTAATAAGATAATTTAGCCTCGCTCATTGGCTCAAGGGCTTGTACGAGACTTGAGATGAGTCGGGAAGGCCTGGAATGGCAAGATCGGTATCTCGTCTTTACGAGAGATAATCGATTCCGCTCTTGTGTGCATGTGGGGCCGGGAGTCGGTTGAGGTTTCCAGGATATCCCTAGAGAGGGGGCCGGGACCTAGGAAGACTTGCCAGGAGATCCCATGCAGCCTTTGCGATGACACTCCTCCTATGACAGCAGTCGGTATGGTGTTGTACCATTGGTTTATTTTGTACAGTGATGGTACTCGATTTTGTACTCTGGAAGCATTGTAACCATTGTGTTAAGTAATGTGGGTTTTGTTCTTGTTTCAGTTCAGTGTGCTAGCTTGTGTCTAGAGGTAGATGGTCTTGTCTAGGAAATCCTGGTTACTATCTCCTAGCACGGAGGGAGTGGGGCCTTTGGGTTCCACGTGGTCGGGTGGCGTGCATCTTTCCGTTGGTTCTTCTTCATGTTCGTGTGTTCGTGATTTCCAGTTGGAGAGCTCGTGGGAATCAGATTCTTCTCATGCCTTGTTCTCTCAGTTCTTATTGTATTTTATTACCCCTCAGTTGTTATCGAGGTGGAATTTGTATTATGCAATCATTTGGTTGGAATTGCCTCATTCAGGGAATGAGTGTTGTAATATTATTGTATAAAGGTTAATTGGAATCTTGAGGTATTTATTATCCTTGTTGTAATTTTTCTTGAATGGAATGTATGTTGTCTCACTTCCTTAAGTGATTAATGTTTCGGTTTATTTTAATGTTATTATTGTTTGGGTTTTTAAGTAATCTTTGTCTCGTGGCCTTAGAGGTTGTTGGCAATATGTATTATCTTCATGTTATTTATTCTTAAAAAAAAAAAAATTGGTACGTTTAAGTAGTGAATTGTAACTTCCTCTAGGGTTGCGTGGCGGGGCATTACATTGATAGCTTACTTCTCTCAAACAACAATGTTAGCTCTTACTCACAATAGAACACTCTCTATATCTCACTCATAAAATAAGACAAGTATGGTTGGTAATACCTCAGAAATAATGAACTACAAAAGATGTATAATCACTTGGGAAATAATGTGTCCACAAATGAAATGGTTCAACTATTTATAGAGCAACCAAGTAACGCCATAGCCTACAGTTTAGGCATGCTAATGGACAGCAAGCTTCTTGCAAAGCAACACATGAAATCTATCAAAAAGGTGGTGAATTCTCAAGCTAATACTCAGCTTATTCACCTACAAGTTGACTTGTTTAGTGGCAACAATCTGACTTATTCAATCAGCATATGCATAATTCAAATTGTCACATAAAAAAGACTTCTATAGCAATTCAGACTGAAAGGTGGCACCAATTCCAATTCCTTTTCCTTCATATTTGGTGCGGTTAAACTTTGTCAATTCCCATTTTATGACAACAAGTTTCCATCGATCCATATGGTGGATGAATTGGCTTGGCAGCTTAATATGTAAGACAAAGTCAAGCTTGGTCTCACTAAAGGCATCGACCAAGTCAAGCATTTTATAGACAACAATATCATATGTAATGCAACGACTTATATCGTGTGTCATCTAAAATGATAATTAGTTTACACTAATAGTCAAATCTATTTTATCGGCCTCATCAAACATATTTTATGTGCCATATGCATATTTCACTGCAAAAACTCCACTTACGTTCCTCTAAAAGTCTTGTGTTTTCATTTGGCTTATTCTCCACTTGACATGGTGCATGGCAGTTTATCCTTCACACATACCATTCATTGTTGTTCTAGTTTCCATACATCATGTGTTGCAAGAATGCTCTAAGGGTTCGGTCTACATTTTCTCTTAGTCAAATAAAATATGTTTATATTTGATATTCAAATGAATTCAAACGGGTAGCATTCGCATGATAATAGTAACCCTGTCAACCAAGCATAAAGCATTGAACCCACACTATTATCCTCTTGAATGTGAATATATTGTGCTATGAAAAGGTATATGCAAAGCAACATAATCTTTTGATCATATATATATATATAAACTCTTCATCAACCACAAAATCAAGCCTAGAGATATAAGAGAGGAACTCACAAGCTCAAGCAAATAAACATTATCTAAACATGCATTCAGTAGTAATCAAGACCCTTACCAATGTAGAACTACCCACAAATTGACTCAACTCAATCATTCTAATGTGGTGTGTGTATATGCTCAGATAGTTTACTTTTACCAGTTACCCAACCAAGATCTTCTCCTGAGTGATACTTCCCCTCCGCCTGGAGGAATGGAACACATACCTGCATCCACTAACACATGCACACGACAGTCATTTGTTCACAACATATGTACTATACATAAACATCTCCAAATTTTAGAATAATAATTCAATAACCATCTATTCACATATATGTAGTTTTTCCCCATGAAATAACATCAATTAAGAAAACATCAAATGAGATAACATTCACATTGATAACATGGTATGAGCACAATTTATTCTTCTCCATAATTCACATTACATTCACATTTACCCTACATAGTAATAGTAAATAGTAATTACACAGCTGGGTTGTAACATACTTCCCCCTTGTGAATCATCATCCCCGATGATCTATAGCACTTTAACATACAGATAAAGTAAAACAAAGTTTTACTTACCATTCTCAAAATACATAAGATTTATAAATATTCATCCTACACTCCTTGCAATCTTGTCCTTCTTGGACTTTGCTTTGAGTGCCCTCACTATCACTTAGGGAAATCTAGTATGCCTTACACATACTTACTCTCCCAAAGAGCTTTATTACACTATCATATATACACATCCTAGATACAATAGTAGCTATACATGACACCTCAGACATAGTGATCGGAAATCATTTTCCCATGAATTTATCCTTAGTATAATTCAAATTGAAAAAGGAATAGCAATGTATTGTGCACTACACAATGGGTCCCATCCTTCCCCTTTGGTATTTACACTTTTAGACAACTCATAAACCGATTTCGTCTGTCACTTACACATCCATTATCCTTACCATAAAGTACGTGTTCTTGATTACTTGTCCATCTTGAGCATAACATTGCTCTTGTACACCTGTCAAATTTCGATATTGCTTCATACTTAAGCTTTGTATCAACAAAGTTTCATCAATCTCTTCGATCTATTACTTCTTTTTTACAATCTATCAAGTCTATGGTTAACCCTATTTCTAAGCCTATTTCAGCCTAATAGAGTTTCCAACCTTTCCTTCCATACAATGGTCCAAACCTCAATGTTAGAAGTTTATAAATCATTGAAGATTTAGTCTACCATTTTTGCCTATTTAGGCTATAATATATTGTGCATTCATTCAATTGAATGTCTCATAGTATGATCATGGTTTACACAACCCTATCATTATTTGTTTGTTCACAACTGAAATAACCTTCTCACGAATACTAAGCAACTACTTCCCACAATATATTATTTAGGACCAAAATCCTATAAGTCAAGTTTCCAAATAGCATTGGTTACTTTGGTGAGTCTGTCCACTAGAACATTATGTCAATTTTACCGACATAGATAGATTGATTTGCCTTGTGTTCTACCACTTTCCCTCTGGATTCTCAAGAGTATATATGTCCTACCGATGATGACATCTGGTCTTCATTTTCTAACATACTAGACATTATCTTGCCACATTTTGTGCAACCTCTTACTCTATCTTTTCCTAGGTTATAGTGGATCCTCATCGGACAATTCACTTTGTCATTCCAATGTCCTAACTTTGACATTAATTTCCTCATCTCATTGCCGGATCTTTCAAAATTTTGGGTACATAGGTTCTTTTATATCCAATAATAGTCTATTCTTTGACTAAGTGAAAACCTATTTTGTGATGTCTTGCCTCCTTTAGTTCCCATGTAATAATGGTTATAAGTTTTGCGGAGATAAATCTCCCTTATTTCAGGACATCCATAACTTGGATTTCTTCCGTCCTAGGATTATTTCCAAAAATGCAATTCATCTTTTAACTCAATCTAATTTTTCCAATAAGAATTGGTACTAATTCCGAGTTTTAATCCTCGTTCAATTATGTTGGTCCCTAGAAGATATCAAATTTAATTGCATATTGAATTACCAAGCATGAATGTTTCTTGTTAGCTCCATGGATTCACTTAATCATATAGGAGAGTCCCAACTTCGGTATATCCTATTTGAGCACAAGTAATAACCCTGATTTTCTACTCAGTAAAATTTCCAACATTTTATGCTAAAGGAAAATTCCATGATGTCCCGACATAACAATAGATGCTTCCCTTTGAGAGTGTATCCCTTTTAATAAAAAAGCCAATCAAAGTAGGGTCTTGTCAACAATATGACTTCCTTTCAAGAGTGTAAAGTAATTAACCAAGTAGCTACTTTAACTCACTAGGTATCTCACCTATGTTTCCACTCATAGAATTTCCTAAGCTCAAGTGATTTACACATTCCCATGGGTGAATCTCAATCTCAATATTCCCGTCCAATTCTTTAGGATAGAGTCCTCATTCAATGACTACTCTAATGTTATAGATTACTCTACCCCTATATGTTCCCACCAAGACCAAATGTACAACTCAACCAAGTTATTTCCAACTTAAAAGTGTTAATTAGTAGTCCATATTCCAACCCAATAGGTAAAACTTAACCTAAGGTTTCTCTCTTTAATCAAATGAACTTCTCGTCCCAATAGATTATTTCAAACCTAGGGTTTCATTCAAGAGTAAGTTATGATCAAGTGACTAATCAAGTAAAGATAATTGATCTATTTGCATAGCATCACATCCTATTTTATCTTTCATACCATCTTTATGGCTTATTAGCTAAACCTTATCATCATCCCCAGATCTCTTAGCATAGTAAGCTATAGTGTCAAGTCCTTTCACGACAAGGATATACTTCATAATATGTAGTATTACTACCTATGTATAGAAATAACATCGTTATCTAAATTCCTCATATAAGGTATATAGGAGTGTAGAGACACTTTCTTCCAATCACGAGTAATCTAGATCTTCCCTTGCCAATCCCATAGAAAATGATCTTCCCTATCATGATCAAATTATCCACCTATCCTTTTCCAAGGCATTAATGATATTATTGTTTGATCTTCCAAACAGATAAATATAAGGTATGGGATGATAATAGGTCATAATCCTTGACCTTTCCATTTATCTTTCTCCAAAAATCCCAATACCTTTTTCCTTGTGGTCATAAAATGTATGACTTAATTGGCATCATGACTTGCGAAGAAGTCATTAGTTCTTCCAAATTGGAAACATATCTATGTTTTTTCCATTGGGTGGGGTACTTAACCCGAGTCAATCCACTCTCTTCCTTCTCCCCTTAGTGTTTTCACAACATTCGATCATCTCAAAGTTGAATTCCTAGCAAACACTTGTTTCGTTGAAAAGCTTTTTCATTCCTTCTTGGTCGCTTTTTTTTTCCTTTTTCCTGCCTCAATGGTATGCTTTGAATATACTTTTCCCAAAGTTAGATTCATCGTTGATTTCTATCTCATAGATTCAACAATTTGGATCATCCAATAGGAGATCTAATGAATAATCAACAACTTAGAAGTTAAGAGACACTAATATTTCCATTTTCTTTCCAATATCCTTTTTGGTGGAGGAATATCCATGCTCACAAGCCTCTTTTGTTGATGTACCTTTCAACTTTGAACATTGTTTTCCTTACAACTTCTATTGATCTGACACATAGTGCCTTATTGTATTCCATTTCCTTTTGGATCTTCTAAACGAATGTTGATTTTCGCAAACATGTTGGTGAGTTCATCTTATAGTCCAACCAATCTATGTACTATCCAAACCTTTGGTCAGACCAATCTAATTTATCTTTATAGGTTTCTCTCCTATAATCACATTTTCAAGTGACATCGCCCACTTCTTGGTAATTTATTCTCTCCCAACCTTTTAGAGATACCAAAGTTGTTTGGTCTCTTTTTCCCATTTTAATCAAAACTCCAATAATCCACCATGCCCACGTTGTTGATTACTTCTTTATGACCATTATGGTTTTTTTCTTTTCCTAGCTACTAACTCTTTTCTTGCAAAATCCTATCTTTACACGAGAATTAGATTTATGTCGAGAGTTCTCCAACCTTGTGGATACCTCCTTCATTGACTTTCTTCTTTGATCTAATTTATGTTGACATTGCATACACAGATTCGTAGTGTTTTCACTAAATCCAAGAATTTTTTACTCTTTACAACTATAGGTTGCTACTATAAAAGGGGTTCTCATTTCTTCTCATTCCCATAGAGTCACTTAGCTACCTAGTAGGATAAAGGTATATACTTGTTATTCTTCCTAACCTTCCTACATATCTCGATTGCATAATCTTCCGCAATCCCAGGTAATATCATAAGTTGTTGGTTTAGGAGTTCCTACTCCAGGGACGAATCTTAACTAGTCCCAAATTTACTCAAATTTCCAAAAATTCTCATCCTCCTTTTTACTTCCCTGTGTTCTTTTCTCTTGTCGTTGTGGCACAAGAACTTTTCAACCATTATCTTCTAATAAGGTTTATGCATTGTTGCATAATGAGCTCATAGGTTTCAGTATTGAACCTGGTAGCTCTAATACCACATGTAATATGCCAATCCTTCAACGCAGTAAAAATATATTAATTTACACAGTGCAAGTAAATAAATTAACAAGACATTGCAATAAAAATTTCCTTCTTTATTGAGAATATACAAACAAGATGCCATATCAAATTACAATAAAATTTTCATTTCATTACAATAACTTCACAAGTTACAACAATACAAGAATACATACATTTACATACATAGTTCCAATGAGCTTTAGAACAAATAGTTGTAAGACAATCCAAAATCGTTTTCAAATCTTGGTTTTTCTGTCGCTTGTTAGGGAGGAGAAGCATCACTCAAGTGTTTTTCCGCTAACTATAGACTCATAATGCGGTCCCCCACACATCTATAATTTGATAGATGGCCCTTCCCTTCAATGAAGAGATTGGTAGAGTAACCGATAACGACAACCAACTAAGCATAGTGTTGTGTCATACATTACTAGAACTTGTCATCCCACAATCTTTGTCTAGCATGTAATACTAGATCACGGTGAACTAATAGTGGAGCCAAAAGTCATCACACTACTTTGGCCAAAGTGTTTCATTCAGTATGTTCTACTGAGGGTCATCTATCACATACACTACTCAGGGCCAATTTGATTTAAGGCTACCTTAAGCTACACATAGGTATTTCCTTCAATGGATAGTCCATCATCCCATATAACCTACAACCATATTAGTCTACTTGGAGTGACCTACTTAACTAATAAGTACACAAGCTAGGTATTTCCTTTCAATGGATAGTCTTTCATTCCAAACATAACCTATATACTTGGTTAACCCTACTTACTCATAAGTATTTAAATTCCCTCCCATACTGGATTATCTCTCCTAGGAATAAACACAAGCTTTCCTAGTTAAATCAATAACTTAGCTAAATATACCATATGTGATTTTCATGTTCAATCATACCTAGTATATAATACCTATGATAAACACCCATCTCCTACTATGGAGTACTTTAAAATACAATATAAAAACAACATAATAGCTTCAACTTCCTTTCAAAACAATCTACGTTCTCTAATGCATATATTAGAAAAGACCTCGACCATGCATGCAAGACACATCAAGCAAAGTAAAATAGCAAAGAAGAAGAGATCCTCATGCCTGTTATCGCTTATCCAACTAAAGACAACAATGCAGCCCTCTCCAACAGCAATTCGCTAGATAATCAACTTCTCACAGACAACTCTATCTCACTTGTTCATAGTTTACTTCTTTCGAACAACAATGTTACCTTTTACTCACAATAGAATACTCACTATATTTCATTCATAAAATAAGACAAGTATGGCCGGTAATAACTCATAAATAATGAACTACAAAATATCTATAATCTCTTGAGAAAGAATGCATCCTTCACAAATGAAATGGTTCAGCTATTTATAGAGCAACCAAGTAACCTCATAGCTTATAGTTTAGACATGCTAATGGACAACAAGCTTCATGCAAACCAACACATGAAATCTATCAAAAAGATTACGAATTCTCAAACTAATACTCAACTTATTCACCTATAGGTCAACTTGTTGAGTGACAAGCTGAAGACTTATTCAATCAGCATATGCATAATTCAAATTGTCACATAGAAAAGACTTTCACAGCAATTCAGACTCAAAGGTGGCACCAATTCCAATTCTTTTTCCTTCATATTTGGTGCGGTTAAACTCAGTCAATTCCCATTTGATGACAACAAATTTCCATCGATCCATATGGTGGATGAATCGACTTGGCAATTTAATACGTAAGATGAAGTCAAGCTTGGTCTCACTAAAGGCATCGACCATGTCAAACATTTTATAAACAATATCTAATGTAATGCAACGACTTATATCTTGTGTCATCCAAAAATGATAATCAGTTTACACTAACAGTCAAAGCTATTTTATCGGCCTCATCAAACATAGTCTATAATGACTATTATCGACCTCATATTTTATGCACCATATGCATATTTCACTGCAAAAACTCCACTTACATGCCTCTACAAGTGTTGTGTTTGCATTTGGCTTATTCTTCACTTGACATAGTGTGGTAGTTTATCCCTCACACATACCACTCACTGTTGTTCTAGTTTCCATACATCATGCGTTGCAAGAATGCTCTAAGGGTTCGGTCTACATTTTCTCTTAATCAAATAAAATACGTTTATATTTGATATTCAAATGAATTCAAACGGGTAACATTCGCATGATAATAGTAACCCTATTGACCAAGCATAAAGCGTTGAAACCACACTTTATTATCCTCTTGAACAATTGAATATATTGTGCTATGAAAACATATATGTAGAGCAACGTAATCTTTTGATCATTTATATATATTAAATGTCAATCAAGAATGTATCCATTCAATATACGGATGAACACGAGTAATATTCTCATAATAATAACAATATATAATATGTATATATTATATTACTTATACATATAGTATATATATATTTACAAATAAGTACACACACACACACACACACATAATGTCGATCAACAATGTATTCATTCGATATACGGATGAACACGAGTATTATTCTCATAATAATAACAATATATTTTTATATATATTTGCATACATATATACACTCCTCTATATAAGCATGAATGCTTTTGTGTGTGTGTGTGTGTGTGTGTGTGTGTGTGTGTCCAAGCATAACTATTTGATAATCAAGTATAGACTACTCTTTTGGTAGTCAAACACACAGATATGTTATATATACATATATACATTATTTCCAAGCATGAATGCTCACGTGAATATATAGAGAGAGAGATATAAGGGAGGAACTCACAAGCTCAAACATATAAACATCATCCAAACATGCATTCAGTAGTAATCAAGACCCTTATTAATGAAAACATTTCAACTAAGGATGACTTACCTACTACCCACAAACTGACTCAACTCAATCATTCTAATGTGGTGTGTATATGCTCAGATAGTTTACTTTTACCGGTTACCCAACCAAGATCTTCTCCCGAGTGACACTTGCCCTCCGCCTGGAGGAATGGAACACATACCTACATCCACTAACACATGCACACGGCAGTCAATTGTTCACAACATTTGCAATTTACATAAACATCTCCAAAGTTAGAATAATAATTCAATAACCATCTATTCACATATATGTAGTTTTTCCCCATGAAATAACATCAACTGAGAAAACATCAAATGAGATAACATTCACATTGATAACATGGTACGAGCACAATTTATTCATCTCCATAATTCACATTTTCCCTACATAGTAATAGTAAATAGTAATTACACAACTAAGGTGTAACAAACAAGCTATGGTCTCATGGTTTTTTTCGTGCGAAAATCAGCGTAATTTTATTCGCATTTTTTTGCAGGTTTTAAATGCATTTTTTTTGGCAATTTTGAAGTTTGAGATGGGAAAAAATTGGGGAAAAGATCGCCCAGCCTGCAGATATTTTAAAAATTGGGATTAATCGGGATTTTGGCAGATTATTGCTTCTATGGTTACATGCATTCAAAATTTCTTTCTGTAGGCAAAAACAAGTGACTATCCACTGTCTTAATAGAAGTTCCACTAATTCAATGTCACAAAGGAATCGTCGTATAATATTTATGAGATGCATATCACATTGGTAAGTACAGAGCTGCATACATTACTTGTGTCCAGTAAAAAGTGGAAATTATCAAGGTTTCTAAAATACTCTACTATCTACAGAACGTTTATTCATAAGAAACTTGTAGAGTCAATTATTTCCAACACTTCAGATGTTTTATGTTCAGATCAAATCCATATTGTCAGCCATTGCAGGCTCTCCAAACAGAAGTTGACAAATAAGCTCTACAGCTTCAAATATTCCCTTCCCCACAATCTTCTCCTGTAAAATTAAAAAGAGATGAAAAAACAAGATATGAGGCTGTTGATTATATAGATTCCGAAATAATGTATTGCAATTAAAAAGCAATGACATATTACCTTTGAAAAGGTGTGAAATTGCATCTATAGCTGCTGAAATTTCTGCTTCCCTTTTTGAAGAAGAAAGACGCCCACAAAACTCTCTGCTTCCAACAGTCAAAGTACAGAAATAAAGCATTTTGTTGCCTGGTCCAATTATTTGTGACACATTGTATGTAGGAAGAGGAAACAATTTACTCTGAGCATAATTCTGTAGCTCACTCTTCAAAAGTCCAGGCATTGGCAACCCCAGGAGATTGCAACTTGTATAGACCTAGTGATGGTTTTGGCAATGGAGAAAAGCACAAAATCACAGAAATGCAAGAGGATTTTAAACTTATTTATCAATTGACAATGGTTAGGAAATTATAATAGTGATCTTAAGTTCTTAACCATGTTAAAAGCTTTCTTAAAAATAAAGAAAGAATTGTTTTCAAGCATCACCAATTCACTTAAAAGGTATCCATTTTAAGAGAATGTCCAGTATTTTGTTGCAAATATTCTTGTATAGCAAAGTTGGACTTTAATCTAAAAAACTGCAAACCACAGGTGCAAAGTAAATATATAGTTGCTTCAATCAGTGGCAAATTTTCAAAGTTTGATTCCAAACTGTCAATTGACCAAATTGCAACCTGATTTTAAAAGTATTTCATCACTGAAAATGTTTTGGAGTTCTGGATATTATTTTTAATCTTTCATCATTATATATGTTCCTTCACTTCTGGATATTTTGAGCTTCCACAAATACAAAAATACAAACTGAATCTGATTTCTTGTTACATAGTGTAATTAAGAACCAACCAACTATGATACATGTACATAGAGCTCACCTCATTTGTGTTAACTCAATACAATGCCCAGAAGACGAGGGAGGGAAAAGATTATAATCAAATCTATCAAGTCAGACATCACAACTTTAATTATTCTCATCACCGCTCTCACAAATTAGTACTTACTAGCTCCTCTTCTAATATGTATGACACATCCATATTGCAACTTGCACGCATACTTGCTTCAGGACCATAAGCATCCACAGCATTGGATTCCTGATCTGCATGCGGAAGTTCATCTTTGGCAACCAAAGATTCTGAGTAAACCTGCAGGAAATGAAATCTGAAAGGGTGTCTGCAGAACATAAATTATGCCTGGAGAATTTACTGTCAACAGCAGATTTAATTTCTCTGCTCTGCATGACTAATTGATAAATGATATTTTTTCAGTTAACTTCTAATTTAGAGAAGACAAAGATAAAATGAAACTCCAATCCATACCATTTTAGCATCCATTTGAATAGCCTCTGAAGAAACTGATTGACCTTTCTCCTCTTGGCGTGCAGGGTTCTTGTGACTGAAATTGGATTTGAAGCATTTCTGAAACAGTGATTACCAAGAATAATTTCACCATAAGGATTCCATAAATGAAGCACTGTTGGCATGGTGAAATGTATCTTGAAAGGAATCAAACGAAATTGAAAGAAAGCTGAAAAACTCAATGCCAGTAGAAAGTGCTTTGCATAGAATAAGAGTTATTTGAATCTTACAACATGTGATTTCCAATCAGCAAGGACCTCACTCCCCTCTCCAAGGGTAAATGGTTGGCATGACACAAAATTAAAGATATGAATCAAGACAGCTGCATCAAGGGCTGCATAATGCAGCTGAGAAGCAATACATAAGACCATCAAATCCATTTATCTATGGAGACTTTATTTTAAAAATAGTAAAGACCCATCATGCAAATGAAATAACTTTACATACCTGGTTAGGGCTCAAGGGACGCTTCTCCCAGTCAGTCATTCGTAATGCTTTATTCAAATAACCTCCCAATGTTGTCTGTTTAGATATGGGAACAAAAATTGCATAAATCAGAAATTTCATAAGTCTCTTACAGACAGACAAACAAACAGAGATACATAGAGACACAGAGAGATAGACACAGAGATGAACAAACACATGAACAAACACACAGACAGTATCTAGATAGATAGATAGACAAACAGAGACAGCATTTCTTCATTATTAATGTTGAAGACCATGCGGTAGCTATTTCTTGGAGCGGCTTGCGAAGAACATATTAACAATTGCAGTCTACAAGGTTCTACAGACTTATTTGCATGGCTTATGAGCAGCTCTTTAGTTCTACGGTGGTGTCTTGTTTTTGAGCTTCTCATTTTTTGGCATCCTTTGTTGCATTTGGGTTCAGTTTCTCCTTCCCAGCATTTACTTGTAGCTGATTGACTTGATTTTTATCTCATTGCTCTGCATTTCCTACAGCTACATTAGTGGAGCCATTACCACTAGTTCTCTGGATCTTGCACTGGAATGGTTGGCTGTAAAGTGGCTCCAGAAATCTCCATTCCATCTTAATTCTTATCAGGCAATTTGGGTTGGATCTCATGTTTTTCCTCAAACGGTGCTCGAGGCTTTTGTTGTTCCAAGCCCAAGTTAAGAAGTTCCAACTCAACAGTATGTAATGGATCTGTTTGAATGATAATTGTTGTTGGTAATGGTCCAGCACAGGTGGAGAACAGGATTCTGAGATAATGGGGTGTGGTGGGATAGACAGAATGGGGCCAGATGTATTGGATAGTCGAATGGTAGCTCCGCTGGCATTATGACATATTGCTCACCAGAATCTACCAGTTAATTAATATTAATAAAAATAGCAGGAAAGCTATCTTGTTTTACAAAGGGTGTTTGGCATGCTGGTAAAATTCATGTGCCCATACATAAGGCAATTTTTTGCAACTATATACCCCTAAAATTAGGGGTATTAGTCCAAAAGGGGGGTCTGAAGAATAAAAGGAAAATTGCAAAAATAGTAAGTATTTCAAATTTCTCTGTTGCATGTGTTTTTAACTTTTTCTACCAAGTTACAACCCCATCTCAAATTTGCAGGATCCTGTAGGCATTTTTTCTGCTCATTCTATTGTGTTCATCAATCTTTTGAACTGCCTCCTTGGCAAGCTTTGGATGCAGACTTCTTCCTTTTTCCTCCTTTCTTTCATCTTCTTCTGCCCTTCAGTGGCTTAATTTTTCCTTTGTTTTTCTTTTGTTGTTGCTTGCTGCCATTGTACCTCTTCCACTTATCTAAGGCACTTTGCCATCTGTCTTCATCTTTTCTATTTCTGTTTGCATCTTCTCCAGAGAAATGCACTTCCTATAGTCACATGTTGTAACTCTAGCCAAACTTCATTGGTAGGATTATTCAGCTTGGAGCAAATTCAAAGTTTATTATTTTCATCATCTTCCTCCGAGTCTTTTGCCTGCAATGAGTTCAGTAATTTCTCCCTTCTTTTGATTGGCTTCACAATGGCAGTTTCTTGCTGTTTTATGAAATCTACTAGAACTGTAGTAGATGTGTATTTTGCTCATGCAAGTGCATGGAAGATTGTTTCAGCCATAGTAGCATTCCCTCTTCATGGCAACTGATGTAGCCAAAGTGTACGTGTTTTTCAATGACAGAATTAATACAGGAGAAACATGGAAAATTAAAAGAGAGATTTAATATTCATTTAAAAATATAAAAAATGTCCTCCTGTTATTTCCTGCCTGATATAGTGTCTATACATCAAAATATGTATATAGCATGCATTGAATATGAAAATACGACGAAACTGTTGTTAAATAGGTGAAAAGACTCCAAAAGATTTCAATGATACCATCAATCTTTCAAATGCAGATCCCTAAAACCTCTTTTGGCAGCATTATATAACTGAAAATTCATGAAGTTTTGTTTGCAAAAATTTCAAACATGTTTTTTGAATTGATTGTGATTAACCTCTTTCCAAATAACGCTACTATAAACTCAGCCAGGCTAAACCCATTTTCTGTTATCACTTGTACCTAGGTCTCTTAGTAGGATTCTGCCATTGCTGGCAATTTCGCAACATTTCCCTTGATATTGATCCGAATTAAGTGGTAATTCAAGGGACAATAGACTAGTTGTGGAAATTAATGTATTATAAGCAACAATTGAACAATACCAAGGACAACCTAATTGACTAACACATATGCAAGATCTAGCACTTAAGAACACAGGACAAACACACAATTTATGTTGAGACCCTTGCAAAAGAAAACCACGGCAAAATACTATTTATATAGATCTTGTAGGCACCAACCTACTTCATTAACAAAGTTTCTTTTGTAGGTACCAACTCATAGGAGACACCAATTGTAAAATACTCCCTTTGTTTTTTTCCAAAAAAATTACACAAATTGCACCCGTTAGCGTTGGCCCAAATGTAATGATAAGCAACTGGAAGCAACCCACCCAAATCCTGGAGAGGGCAAGGTGAGAGCATATGGTGTAATGTAATGTCCCTAGTGGGGTTTCCGTTTTCTCTATCTTTGTTTATGGCACATTTATGCTTAAAAGGAATTATATGATAACTTCAGACAGGGCTAATTTATTTAAGTCTTAGCAGAATATGAGATGCTTTACTAGGCAGCGTACCTCCTTCTCTATCTTTTATTTATAAGTTCGTTGTATTTGAATGGTTCCTTTGTAATATGCGGTTGACTATACTTTTGACAAATAAATCAGAATTCAAATCTCTGATTGCTCCCTCGATTGACTCCCCTTGTAATCATGCAATCGGTTGTCTCTGTTGAGTCTACCTTTATTTCATGCGTCTTTCACCCTATAATGAGATGGCAGATACCCTCTCTTATTCGACTATCTAAGGCTCTACTAAGCGATTCTAATATAGAAAGAATGAATATTAAACCACTCCCTATCCCTCCTATCTTTCCACCATTTTCCTGGTTTTTTTATATCACTGTGACTACACGAGGAGATGCACCTATTCTGAAAGTGATGATTGTTCCAAACAGATATGGCCTTTCCTAGTTGTTGACCTTTCAAACCAATCACAACCTTGAGTCAAGCATAATTGCACCTCTTCATTAAGTGTCATTGTCTTTAATTAGAAGTTGTTATCTTTTAAATAAGGAACTACTGCTTTATTTAATCTTTATTTATTAATGTTGGCCAATTACTTTTTACTCTTGTGATATGTTTATCCTCCATGATATGGCAACAATAGATCACACATCACCTTCGTAAATATTATTGGTTTTGTTCTCTTAAAATCATATGAACTCATGCTTTGTGTTACACCCCGATTGTATAGCTACTATTCATAGGATGTACATTGTAAATGTTGAATCTTTCTGTTGAATAAAGTGAAATGTTCTTGTGATCAATTGGATGTATCCTAAATGATTGTCTCTTTATCTGATGCTTCTGTTATTGTAATTCTTGAATGAAATTAGCATATTGAGTTATGGAATAATGTTGTTCTAACCTATTACAATGCTTAATGTATATTACCTTGGTTTTGAGCAATTGATTTCCGTTGTCATCTCATGATTTGCAGGAGACAGGTTCGTACCTCGAGACAGAGGAGAGATATCACTCGGGGAAGAACTTGGTCGGGTAAACAGTAATGGATACCAACTGAACATACACACACAAGCCTTAGAACTGAGTAAGCTAAGTCATTGTTTCTGGTTAAAGGTAAGTCATCCGTAGGCTTGTCTCGTATCATTAGGAGTCGTGTCTTCTTCTGAATGTGTAAACAAGTGATGCATGCCAATATAACCTTATAACTGATAAGTTCTGGTTAGAGGTGGATATGTGTATTTGTACATACGAATACGATATGTACAAGTACCCATAAGTACATTCATGTCGATACAAACGTATTAAGCAGATGGATATGCCATACGTATGTGTCGATATAAATGTATTTATGGATACTTATACATGTAGTATATATACAGATATATATACAAGTATACATACCCACGGCTAACAAGATAAATGAATTTGATATTATAATGATATCTTGTCTCTGAAATTATACGAATACATATATATTAATTTACATGTTTAATGTATAATATAAATGAATATATATGTATTAATATAATGTTAAGTATTTCAATATATTTAATATTATATTAAAATATTAATATAATATAGTTTAAAATGTATACAATATTATTTAAATTGATAATTTAAATAATTATGCATAAACTATATTATGTAAGTATTTTAATATAATAAACAAATATATTTAAATAAAAGATTAGTCAAAATCAAATGAAATAAAAGTAAAACATTGTAAAGCACGAATGCCAAATCTGGGAAGAAATTAAAAATCGCGGATTTCATAAAAATCACGAATTGATAAGAAAACGCGAATTTTTCTAGAATGTATTCTTTGAAGTGTTAATCTTCAAATATGAGCCTGCATATATGCGCCATATTTACTTTGAAAAATCTATTAAAATATTAAAGTTTTATCAAAGCGAAATAAAGAAGAAAAACGCGAAAATGCAGAAGGTAAAATGAAAAACGCGCAGGTAACCCGCGCGACTAGGGCCAGACGTCTAAAAATGGCCGATTCATCTCTTGCTTGGTGAATAAGAGGAAATCTGTACGCCATTTGAGCAAGGAAGAAGTCAGAAAGGAAACTTGGCATTTAACCTAACTGTAAAAACGCGCCAGTTGAAAGTTGTCACAGTTTTAACAGCCTGAAACAAATTCGAATTAAAATGAACTTCTTGCTGTCAAACATGGAGGTCGAAACCCTCACCAATTTGATACACGTTTATAGTTTGAAATATTCTTCAACCTGCTGGCAGTCCTGGCGCCATAGAAGGTGGAAATCAGTTTTAAAATGAACCTATAAATATACCTGCGTTTTGGCATTCTTAGGCACACGAATTTACAATCAAGTTCTTGAGCATTTCATAGCAAAAGAGAGAATTCGCCATAGTAGAGAATTTGTCAAGTACTTTGTTAAGGAAAGGTGTTTTCTGATCATAAGAGCAGAATTTGAAATTGCTGGTTAAGCTTTGAATAAAAGAGGAGTAACTGGGAATTACACTGTTACTGTGTTGAGCTTTTGGTGTCAAGAATCCAAGCTGGAAGTGGTCTGAATAGAGGCCAGTGAAGGAGTTATCTTCCCAACTTGTGGAAAGCTAAAGCAGGCATGCTAAACTCTTACTTTTTATGTTAATCTGATAATTCTCTGAAATTTAGTCATAGCTAGAAAGAAATGAATATGATTATCTCAAGATTGAACTAAAAGAATAATAGTTTCTTAACCATTATCATGAATTTAGTCTTGTCATGGCTTTTGTTTGGCTTTTGTTGTCAATAATGTACACTTTACATTGGTTAATGGAAAGCAAACTGCATTGAGTTTTAGTGGCTCTGTATAATGAGCATATGCTGGTGTTTAAATATTAAATACTAGGGTTGAGTCAAGAATATTTGCAAGATATACTCTACAACTTAATACAAACAACTTAATCAAGTTATTGTATCCCTAGGATGTGTATATCCTGAATTAGGGCGTCAGTTGTAGTAACTTGATAAATAGATTCATTATACTCGTAGTAAAATGTTGTAGGAAGTCTAGGGTACGGACTACCCCGATAGACCAACCTACGCGTAGAACTAAGATAGCCTTAAGTCAAGTTGAACCTGGCTAGTGAATGTGACATATGACCTATGTTCTTCATTGAACGTAAACACTTTGGCCAAAGTAGTGTAAGGAACCATTTAGTTGTTGTACTACACTGTCAGTTCACCGTGATTCCGAAATACAACCTAGTTTGTGATTTGCCGTTAGCACGAAAGCTAGTTTTGTAGAATCACAGCACTATGTCCAGTTGGTAGTCATTAAAGGTTACCCAACCAATCTCTTCTTCGAAGGGAGGGCCGTTCATTGAAAAATGATCGTGCGGGGGACCGCATTATAAGTCCGTGGTTGGCGGAAAAACGCTCGAGTGATGTTTCTCCTCCATGAACACCCGACGGATGCTCCAAAGCTTGACAGGACG
The DNA here is from genome assembly GCA_007258455.2 of Sequoia sempervirens. Lineage (NCBI taxonomy): Eukaryota > Viridiplantae > Streptophyta > Pinopsida > Cupressales > Cupressaceae > Sequoia > Sequoia sempervirens. The sequence continues at coordinate 373,314,613 of VDFB02058242.1, read as the reverse complement.
GATTCCTGGACCTTCTTATTTCTATTGGTGTCAAAAGCCTACGGGCTATGTATGTATGTTTCTCATCATGCTTTGTAATTTCATTTGAAATGAAATAGTTTATAGATGCAATAAATGTTTCTTATTTATGTTTTGAAAAGAAATTGTTTGTTCAAAATGGTATTGTTCTTACTTTTAAGTATGAATTGTAAAGTTTTAATTTTATCGTACAAGTGTGTTCGTTACACTTTGTGTGTTGTAGAGATTGGTATGATTGCACTCTGGTCGGCTTCATTCATAGTTCTTTGTATCAATTTCCAACGGTAGCCGATAATAATAGTGGAGGCAGAATAAGAAACCAATTTCCAAGGGGATATCACAACCCTTTAATGATTGCAGCCCTTGACCATTGAATTCGGCTAATGATTTTGTGTGCTTGGGAACATAATACCCGAAGCCTATATGCAAGATATTTGATAGACTGATGCAGTGATTTAGATTGAGCACTATCAGCCAAAATTAAGACCTGACACCTCTTGGCAAATGTCATGACCTCCAATAATAAAGGATTCCAGCATTAGAACAATGGTCCTGATGGTATGCAAGCCAGTGAAGATATAGCGGCAGATATAGTTACATATGAGTCAACAAAGATATGAATGTATGTAATGATAAGAGTCACCCAAACTCATATTAACTCTCAATATAGTGATGTGCGGTTTGGTAATGAGAGGAGTTTGCAAAAGAGTCTATCAATTATTCTCATAGAACCAACTGTTCATTACATCCAAATAGCCAATATATAATGTCACTTTCACTAAAGCTGCCCAATACTTAGAAACACTCACGATCCTCCTCAACACTATATCCGCGATAATATATATAGATGGTGCTAGCAAATCTCAATTAGCGGGATAAGTATTGCAGCCACAATGTAATCGCCCAAGTAGGAACACATAGAAGGTAGGATGATTTTTTATTAAATAATGATTATTAATTCTCCTCTTAATATTTTAATCTTTGGAGAATAATTGTAATGTCCCCTTATAATATTTTATATTAAAATATCATAATGACCGCTTAATATTTGTAATTTTATATTTAATACTATTAAAATATTATGTTTTAATATTTATAATATAATAATTATAATTATAATATTGTCTTTGACAATTATAATTATATTGAATGGTTAATATTCTTAATATGTATTTTGCTACCTTTAGTGTCACGATTTCGGGGGCATGACATGTAAGGGGATCTAATAATATTGATAAGCTAGAAGCAAACAAGCAAGCTATTGGCAACAAGCCATCCAATAGAGAAAGTAAAGTACTTGGAGACAAAGCCAACCGCTTCCACTTTTCAGTGGGCTACAAAAAAGTAAATGAATGTGTCCTCATGAATGTGTGCTCATTTATTACCCCACTCCACTTTGTGGCCGTTTTTAGTGAAAATCTTGAATAGGGCTTATGTGGCTCAATCTGAGCCGTTCATTGTAATTGAATCTAAGTCGTCTGTTGGACTAGGCCAGCTATAAAAGGGGCATCTCCCCTCATTTGTACGAAAGGAAGGAAATTTTTCAACTGAATGCTTTGTAAGAGACTGTTGTGAACACTACTATAATAAAAAGAGTTGACAATGCTCGTGATTTCATCTTTTATTGTGGGTAGCTAACAAGGTTTCTTCATCCTTCCAATTAGCCTAGAATCTTAGAGTAGAACTTAGATAGAGTAGAATAGATTTTATTTCATGCAAGTAGATGATTGTGGAATGTGGTGATTTATTTGAGCAAGCTTCACTAGTCCATACCACTAGTGGGCCCACTGATGGTGGGTTCGCCTTGTGTGGTCAACTAGAATAGTTTGGACCTAACTTCGGTTATAATTTACATGTTGGTATGCGTCGTCGTGATGGTGTCTTCATGTTAATTTGTATTCTGAATATCTCTAGTTCACTCCTTTGAAGATTGCACCGGTTTTGTGGAAGTTGTCCGAGGTGAGGCAAAGCAAAGCTTGGTTGAAGTTTGTGAAATTTGACCGCCACATCCCGCGCCTAGGATAGATTGGAGCTTTTTTTTAATCTCTGCAACCATTCAAATTCAGCATTCTCTGGTTAGTTTAGGAAACTTGGGCTTCATTGGTAAATCTTCCGAATCTCGAAAGTCCCTTTCTCTTGAGTGAACAATTGTGTAAGTCCCCTTGAAATACCAGCAAATCACATCAAACCAACTGAGTTTATGTCCATTGCATGAAGGAACCTTGGAGTTGAATGCATGATCTTTCACAGTCTTAGCATGTAGGATATTTTGATCAAGAGAGGATAGAGTGACCGTTGGAAACTTTATTCTGTGTTGGTGTGGTCATAAAACACCCGTCAACAATTATCATAACTCCTAGCCTATAACTTGAAACTTAAAGTTCAAACATTAGGTCATGAAATAACTAAGATGCTTGGAAGGAATGTCAAAGTGACCTGTCAAGGCATCAAGACAAAGTCCTTGGGCCAAACTCTACTCTAAAGGGCCTCAAAAACGTAGAAAATACTAAAAAGTCTGATTTTTGGAAATTTTCATAACTCTTCCAAAAATTGTTGCCTGGGTGACCTAAGATGTTTGTTGGATAACTCATCCCCTTTAAGAAGGAATGGGCCCCATTGCTGAAATTTTCTACAATAGAAAGGAAATTTTGTTGAATTTGATTTCTGGCGAACAAATTGTTTTGGTGCAAATATGGTCTTGCTTTCACCACCTGATAGAGTGGAATTTGTTGGTTCTCCATCATTTTCACCACTATATCAATAGTTATTGGAGTGACGTTATCAAGGTTTAACTCTACGCTCAATAATATTTGATGTGCATGCGCACAATCATGCAATTGTGACCTTCATCTATCATTTTTCTATGGATGGAACATTGTAGACTTTGTCAACTTTATGTTCATTGCAAACCACGATATAGACCAAAAATGTTGAGGAACCAGCAAAAAAAATGTGGAGGAACCAGTTGTCCCTTTCTTAATAATATTTTGTGGTAGGCCAACATGGACCCATATGCTTTCAAAGAAGAGCTTGGTAGTGTCTCTTGTAAAAACCCCTTTCTTTTAGGGCATCAAAATTGTCACCCTCATGAAATTGCAAATCACATTAGATACACAATTATGGCCATGTCTTGTCATGGGTAGACCCGACATGAAAGCCATGGAACCAAAATAACAAGGCTTTTTATGGACTGACAAGGGTGTAAACATGCCTTATTTTTGATTGACCACTTTTGCAATGCCTTAATGTTCTCTAAGATTTAATGTCGATAACATCATAACATAATTTTGGCTAGCATAAGTATTTCTATACAATTGCTACTATTTTTTCTATTCCAAATTGGCCTACCACTCTATTGTTGTTACTTATCTAAATCATCTTTAGGAACATAAATGTACCCCATGTGGCATAAGAGTTAGTTCTCGAGGTGGTATTTAGGAACTTGTTGCTCAACTGTAAGTCTCTACTACATTTCAAAGAAGTTAGGATCTCCACTGTACAACTAATGCCATTTTAATGACTCATGTGATGAGCACAAGCTTATACTAAGCGAGGGGGAGCTAAATCAATATAACACTATCTTTTACATTTTTAAATTAACAACTACAATAACTTTAAATTAACATCAACAAAATAAAGACACAAGAAGAACACAAGATTTACATGGAAACCCCCTTCGAGAGAAAACCGCAGCAAAGAATTTCTTATATGAAAATCTCTTACAAAATTCTTAGGCACCAACCTACTTGGAGACACCAATCTCCAACACTTAAGCACCAACTCAATATGAGACACCAATCTCTTTTAATATGAAGCACCAACCTCTCCAATATGAGGAACCAACCTCTTGATAGACAAAGTATTTGTTCTTCTTGATAATCTTCCTTCAAAAATCTGCCTTTGAATGATCTTCAATTATTCTCTCTTCTCACAAATCTGCTGCTGCATATATGATTTATCATCTTATCTTCCACACACACTCTTATCCACAATCCTCAAACTTTATTTATTCTATCACCAAAAGAGGTGACTTCATGAAGGGATACAATACATCACAAAGGAGGCAACTATTCAATATTTTATACCTTTTCTTTGTACCTTTTCATCACCATATTTTGGGCGCTCCATTAGAGATCGGCCCCTATAAATAATAAATTTATTTAAACTTAATTCAAAATGAAATGGATGCCGTTGAGGGTCAACCCGAATTAAAAATAATTAAATTTATTTTTATTCTTTTCAACTCACCAAGAGGCGCTAAGCATGAGGAACTCAGACAGCAATGAATGAATTTTAATTATTATTTTATTGCTGCTTTGTGAGTATAGGAACTGTTGATGTTTATGGCAGCATCGGTCACATCTTCCAGCCCAGATCGCATAAGGAGAGCAATTAAATTGTAGCCTATCGGCTATTTAATTGTTGAGAACGATTTTATAATTGGCCACGTCATTTGATAAATGATGGTTAATATTTATTTAATGTGAAATGGCATGATTATCTTAGAGGCGCGATTCTTTATGGAGGCCGACTTCTTGTTTGTAAAAGACATGCCTCTTGGATGAGGCCGACATGTTGATTTTTGGAGAGTCACGTCACTCCCTTCACCTTGTATTTATACACCTTGAATGCACTTCATTTGATATCGATTCATTCCATTCTTCATCTCAAGTGCGAAGTTCTTCATCAAAGGCAGATCGACATAGTAGAAGGCTGAGATCTCATTAGCGAATTACATTATTGTGTTTCTGTGTTGCATCATACTTTGGTGCTTATATTCAGGCCTTCATATCAGCCTCTTGTAAGGAGATAATTGTTGTTAAGATTCAATATATAAGTGATATATTGTTGCTAGGTTTTTCTCCCTCAAGTGGAGGGTTTTCCCTGTAAATTTTAATGATCAGATTAACATGCACAGAAAATTAATTCAAAATGACACAGTACACAGCAGATACCCTCGGAAAACCCTCCTCTTGAGGGAGAAAAACCCAGCCAATAATATCTCTTATATTATTGATTGTTCAATATGAAAGTTACACATACAATGAGCCAAAAGAATGGCCAATTACACAGCACCACAATTGATGCAAATACAGATCTGAGATACTCAATCTGACTGTAGATATCTCAGACTTCTTCTTGATTACAAACTGCTCCTTCTACAAACTGAGTATGAATGAAGTTGCACTTGAATAGATATGAATGAGTGTGAATATTGAATAAACTGAATGAATCACAAATGAAGGAATGTGATGGATATATATACAATAATCAATGGAAGGACGTGTCTCCTCAATAACTAAAAGTCGGCCTGATCAAATATTTGCACCTCTTCCCAAGAGGTCAGCCACCTTAGAAAGTTGTGCCACATCAAGAGGAATGAGGTCGGCCTCATAAATGCTTCGCACCTCTTCATTAATCAACTTATAAATCAAAGTATGTGTCTCTTCATTTAATTGCATATAATAATTAAATAGATGAAGTCTACATTTAATTATTATCTTCATAATATATATGCTGGAAGAAATCGACGATGCTGCTCTAACATCAACACTCCCTCTCAGCAAGGAAGAGTACTTCCAGCTGCACAAGACATATCACCTCAATGTGATGTCTACCACAATGGCTACAACCAAATGTGGAAATGAATATCACCTCATCGTGATATCAAATATCGCCTCAACACGATATCAACCATAATGGCTACAACCATACTATGGTGAAAAGAAGAATATCACCTCAGTGTGATATTGGATATCGCCTCAACACGATATCTACCATAATGGCTACAACCATACTATGGTAAGTACAAGTGTTCATCACTTGCGTGATGTTGTCACTTCAACATGACATTCACAAGTACAAGATGTGTCATGGAGTCTTACACATGACATCCACCATGACTCAGCTCAGAGGGTGGAAACAAGGGCTTTCACCTCAAATCTCAAAGAGAAATGCATTAAACAAGGGCTTGCACCTCAAATTCCTCTGTCTCAGAGGAAAATGCATTAACAAGGGATTTCACCTCGAACTTCTCTCTCAGAGAAGAACTCGTTAAACAAGGCACACTGATACTGAGACTCTTACTCAGTCAAGGCTGGATTCTCCACCATACCAAGCTTATCTCAAAAGTACACAAAATTTATCCTGGAAAGAGGCTTAGTGAGAATATCTGCCGTCTGCTCATCAGTGTTGATGTACCTCAACTGTACAGCCTTCCGCAGTACCATATCTCTAATGTAGTGGTACTTGATCTCAACATGCTTGGTTCTGTCATGGAACACAGGATTGACAGAAAGCTTCACACAACTCTGATTATCACAATGAATGATAGTAGGTTCCATTGATTGTCCAAACAATCCTACAAGGAGCTTACAAAGCCATACTAATTCTCGAGTTGCAATACAAGCTGCAATGTACTCTGCCTCTATTGTGCTTAATGCTACAGATGACTGCTTCCCGCTACACCAGGATATCATAGCTGAGCCCAAACTGAAGCAACAACTAGAAGTGCTCTTCCGATCTGTGACACAACCTGCCCAATCAGAATCAGTAAAACCATGTAACTCCAAGTCTGCATCTAAAGAATACCTCAACCCATATCCAACTGTGCCACACAAGTATCTCAGGATATGTTTAGCTGCAACAAGATGTATCTGTCTAAGATCACACATAAATTGGCTAAGTGCACTTACTGCATAACAAATGTCAGGTCTAGTGTTAACTAGATACATCAAAGATCCAAACAACTGTACATAGTAGGATCCACTAGATTTGAACTAGCTGCAGCCTCTTTCAGCTTCTGCAAGTTGGTCTCCATAGGTGTAGACATGGATTTGCAATCCATCATACCAAAACTCTTCAAAATGTCAACAGTGTACTTCCCTTGACTCATAATGAAATCAATAAGCCTCTGTCATTCTTTCTAAACCAAAGAGGTAATGTAACCAAGATCCTTCTTTTCAAATTCAGAAGCTAATTCCTCCTTGCATTGATAATGAGATGATTTTCTTTAGTAAGAATTAAGTCAACATAAAGAACCAAGATCAACTAGATTTCCATCATCTTCAGGTTCAGTAGGCTCCCTCTGAATCTTCAAGCACTTGCATCAACCTTCTAACCTTTTCGTCCAGGATTGCCTGCAACACTTGACTTAGATAAATATTTCCCAGCGTACACCTCTGGTACTCTAGAGAGTTCAGGATAGTCCTCCTTGACCTTATCCGCGATCACACTATTCTGAATAGGTTTGCGGGGCTACCAATGACAAATCCAGAAGACAGTCTTGAGCAATTCTGATCTCAGTAGCTGAAGGGATCCTCTAAGGGTTTAGCACCTAGCCTTGCAATACAATAATCTTCACTTCTTCTCAGTGAGTTACAAAACTCCCTCTAGATCCCTGCTTCAAATATTGCAAGGAAGACTTTTGGAACTGAACTCCCTCTGGCCACCAACTCAATCCCATGGCTGCAAGTTGTGACTTCACGCTTGATCATTTCTTTGGTCGGCATGCCTCAAGATTTTCATCACTAAACAGTCTCTCATCACCTTCTTGCTCCTAGAACTGTCCTGAAAGCATTTCAGAGATTACTAACAGTTTATAATTATCCAAAGAAATATCAAGGCTAGAATCATACAAGGTATACTATTTCAAGTTATAGCATGAACATATAAGACTTTATGAACAATATTAAAACATAAATAAATCAACCTATAAGAGAAATATATCAAAAGAAGAGATAAAGAAGCTTATCTTTATTGAATTTTGATATAACTCTATCTTCCATCTTTTACTCCTCTTGAGAGTGCTAAACTTGACACAATAAAAGACAGTCTGCACAATTACAGATTTCTTGAATGCATTATGCAGTTAGCATATTTACCATCACAGTCCATGCACAAGAGAATGGTATCGATGTGATCATCCTATCACAACGAAAAACAGTTCTCTTTTTCATCTCAGTGTCACACTCAGAGATCTTCACAATTAGCATGAACCAACTTGCAATGAATGATGGTCATCTCAAAAGATCTTATGCCAGTGATTACTATCACAAACTTTACCAAACATTCATGATTCAAGTAAACAATGTCAGACCTACTCAACTTAGCAGACTGAATTTTACCCCATATTAAAAAAAACATAAACAAAAGAATACTTATCTGAACTATTTCAACAGATGTAGAGTGATGATTCCATGTCAATCATAGGACCAACATCTCGGAGTTTGAAGTGGCACACATATCATCTTCAAACACAGGCGATAATCAAGGCATCAACGCTTCATAGATCTCAGATCATATGGAGAAATCACATCAATAGACGTTCACTCTTCATCTCCAGAATTGATTTCTCATAGCCTTTCCACTATCGAAACATATGCTAAGGTTTGCTGATGGAGCGATCTTAATATTTGAATGTGGTCTGAAGACCATTCAAATCTTATTCAAACGTTTGTCCTGGGAGACTGGTCTAACCACGATTTGCAGCTTTAGAATCATGCTGGCAACTCCAAGTATGAATTTCATACAGCTGATGCAAGCTTATCAAACCTGGTCTTGAGCCCTGTTGGTGTCACTCCTGAAAGCTCTGCGACCTTTTTCCCGGCGACCGGCCTTTACTTGCACTGTCGACCCTGCCTAATGTATTCTCCTTCGCCAACGCAGACCTTCAAATCTTTGTCGCTTTTAACTCTTAGGTCAGCCCACTATCTCCTCGCTGATGATTATGTCCTTAGTCGGCACTTATTTGAACTCTGCGTATACTGTACTCCCGCCGCCGACTAGGCCATTGCCAGTGCTTTCTAACTGCCGGCCTTATCCCACTACAGATCCGACGACATCATCTCCTGGCAAATTTTTGATCGCTAGGAACTTTAAGTTGCTTGGCAAGTATGTTCACGGACAAGGCAGCAGAATGACCTTTGACCACAGTTGCTGGCAAAATTTCAAATTCTCGATTTGTCAAGACTTCTTCATAGTAATGATTGCTCCTGAAAGCCAGTTGATCGCCTGCCTTCCTTGTCGATGAAGCCTTACCTTTGAAATCCGATGATTTTTCTTTGAAGTGACGACCCACCAAGAAAGGAACCTTGACTCATTTTTGGTGTTAAACGGTAGACACACCTACCTTTGACAGTTCAATTCTCAAGTCAGGTGACATCTATTTAAGCAACGTCCTCCTCTAGCATGCTCATGATGAACACGCCCTTCTCTGGACATACCACGATATGCTTAAGTGTATTAGCTGCATCCAATAACAACTTCCGCAAAAGCTCGATTCTTTCCCAGTTAGCAATTTCTAATTTGCATAACAAATCTGATCAAGATCATGCTTAAACCCACTTTGATACCATGTAAATTTTAATGATCAGATTAACATGCACAGAAAATTAATTCAAAATGACACAGTACACAGCAGATACCTTGGGAAAACCCTCCTCTTGAGGGAGAAAAACCCAGCCAATAATATCTCTTATATTATTGATTGTTCAATATGAAAGTTACACATACAATGAGCCAAAAGAATGGCCAATACACAGCACAACAATTGATGCAAATACAGATCTGAAATACTCAATCTGACTGTAGATATCTCAGACTTCTTCTTGATTACAAACTGCTCCTTCTACAAACTGAGTATGAATGAAGTCGCACTTGAATAGATATGAATGAGTGTGAATATTGAATAAACTGAATGAATCACAAATGAAGGAATGTGATGGATATATATACAATAATCAATGGAAGGACGTGTCTCCTCAATAACTAAAAGTCGACCTAATCAAATATTCGCACCTCTTCACAAGAGGTCAGCCACCTTAGAAAGTCGTGCCACATCAAGAGGAATGAGGTCGGCCTCATAAATGCTTCGCACCTCTTCATTAATCAATTTATAAATCAAAGTATGTGTCTCTTCATTTAATTGCATATAATAATTAAATAGATGAAGTCTACATTTAATTATTATCTTCATAATATATATGCTGGAAGAAATCGACGATGCTGCTCTAACATCAACATTCCCAGGGTATCTACTGTCTTCTTCTGTTGAATTTTTGAATTAATTTTCTGTGCTCTAATCTGATCATAAAAATAACAGGAACTGCCTTGTAATGATGTGACTTAGTGGCCTTTAGCCATTGCAATTTCTTCTTTGATCAATGAATTTCATCTTGATATTTCTTGACATCAATGATAACGTACATACAATCAATCTCCCATACGCCTTTGACATCAATGACAATAATTCTAGCATCATGTTTGCACAAGTCGAGGACCATCATCAAGGTTGCAATTGGAGGTCAACTCAAGTAGTTAGCAACCTTGTTGGTGCTCCTTTTCTTGTTTTCAATGTTGAGGTCGAATTGAAGTAGGTTCATTGATCACCTTTGATGATGGTCATGTTGTAGCTTGCTTTGAATTTGCATGAATTATAGAGATGTGTTTGAGTGTGGATGATTGTCTCCTTATTCAATATATAATGCTTCCATTTCTTATAGCCCTAAACAATGGCATAAAGCTCCATCATAAATTGACGATCTAATTCACTATGTTAGAAAAGGTCTCAATGGGTAGGCAACTGGGTGTCTTTGTTGACTAAGGATTGTTCCAAGTGCATACTTTGAGGCATTTGTCTCTATCTCAAAGGCTTGTACATTTGGTAAAACAAGTGTTGGCACTAAAAAAAACTTTTGTTTTATTAGTTTGAATGCTAACTGTTGTGCTTCTATCGATATGAGTTTTGCTTTACCTCCTTTTATTGCCTCATTTGGAGGCCATGCAATGTGAGAGTTTGAGCACAAACATTTGTTAGAATTTGACTAGACCATAGAAACTCCAAAAACAATTGAAAGTTTTCAAGGCCATCCAATTAGCAATTTCAATTTTCTCTAGGTCAACATGTCCACAACCATAGATGCGAAATTCACAAAGTACTCGCAAGTCAAAAATGGTGTTTAACATACCAAAAAACTCAACACTAGTTTTTTCATAAACTCACATAAACACTTTTGCAAAAAAATGTTATAACTCTGCAATTTTTATAGATAAACTCATCAAATCCATATAAAATCATTTTCCACCTAAAGTTAAAAATTTACAGTGCTTTTAGCATTTTCACGATGCTATTGGAGACAACTTTGCCAACTTAGGGCATCTGAATATAGAGGTTTTCTTTTCCTTTTATCTACTCAGTCCTTACATGAATGTGACTACAAAATTCAGAAATTTCATAGTTTAAGATTTAAAAGTTACATCCAACCCGGAAGTTGAAGAATGATTGAAATTAGTGTCACATAACCATAGATATTAGATTGAATGCCAAACAAAAATAAAAGCTTTTATTACGAAGGATTCCAATTACACTATCAAATTATCAATGATCATGATGTTTAAATTACAATTAACTTTTAAAAAGCCATGTAATTGACAGCCACCAAAACTTTTTGTTTGCTTCTCATTTATGAATTCCAAAGCTTTGCAATTAGCCAAAACACTTGATAGATGTTGACTACAAACTTTATATGAGGCAAATTTTCACACAATGATCAAAAAGTATATTTTACACTGATTATTTTGTTTTCAGTCAGCATCTATTAAGTGTTTCTCAGAAAATTTACAGATTCAATCTAATACCTATGATTCAAAATAAAAGAATTCTACAATAACTCTTGCAAGTACTCTATAAATTCCACATCTATGAGTTACACACTGTCCAATGAAAAAGGAGCATATAGGAAACTTGGCTCCTTTAAAAGCAGAAAAATATTACACTTATTTTTTTGTTCAAAATGTGGAGTAAAGATGGCATCAGAAAATTGAAAGCACTACTGATCTTGTAATGCAATACCTTGCACATTTCCAAATAAATGTAGGCTAGAATAAGGAAATAGTTTATGCAGCAAATTTTTATTTCTTATTTTTTAGGTTGCATTGTTGCTAACTAATGAATTATTGATATTTTTTATGTTATCCCCCTTTTGCTAGGTTTCATTTTTATTTTTCTAAAAGGAATATGACTTCTGAAAATGGAAGGATTGGTGGCAAATCTAAAAATCCTTGTTGGAAACATGGGACACTAGGTCTAGTAGAAGGAGAGGTTATGTGTATCCATTGCTCTAAGAGTATGAACAGATTCATAAATCTACTCAAATATCACCTTGCACTGATCCCTTGTCAGGATATTACACCATCTATACTAGCTACGCTAAAGGTTAAGAAGGAGGTTAAACCACTCCTTGCAATGTATGACCAAAGGAAAGCAGAGAAAAAGAGAACAGCAGCGGCAATGGCAGCCCCAAACCCAATTTTTAGTTCTACAAGGTCACAAGGCAATATCGGGGGCTCTTCCATTTTGTCACGAATACGAATATTGAGCGATGCGGGTAGCCATAACTTTTTTTTTCCCTCACAACGTTTCTAGGGTGTAACCTTCATTGGAAGGTACTGCATGGAATAAAGAATTCTAACATGAGGAAATATTGGCATTTGCAAGATGTTGGTATTACAATAATATTTGTTTAATGTTGTTTCAAGTCCTTATTGGGAGTAATTGGTTAATCCATTGATCATGGTAGGTAATGGGCTCAAGGCCCCAAATAATCAGTAGTTGAGTGGACCATTATTGTAGGATGAGGTAAAAAACACACACCTACTAGTAGAACAAAAGTAAAATTGGATAAAGAAAGGCTGCACCATTTTATCTGACAGGTGGACGAATGGAAGGAATAGGAAACTCATCAACTGTTTAGTGGCTTCAAGGGGCAACTATGAATCAATTGATGCCTCCAATGAAATTAAAATTGCAAAGACCTTGCGCAACATGTTGGAAGAGATGGAAAAGGAAAATGTCCTTCAAATAGTGACCCGCAATACAAATACACATTTGGAAATCGATAGACTTCTAGAGGCAAGGCACCCAACATTGTTTTGGAGCCCTTGTGTTACCCATTGCCTTGACCTACTCCTTGAAGACATAGGGAAACTAAGTTGGGTGAAGAATCTGGTTGAAGATACAAGGAGTATCACAATGTACATCTACAACCACGTGTGATCCTAAATCTTATTAGAGAACACACTAATGGAAAACAACTCATGCGATGAGTAGTCACACACTTTGCCACTAATTTCCTTACCTTGTAATATTAGTTGCAATGCCCAACCTTAAGCACATGTTTGTGAGCGAAAGGTGGTTAGCAAATCCTTATTGTAGGAAGCATGAAGCATAGGCAGTTGTGAAGACCATCTTTTATGATAGATTTTGCCAAAGTTATGGAGGAAATCATCGATGTAAGTTTTAAAACTCCATTTTCTATTTTTATTTTTATTTTGTAATGTTACAATTTGCTGATTTTGTAAAACTTTGATATTTAAGGGTCAAAACTGTTGGTTAGGGTTCTACAATTAGTGGATGGGGATCAAAAACCCATGGAGTATCTAAATGAGGCCATGGATAAGGAAAAAAAGGTAATTCAGCATTTAGATGGGTTGAATAAGACCAAATACAAACCCATATGACGCAATTGATCAAAGGTGAAACCGATATCTCCACCAACATATTCATGTCTTTTCCTACTTTTGAACCACGAATTTGAGTTCTCTCCTTCTTTCAAAGTAGATGCAATGGTTATGTTTGGCCTCAACACATGTATTGAGAGACCTATTGCTGATGAAAACCTTCAAGACATCATACTTGATGAGCTACAGAGTTATAAGAAAGAGGAGGAAGCATTTATTTCTTCATTTTTTTTGCATTTTTACGAGACCCACTTTGAAGCCAAGTAATATATATGTGTGTGTGTGTGTGTAATTTTAATTTATTTATTTTAACTTCTGAGTTTACTAAAATCCTTACTAAGTTATACATGACAAATGTTATCCTTGGAAACTTGTGGTGGAAAGATTATGGTGCCACAATGCCTAATCTTCAAAAGCTTGTCGTCCACATTTTATCCCAGCCTTGTAGTGTTTTTGGTTGTGACTCAGTGTTCCATGGGGACGCGTTCCCCCCCCTACCCCAAATCCCCACGTTTTCAAGATGGGGACATCCCCGAGATGTGGGGACGAGATGGGGACATCCCCAAGACATGGGGACAGGTCGGGGACGTCCCCCTGCTGCACCTCCACCACCACAGAAACGTAGGTTGGAGCCCTAATTTTCTTTCTTAAATAAACAATGAGTGTAGAGAGTACCTTTCTTTCCTGGTTGGAGCCCTACACATAGGTTAGAAATCATCACCATAATCATAGATTATAATTATTTATCACAATAGCAATACTAGCAAGTAAACATATTCTAAGTATTAGCAAACTCATGACAACATGGTACAGTAAGTGAGGTTGCAGTGGGTGTCCTGGTAGCCAAGTCTTCTAGACCCAAGGGCAGCACCCGTTGAGGCAATGGTAAGTACCCCCTTGGCCCATGTGGGCTCATGTTGTCCCTTCCTGGGTGGCATACCTAGAAGATGCCCTTTCACTGTACTCCCTTGGCAATCTTCCTTCCCTTATCCATGGTTTGGATATGTATTAAAACATCATTACACCATGAGGGGTGATTAGGGGTTGAGAGAAAGTGTCTTGGCGGCTCAACTCCCCTAGACCCAAAGGCAATACCCATTGAGACAACGGCAATACCCCTTTGGCCCATGGGACTCATCTTGTCCCCTCATTTCGGTGGCGTATCTAGAAGAGGACCCCTTGATCTACCTTCTTGGCAATTTCCCTTTTTTCCACCATGGTTAAGGCATAAACAAAGTGATGTAATTCTCCAATAAATGTATCAGCAAATAAGGACTAATAATACCCACACATGGTTAACTCTACCTAAGTGGCATATATGAGTGACAGGAATATATATATATATAACATACAGTTATCATTCCTATAATTAGTAGTCATAAAATGTATTCACTCCTAATCAGCATTAGTAAGAACATCAACAACATCACTGTATATCACAGATGTGCATCATAGCATTATCTTATTAATGATAATAAATGACATTACCATAATGATAATATTTTGCATCTATCATTATCTTATTCATAATAAGGAATAACATTATCGTTAAGAAACATGAACTTTAAGGAAGGATGGAGCATTCGAGAGGGGCGACGGGCGGGAAACGAGCGGGATTCAGAGGTTTATGTTCTGCAGATGGCAATGGTAGCGTAGAGGATGAAGATTCGGATGGAGGCTTCTCAACTATTGTGTGGCTTGAGGGTTTTTCATTCCCTTGGCTTTTCAGCGTTGAAGTTGCGGGGATGGGAGCTAGGTTGGGGGATTGATTTCACATTCTCTTCTGCGGGCTTTTGTTGGTGTGCCTCTCCCTGCTTTGGATGCAGTGGACCACCCCTATTGCCTTATGTGCCTAGTCATTTTTGTTGAGGTTGGTCGTTCTACTTTGGTCCCTCCGGTTGAGGGTTCTTCTGAGCACTGGATATGTTTTTTTATGCCCAGCATGTGGTGTCTAAGTGGTCCTTCTATTGGTGCGGTTGTTTCCTCCGTCGGGCATGTTTTCTTTGCCTGCTCCTACGATGGGGAGGTGCTTCTATTTTTGACCTGTGTTGGTTGCTTGAGCACTTGTTGTGGCTTGTGGAGTTTTGTGGCCTTTGGAACCTCCTTTGTGCTAGTCTAGTCTAGACTGGTTAGCTTTCTTTTGCTTGTGGTGGCTCCCAGTTATGGGTCTAATGTTTGGATCGTTTCCTGTTGGGAGTGTCTTCTTTGCTTGGGGGATGGGCTTGTGCCCTCTGGTGCTCTGCTTTTGCCATCCCCATGGCTGCCTCCGGAAGTTATGGGTTTGGTGTGTCTCATGAGGTGGGGCTTTAAAGTGTTTATTGGCTTGGAGACTACTATGGAGCAGTTTTCCCTCCCTGCTTCTGCTAGTAGTGTTTGTCTATAGGGTAAAGGTTATACCCTCAGAGTTCGGATGGTTTGGTTGCCCCTTTTGTTTTATTATGCTCTCTAAGTGTAAGGGGTTTGTATTTATTCTAGAGGTCATCTATCTTCTGTCCTCTGTTTATGTTTTCTCGGCTGGGCTGTTTCCAAAGACCCTTTTCAAGACCCAGTTATTCATGGAGCTAGAGTTTGGTTTTTCTGCCTTTGTGCTAAAGCAAAGTGGTTCGAAAGAGTTTATGCTGGTGGAGCTATCCATGGATGCTTTGGTTTCTCTGGCTTCTCCTTTTTTGTTGTAGGCTGGGTGGTATTCTAAGTTTCTCTCTATGTCCCAGCGAGTTGAGCCCCCTCAAATGTTTAAGCTTATGGCTCAGTGGTTTACTTTTGAGGCTTGTTGTTTGCAGATGTTGGTCTCTTACCATGTTTTTCCATTGGGTGGCATGGCTGCTTGTTTTGCTACTGCGCTAGTCTTCTTCTTGGATCCTATGGAGGTGGATTCAACTCCTATGGAAGTGGAGTTGGGAAATGATTGTCTCTAGCTTCCTTAGTTGTTGATCCTTTTTAGGTGGATGCTTCTCCTATGGAGGTGGAGGTTGAGGGTCCTGGAGTTTTCAGGCAGTAGTGGACTTGGTGGTCATGACATTCTCTCCAATAGAGGGGAGCTCCCTCCTTTTGAGGTGCATTGGGAGTTGGTTTCCTGGTTCGAACAATGGCTTTGTCTTCAATTCGTTGTGCTCTCTAACTCCCCTATTGAGGTGGGGGTTGTTGGAGTTGATGGCGTTTTTGCTTAGGGGTTTGATGGTCTGTTACACCATTAAGTAGATTATCTTTCTTGGCTCAGAGGTGTCATCCATGAGCGGCTAGTTTGTTGATCCCTGGCAAATGAAGGCGGTTTCTTTGTGTATCTAAGGGTTTCTGGTCTTGATTAAAACCAGGTTGTAAAAAGGTTTCGGGCCCTTGCTTGTTTGTTTGATGCAGCCTGTGTAGTCATGTTTATCTTTTAGAGGCTACTATTGGGCTGTTGTTGGTTTGTGATTATCTTATTTGCAGCTTGCTTTTCTTTGTTAGGTTGTCAGTTCCCTTCAAAACCGTTCTATATTGGGTTTTTGGTCCCATCAAAACCTGTTTAACCCCTAATCAAAAACATTATCATTAAGACATCCCAAATCATAATATTATGCACCTAACATTCTTTTATTCAAAATAATGAATTACCTTATTCCTAATAAAGCAAAACACTATCGTAATGATATCCTAAATGATATTATGCTCCTAATATTATCTCATTCATAATAAAGAGTAGCATTACCGTAATACTCTGATTTTCCCTATTACCCATTGTGGATTGCATGTTGTGTTTGACCGATATGCTCTTAATATTTTTGAATGTCTTTGGTATTATCTTATCCACCAATGCATTGGTCTTTCTTTCCTTTCTTCCCCACCCAATGTTCTCTTTGAAGTTTCCTGAGTGTCTATTAAAATACCCCACGATTTAGTGGGGGAACCATATCCTTTCAACCCGTGACTGCTTGTGAATAGTCATGTCTCTTTCTAAGCGTTGGCTGAGTTAGTTGCATTCAATGTCTCTTAATGATATGTTGGCTGAGTTAGTTGCATTCAATGTCTCTTAATGATATGTTGGCTGATTTGAACAATAACTCTTTGGATCGGCACTTTTACCCATTTGTTGATTTGTTAAGGTGTAGACATTATTAAATGTTAATATATCTTTTATTCTATTTTATAATTATAATGGTGTTCTTTAGACTATATACATATAAATATATTATATTTTTAGATTGCTTTGATTTATATATATATATGTATATATTTTAATATATATTTGTTGCTTTTCATACTTCATATTGTAATAACAATAAATTGTCAATATTTATATTTTTAATATTTGTTTTGTTATTTATTTTATTTATTTATCTATATTTCACATTATATATTTTACTGTTGTAATTTTGGGGGCATGACAGTAGGGTACGGCAAGGAAACACTAAGCACACCAAGACATTCTGAGACGCTCAGGTGTCCCTAGATGCCCAAGTGTCCCTCAAGCGTCCTAGGGACGTCCAAGCATTTCACATCATGGGTGTCCCAAAAGGTGTTTTTTTTAATTTATTTTTAATTTCTCGATTTTTGTGCCTTAGGACGAGCCCTAAAGGCAAGTGGGCCCCCTCCATTGCTTCTAACCTCTACAACACTCCCAAATCCTTTATTTTTCTCACATTTGGTTTTCTATTATTTCCAAAAACTAGGTGAAGAGGAGAAAAAAGAGTGAGTGGAGTGATGGAGTGAAATTTAGATGTTGCACATGCAAGAGAGGTGAGAAGCAGCAAGAAGAAGAGGAGAATTCTACATCAACTTAGAGGGATTTTTCAAGCACAAGGTAGGTTTCTATGACTTTTTTTCAAGTTTTTGCAATTTATTTTTGTTTTTTTTTTCTAAGTTTCATTTTCAAAACCTAATTTGATGTTCAATCTTAATGCCAAAATGAAAAATGAACAATGAAAATTGAAATGAATCTATGAATATGCATTGCAGCCATGTTGATGGAATTATGATTAAAAAATCATGGCTACAAATGCATATTCATAGATTCATTTCAATGTTCATTGTTCATATTTCATTTTGTCATTCAAATTCAACGTCAAATTTTATACTTTATTTTCAAATTTGTTAAACTAGGTTGAAACTAGGCACTTATAGAATTTATATTGTTTATTGCAGTGTCACAATGAGCCCTCATGACATGAGTGAGGATGAGGTAGAGGTTCATAGTGAACTTGAGGCTGAGGGGGGTGACCATGGGGTTGAGCCTGAAGCCCAAACTAGTTCCATGGCAAGTGCAACAAATGCTATAGAGTGCCCCTCCGCATTACTGGCAGAGTATGCTAGGGGTCCTTTTGATCGTAAGTCTCCTCTCAGATAGTTTGCAACAAAATTACCAAGTAGGCTAGGGACATCTGGTGGCACAAGGAGGTGGAAGTGCCACTTTTCTGATCTAGAATGGTATGGCAGCATTACTAGAGTTAATGCATGCCTTTTTATTAGAGGAAAAGGTGTGGAGACGTCTTTTTTGGTGCAACTGGCAGCCTCAAATACATAACTAAGATAAATAAGTTATGGGGTGTTCCTAATGACAGTGCAACTACACCTATGCCTACTACTTTGTCTTGTAGGGCACATATTCAATAGAGCCAGCCACAAAGTTCTAGTCATACTTTGTAGATGAGAGTAGGAGTGATGCCAAGTTCTTCCAATGCCCATTCAAGAGAGGGTGTAATGTCCCCATTTTTAGCCTACACTTTCCAGTGACAGTTAGCCTATTTTTGGAGGCTCGTAGGCTAGTCAGAGGTAAATTTAGAATTTCCTATTTTTTAGGAGGTTTCCTTCTGAGTTTTCAGGGGGTTGCATGCAGGAGTTTGGCAGTTTGTCTTTTGGGTCTTTCTAGGTTTTCGAAGAGCTTCAAAAGGGTGTGACATGCATTTCAATCAAATGATACTTTTGGACTTACTATTTTTAGTAAATTATGATGGTTGATTAGTTTGTGCTAAAATGGAGTTTGGAGTCACTTACTATTTTGCTCAGTATGCTATTTCTGGCAGTGCAATCTGGCAGCAACTCAACACTCAGTTTCTAATTCTAGCAATGGGGCAGTTTTGTTTTGCCAATGGCTTCTCCAACATTGCTGGAGCTCGAAAAGGAAAGTTTAATAATTTAAGTTATGCTATATTTTAAGGTTGCTTTTGGCGCAACATAACTTAAGTTCTTAAAAGTGAACTTCATGGGTTTGGACGCCTAAATTGGAGATAAATACATTTCTAAGGTTTAATTTATGCCTTTTCAAGTTGGACACCCAAGTATGAGCTATAAAGTGATTTTATTAAATATAATATTGCTCCAAATGTGGCGTCCCTTTTGGAGGGAAAAGCAAACTCAAACTTATGGGTTTGGAAATCAATATATATATTGTGCCTTGCCTTTTCATTTGGTATCCATTATCTTTTCATAACAAAGTGTTGCTAAATTTTATTCAGACTCTTGCTTCGAGGTTGAGATGCCTCCTAGTTTCCTCATCAGTTTCGAGTTTGAAAGACAACTCCTAGCTGATTAGTGACTACTTCTTAACTCAAAGGTTGTAGATTGAGCTTCAATGGTTATGGATTCATTGGTGTTTTCAGTTTGGCATGGCTTTGATGTCTTCTAGAGACATTTTGGTGTGTTCTTCTCTGTTTAGAGGATGTTTGGAGTGCTTCTTCATATCTCGCTAACCCACATTTATGCTCGTACCTTTTTGGTGACTTGACGGATTTTTGTGGGTATTGGCTCATCCTGTTCTTGGTATCTGGGCGTTCCTTTGCTTGGAATCTTGCAATTTTAGAAGGAGAATTTGATTTATGGTTGTCGGTCGCCCTCCTTGGAAGTTGTGCCCTTTGGTCATTGCTGCATTAGGAAGCATGCAGAAATAAACATAGTCATTTGCAGGAGTTTTTCTACTTGAACTTGGACGCCTAGCCTCTAGGCATCATTCGCCTTTAATTTGAGTTCATTCGAAGGAGTTTTGAGGGAGTTACAAGTGTTTTGGTGATTTCCAAGCTTGCTGATCAGAAAACCAAAACATTGCCATTTTATATCAAACCTGGTATTTTTAGTATTCCATCTTATTCCCTTGATGCTTATCTATGTACTTACCATGGAGATGATTGTCTAACACGAGGGCCTTCATATTTCTATGTTATATCATCATACTATGTAAAAGACTCAATATTGTAACGCTGCTTTTACTAGTACTAATCAGCTCCTTCATTTATGTTCTTGTGTTTTCATACCCACTGAAAAGTGGAAGAAGCTGGCTTGCTGCCTAAGCATTTTACATTTCCATTTACCTTCCTTGTAGCCCATTGAAAAGTGGAAGAGGTTGGCTTCCTGCCTAAGCATTTCTATTTTCTATATTGGCTGGCTTGCCACCAATATTATTTGTAGTTCCAGCATTTCAGTTTATTGCTAATAAATCCCCTTACACCGTATGCTCTCACCTTGCCCACTCTAGGATCTGGGTGACCAGAAAGTGAAGGGTTGCTTTCAGCTTGTCATCTTTCTTGGGCTAACGTTAACGAGTGAAGTATTGTGTGCTAAAATTTGGGAAAAAACCAAGGGGGATATTTCAATGGTATCAACGCTAAAGTTCCTGCCAACCTATTGGGAAAACAGTGAAATTCAAAGCTATCACAATGGATTTCAGTAGAATTGCAGAACAAATCAACAGAGAGTATGAGCAAGAGGCTTCCCAAATATTTGAAGAGTATCAAGGCATGCCAGATGGGTTTAAGAACATGGTTTCTTTTGACTCCTCCTTGAATTGTGTTGTGATACTAAAACCTGGAAAATTGGGTGTGGTCAAGTACATCAAAAGAACGATGAAAGAAGAATCAAAACTTGTCGTTGAAGAAGGGCCAAAGATGGAAGAAGTGTTTGTGTTTTGCAGCCCACAAGTAAGCAGGTGGAAGACACACATCAATCAACAAGCTTTGATGAAGGGAAAAGCAAGGTGCACATGTCACATCAAGATGACCGTGAGATCAAAGAAGATACCTTGACATATGAGGAGTGTGTGGTAGAGCCCCAAAACAATCCCTTAGACTTGGATGTAATTGGTAACGATGAGGATCGGTTTGGTAAAAAGAGCAAAACAGCAGTCTTGAGTCCTAATTCAGATTCATCCAATAATGGTTCTAGACTAATGACCTCACACAAGATTTTTGTAGAGCTATAGTGTGTGGTGAGTTCACTAATGAAGAGCATGTTGAGGGTAATTTTGGTGATGTCATTAAATCAGCTTATGACCATTATCATAGGATGATGTTTATGTGTTCATACCTAATCATGTTAAAGATTTGGTTATGGATAATTCTCCTCTTGTTGCTGACCCAACTTCTCAGGAGTTATCACATGAAGAATTTATGACAAGTAACCAAGATGACCTCTTAGGTATGCATGTGACTACTAATGATGAGATCAATAACATACCTACAAATGATGGGCTCATTGAAGGCAAACAGGATAGAGTTTTCAAAACAGCCAACATTGATGATTCTTTACGTCATTACAATGATGATGACATGGGTGGATTTCGGTTTGATTACTAGACTAAGCCCTTGGAGCGAGATACTTATGATGATATCAATATTGGCGAGTTGGGAAGTGACTTATTCAAAGAGACAACACCCCAAGAGGAGTACAGTAAGCACATTTCTTTCGATCAAAACAATCAGCCCTTTAGCACTTGGGATCTAGGTGTGATGGCACCTAAGTATGATAAGGAACTTGTTTGGGATGAATTTTCCTTTGACCCGGATGATGTTCAAAATTCAAAATACAATGCCAGCAATGAGATTTCCATTGGAGAAGATATCTTTGATGAAGAAGCTTGTATGACAAAGCTCCATAATGACCTCTCTAAGACGGCTGCAGCCTCTAAGGAAGAGTTTGCTACTACTAAAATTTTCAAAATAGTGATCAGTAGTGACTCTTTGATTGAGTTGGGGGCTGCCATAACCTTTGTTCAAAGTATTAGTGAGGAAGTAGAGTTAGAAGACCATAGGGCTCCTAACAATGAAGAGTTTAAAGGTGTTCTTGAACATAAATCTGATTTAATAATGCTTGAAGCTGATTATAAGCAAAGGTTTAGAGAATTTGTTGATTTTGATTCTCATCCTAATATTGAGCAATGCTATCAAGTGGGTGATGAGGGGCAAGAGTCTAGAAACAGCTAAGGGGTCACTGATGACACGAATGAAAGTTTTGATTTTTACTTGCAGCCTATCAGCAATTCACCATCTTTGCAAACTTATGAGTGGGAGGGTCAGTTCATGGTGTCCATTGAAAATGAAGTGCAAACTCTAACTAGATTTGACCGCACACATAGTTTAATTCAAGAACTCTATTGGAAGGCTTAGGTGGATGAAAGTCGGAAAGGAGTTAGGGATGGAGTTACTCTCCCCAATCTGCAAATTATCAAAGACTCTTTAGAGACAATGAAATCAGAATATTTACACTTGATTAGAGATCAAGATTATGCCTTTGAAATTGCAAAGAAGACCATTGGTGCCTTCCAAGGAAAAGAGAGAAAGGTTGATGAGCTTACTATTGAGCTCGAATCAACAAAGGATATGTTGGAAGATACCCAGATGGTACTAAAGGAGGAAAAAAAAACAGCTTGTTGCTTTCAAACTTCTCAGGGAGCAAGAGAATGAACAAAGAGCTAAAGAAATCAAGCAAGTAATTGGTGAGCTTGATAGTCTTCGAGAGGAGTTTGATCAAGGGAGCTTCACAAGAAAATCAGAAGTTGCATGTGCAAAATTGGATCACCAAGATGGAATTGAGCAAGAGGAAAGGGATGACTTCCAAATTCTTGACAATCCTCACTTTGAATGGGTGCTGAGTCAATTTATGATAATCCACTCTTTGTGATGGAGCTTCCGATGAAGTTTCCAACCATGAGACAACGTGTGGTTTTCCACTTTTTGATGATTTGAAATCAAACTATGAGGACATGTCACACTTTGTGATTGGTAAACTTCCAAGGCTGTGTGGTAGTAAATGCATAAGTGGGTTAGAGGATAAAGTCTCCATACGGGAAGTGTTGAATCATGGTGACTTCATCATCTTTGACATCAAGGTGTTGTCCAAACATAGTTTGGTAGCTGTTAAAGGGGTCATTACAGCAGAAAGGAGAGAAGATTTCAGACTTATAACCTATGAAGCTTGGGAGAAAGAAGGACCAACATATGATATTTATAGCTTTGACAATCCATTCCTTGGGTTGAGTGATGCTTTAGCTCATACTAGTCCATTTTGGGAATTGGGTTTGAAGACAATGACTATTCAAGGCTCCCTCGTTGTTGAAGCTTTCCTAGATAGGCTTCGGGATTCACCAAAGAAGTCACTAATTTCTTGAGTGTGCATTTGGTTTTGATTGGTACCTAGAGATGTGTTGTGTACTTTCCCCAGTGTGTTGGAGATCATTCTTGGTTGGGTATCCATGCTTAGGATCCTCAACATGGTTTGGCGGAGCTTATTGCATATGGAAAGAAGGATCTTTGGAGGGATAAGGATCAAACTTTTCAGATTTTATGGTGTTGTCCCCTTTTTTGCTAGCCATTTGGTAGTTCCATTTTCTCATCAACAAATGGATTGGAATGAAATTCTAAGTAAGGGTTGGAGAAAAGGACGGATGGTTACTCTTCGGAGTGTTCCTTGGCATAGATAGGGGCAGATTTTGAGTCTTGAGTTTGTTGTTAGGTTGCAAACCAGTCACCTTACACTTGGAGTTACACTCATTCAAGAGAGTTGGCACACTATTTCTTGCCAAGGAGGTACAAGATTTCAGTGGGAGGTTGTTTTGAAGTGTTTCTGTGATGAGCCCTGCTAATATGGACTCAAAACCTTTCAATTTCTGCCTTGGGAATTTTGTCAAACACTTGTCATGTAAAGCTGATATATGCTGATATAAACTTTTGATTGCTGTGTTTTTGTTTTTTGGCACTTGACAATGATGTTTGAATGCTCTGATACCACTGTGATGAGCCTTGCTAGCTCACTACTCAAACCCCTGTATTTTCTTAAGTCTATTTGTGTTTTTGAGTTTTTTAGAGAAAATTTATAGACAGAAGAGAAGGTGCACATCATATAAAAGCTCACAGAATGAAAACTTGAGCAAATTTAATCAAACTGAAATTGCAGAAGGTGTTTATTAGTATCAAAAATGGATTGAAAACATACAAACATACCCGAAAGCCTCCAGATTTTTTAAATAAAAATTCCGATCAAAATAGTGAAGAACTGACGAAAACTGGAGTAGAACGTTACAGATTGCAAAGTTTAATCTGAAACTAAAGCCAAAGAGAAGTACAAATAGGGCGCCCAAGTTCATGAAGAGAGATCCTCAGAAAGAAGACGTTTCTCCAAAAAGCCAAAAAAAACCTTGTTTGCAAGTGCCACGCCCTTTCAAACAAAAAGAACCAAAAACCATCTTTGAAGGTGCACCCAAACAGCCATGAAGTCTGCCATGGTGAAGGAAGAACAGCAACCAATAAACCCTCTGTTTCTGATGAAGAACACTACAAAAATCTGTTGAAGCACTGCAGAACTTCTGAAATGAAGCTCTCTCAATCTGCACTAATTCAGCTGATCTCTCACAACCTCACAAGTGCTCACACTGAAGAGATTTTGTTCTCCAATGGTGGATTTGCTGCAAACCTGATCACAGGCTGAAAGCAAGGGAAAAAACCTCCAAGGCAAAGTTGAAATATTCAAAAAGATGAGTTTCTCATTGCCCAAATCCCTTATAAAGCAAAGGAGGTGAAAACCTAAGAAGGCCGTACCTTTTAGGGTTTTAGATCATTTAAATTTATGGAAATAAACTTAAGTCACTTTCCATAGTCTAGACTTTGATTTTAGGCGCCTCCTTTAAGTGATTAAAAGATATAACTTAAAATATTCACTTTAGACTTTATTTAAGTGATATAAGAATTATAAAGTCAATTTGACTTTATAAAAAGACTTTAAGTTAAAATATAACTTAAATCACTTAAGTAAGCCTATCTCCCTCAATTCTCAACAGAAATCAGTGCCGTCAGAAGCAAAGAAACTCCTGTACTGCCAAGGCCTACAATGAGCCTATCCACGATCTCAGAAAATGAAATCGACCGAACTCTCCATAAGGTACCACTGACCCTCTAACCAATTCAGTTAGCCCACAAGGGTCCAAGAAATAGGCTAACACTCTGCAAACAAGATCACGCTGAAAAGGGGGACATTACAGTTTCCCAACCACTTTCGAGGTGTTATTACGCAACACTATGCTCTTCTCATATGCTAATGCTTGGGAATTTCACAGGCACTATTGTTATCACTTGAGCAAAGCACTAAACTCAAATTGTACCTTGTTGTTTCCAGCTCTAATCAGCAGTGACTATTGGTTACTTCAAACCTTCCAAACTCAGGGAATTCATTATATGAGGGTTTGTGATGCAAGCCTTGGTAGTCCGCTCTCAGTGTTAGTTCAGGACAGTGAACCTCCACTTGCTTAGGTTTGCCATTCTGAAACTCTTGGAATTGGAACAGACAGTTTTTTCAAGAGTCTTCATGGTTGTGTGAGGTATTATGATGATATAAATGTTGATCAATTTTGAGGGATGGCTTTCCTTTTAGCAAGAAGATTTGAGGGAGTCACATATGCAGTCATGGCTCTGCTTGACACCATGTCGAGATATGCTGAGGAGTACGGTTTTCAATTGAGCAGACTTTCCTTCCTATTGCCCAAGGTTGTGATAGGCAATAGCATTGCAGATATGGACTTCTCAAGTCGTTTGAGAAAGAGATGTTGCAAGGTATTGATTTCAGACCTCTCAAGTTTTTCAACTTGAGTCTTGTGGATGGTAACATTTTGGGTTTCAGGGGAGGATAGTGCAAATTTGGCACGATGATTTCATTGATGTGATCAAAGTGGTGCAACATCAGCATGGTGGGTCCTTCCTGAGATGGACATGGGACCTTGGGATCCTACTTGGTTTTGCGTGGATCAGTTTAATATTTCTGGAGTTGTGGTGGCATTTCTTGAGGACAAGCAATCTTTGAGAAGGGCGGACTACACTGTCCCCATTTTTAGCCCTACGCTTTGCAGTGATAGTTAGCCTATTTTCGGAGGCTTGTAGGCTAGTCCGACGCAAAATTAGAGTTTCCTATTTTCTAGGAGGTTTCCTTTTGAGTTTTCAAGCTTTCCATGTAGGAGTTTGACAATTTGTCTTCTAAGTCTTTCTAGGTTTTCAAAGAGCTTCAAAGGGGTGTGACATTCATTTCAATTAGAGGATATTTTGGACTTACTATTTTTAGTAAGTCACAACAACTGCCCAATTTGTGCTCAAATGGAGTTTGGAGTCACTTACTATTTTTAGCAATATGCTATTTTTAGTAAGTGCTATTGTTAGCAGTGCAATCTGGCAACAGCTCAGCACACAATTTCTAATTTTGGTAGTGAGGGAATTTTGTTACGGCAATGGCTTCTTCAGCATTTTTGGAGCTCGAAAAGTAAAGTTTAATAACTTATGTTATATTTTAAAGTTGCTTTTGGCCCCCACGCCTAGGCAACATAACTTGTTCTTAAAAGTGGACATCATGGATTTGGACACCTAAATTGGAAATAAATACATTTCTAAGGTTTAATTTATGCCTTTTCAAGTTGGACACCCAAGTTGACGGATAAAGTAATTTTATTAAATATAAAATTGCTCCAAATGTGGCATCCCTTTCGGAGGGGAAAGCAAATTCAAAATTTTGGGTTTGGAAATCTCTATATATTATGCCTTGCCTCTTCATTTGGTATTCATTATCTTTTCATAACAAAGTGCTACTGAATTTTATTCAGACTCTTGCTTTGAGCTTAAGATGCCTCCTAGTTTCTTCATCAATTTTGAGTTTGAAAGACAACTCCTAGCCGATCAGTGACTACTTCTTCACTCGGAGGTTGCAAATTGAGCTTCAATGGTGATGGCTTCATAGTTGTTTTCAGTTTGGCACGGATTTGATGTCTTCTAGAGACATTTTGGTGTGTTCGTCACTTTTTAGAGGGTTTTTGGAGTGCTTCATATCTAGCTGACCCACGTTTATGCTCGTACTTTCCTTTCTGGTTACTTGACAAAATTTTGTGGGTATTGGCTCATCTTGTTCTTAGTATCTGAGTGCCCCTTTGCTTGGAATCTTGCAATTTTAGGAGAATCTGATTTATTGTTGCTAGTCTCCCTCCTTGGGAGTTGTGCCCTTTGGTCATTGCTGCATTGGCAAGCATGCAAAAATAAATAGAGTCATTTGGAGGAGTTTTGTTGCTTGAACTTGGACACCTAGCCTCCAGGCATCATTTGCCTTCAGTTTGAGTTCATTCAGAGGAGTTTTGAGGGAGTTACAAGCGTTTTCGTGATTTCCAAGCTTGCTGATCATAAAATCAGAACGCCGCCATTTTATATCAGACCTGATATTTCAATATTTTGTCTTATTTCCTTGATGCTTATCTATGTACTTATCATGGAGATGATTGTCTAACATTAGGGCCTTCATATTTCTAGGTTATCTCATGATACTGTGTAAAAGACTCAATATTGTAACACTGCTTTCAGTAGTACTAATCAGCTCCTTCACTTTTGTTCCTGTGTTTCATTCTCACTAAAAAGTAGAAGAGGTTGGCTTGCCACCTAGTTGATTTCTATTTTTGCTACTCACTGAAAAGTCGAAGAAGCTAGCTTGTTGCCTAAGCATTTTACATTTCCATCTACTTTCTTTGTAGCCCTGTAATGTCCCCATTCTTGGCACTACACTTTCCAGTGACTGTTAGCCAATTCCTGGATGTCCAAGGCAAAATTAGGCTTTCCAACTGCTTGGAGGATTCTTTTGTGGATTTGGGGGTTTGCATGTTGGAGTTTTGCAGTTTGGTTTATGGATTCTTTCTGGGTTTTCAGAGAGTTTCACAGTAGTATGACATGCATCTGCATCAGGCGACTTTTCCAAACTTGCTATTTTTAGTAAGTTACGACGGTTGCCCAGTTTGTGCTTAAAATGCATTTGAAGTCACTTACTATTTTTAGCAATATGCTATTTATAGTAAGTGTTATTTTTAGCAATGCTATTTCTGGTAGTGTTTCAGCAATTCAATACAGTTGCTATATTTGGCAGGGCAGTTTGAGCAGATTGGTCTCCAGCACTCTTGGTGCTTATTTTGGCAAATTCAATATTTTGGTTTATGTGAAATATTTGGCTAAGGCATGGTGGATGACTTTTGGAGAAATATTTAAGTTAAATTATAATATATTTCACTTATTTACTTGGACGCCTAACTTGGAGAAAATAATTGCATTTTATAAGGTTATTTCACTTAAAGGAGAATTAGACACCTAACTTATGTTAGTTGCTTTTTATTAAATTATATCCTTCTTGTGCTTTGGACGCCAAGCTTCGTAAAATTCAAATGCAAACTCAAGTAAAATGTGAATTTCATCTTGGGCACCCTAATTGGAGGGAAAATGGATTTGAATTTGAGAAGAAGGTTATAAATATAAGTGTTGGGCTTCATTTGAGAGGACCCATTGAAAAATATAACAAAGTGCTACCAAAATTTCTACAGACCTTTGCTTCGAGGAATGCATACATCCTAGCACCCTTGGTTTCGTGCTTGCAAGATAGCACCTAGCTAAGTTTGTGAATGTTCTTTACACTGAAGAGCAAATTGCACCTATTGAGATGAAGATTTATGAAGTTTTCTGAGTTTTTGAGTTGTTGTTTTGGCTTGGCTGGAAACCCTTTTTGCTCGTAGCACTTTGCACAATTTTTGGATGGTTCTGGGTATTGGCTATACCTTCTCCACTACCTTGGGCACCCCTTCTTGCAAAGTTTCGGATTTTATTTTGGAGTTTTGGATTTTATCTTGCTAGTCGCCCTCTTTTGGAGGCTATACTTCTACTGTCCTAACCTTGGGATGTGTGCATAAAACATTTGAGGCAATTTGTTGTTGTTTGGTGGCTTGAGCTTGGTCGCCTACCTCCTAGGAGTTGACTACACTTGGTCTCACGTCATCTGGAGGTGTCTTAACAAAGTTGTGAGCATTTTTGGTGGTCTTTGAGCTTGCTGGTCTGAGTTTTCTGAGCACTGCAACTTCATATCAGATTGGTAAAAGTTCATGTCTTTGGCTTATTTTTCATAGTAGATAGCTTGCTTATGTTTGGAAATCATCTCTTGTCATTCTGGAGAGTTTTGGTTATCATGATGACAGTGCAATTTGCAGATTGCTTCACTTTTTAAGGCTGTTATCAGTAATACTCATTCAATCATTTCATTTCTGCATTTTACCTTTTGTATTCCCAATATTAGTGGAAGAGACTGGCCTCACCATCTTTATACTTCAATTCTGCTCTTTACTTCATTCCCACCATTTGGTGGAAGATCGTCATCTATTTACTTTCAGCACTTTACCTTTTTGTACTGCCCACTGAAAAACGGAAGGGGTCGGCTAGCCGCCTAGACATTTACTTCCAGTACTTTGTATTACACTCCCGCTGAATAAGTGGTCAATTTGCATTTCATATCTTGCTGATCGACTGAGCCGTCTTTCATATTATAGTCTCAGTTTCCAGTACATTCCAACTAACGATCCCCTTTTCACCGTATGCTCTCACCTCACCCATACTGAGAAATTGGTGATCAGAAAGTGAAGGGTTGACTTCCAATATTGTAACTTCAGTTTGGGTTTCTCCTAACGATCCCCTTTCCACTGTATGCTCTCACCTTGCCCTCATCGGGATCTGGGTGATCATAAAGTGAAGGGTTACTTTCAGTTCGTTTATGATTTCTCCATCGTTAACCGGTGAAATCTTGTGCTCAAAATCGGAAAAAATTGTAAGGGGATATTTCAAGCCCACTAAAAAGTGGACGAAGCTGGCTTGCCACCTAAACATTTCTATTTTCTATATTGGTCGGCTTTCCGCCAATATCATTTGTACTTCAAACATTTCAATTTATTGCTAACAAATTCCCTTACACCATATGCTCTCACCTTGCCCACTCTAGGATTTGGGTGATCAAAAAGTGAAGGTTGATTTCAGCTTGTCATCTTTCTTGGGCTAACTTTAATAGGTGAAGTGTTGTGTGCTAAAATTTGGGAGAAAACTAAGGGGGATATTTCAAAGGGTAAGAGTAAACGCAAATTGCAAACTCAAAGTAACCCAGTAGCTGATTTGTTCAATGTGCATCTAAAGAATGAGATAGATTACGCCATTGGCATGTTCTTTACCAATGGCATCCCATTTCATGTAGTTCGATCTCCTTATTATAGGGAGATGATGTCAATGGTAGCAAGGGGAGGACCATCATATCTGCCACCAGGTGAGACAAAATTGAGGACCATGATCTTCAATCAAAACTATTCCAAGATCAATGCGTTGATGGAGAAAATGAAGGAATGTTGGGTGAAGACTTGATGCAGTATAGTCATGGATAGGTGGATGGACATTAGCCATCATCCGCTCATCAATATCATGGCTACATGTATAGAAGGCCCTTACTTTATTAAGGCAGTTTATTGTACAAGGCATCGCAAAAATGTTGATTTTCAGTTTTGAGTCCTCAAGGAGGCTATTGAGGAGGTTGGGCCACAAAATGTGGTCCAGGTAGTGACAGATCTAGCACATGTGTGCAAAGTTGTGGGGAAAGTTGTTGAGGCATCTTACATACATATTTGGTGGACTCCATGTTGTTTGCATGCCACGAACAATGAACTCAAGAACATGGGGAAGATTGAGTGGATCAGAGCAATGGTCATCGATGCTAGAGATGTGCCGATGTTTATCTGCAACCATCAAACTTCACAAGAACTCTTTAGGAGCTTCTCTAAGGAGTTCTTGAAACCTACTAAGACTAGATATGCATCCTATTTCATTCTCTTGGAGAGAATGATTGAGTTCCAAGAGTCACTGCAACTCATGGTTATGATAGCTGATTGGAATCAGTGGGCCGAGTCCAAGATTGAGCAAGAGGGGGGGAGGGGGGGGGTGAGGTGTACAATGAAGAGTGATGCATTTGGAGAGATGCAAATTATATAGTCTCCATCATTGCTCCAATTTTCCAAGTCATCAAATATGGGGAAGCAAATGCACCTAACCTTAGAGAGGTGTATGAGTGCATTGATTCTATGCTTGACCAAATGAGGTTTGTCATGCAAGAGAAGGACCCCACATTAGCATTATACAATGAGCACATTCAGCCAATCATTCATCAGATATGGGAGAAGCTCAACACTCCCACGCACATGGTTGTCTAAGCATTGAATCCCAAGTGGTACAAGACTAGGCTTGGTAGAGTTACACCGATACAAGATGTTAAGGTGAAGGCAGAGTTCTTCAGGGCTATTGAGAAGATGTATGATCCTATAGATATCAGCACGATTCTCACTGAGTAGACCAAATTTTCCACTCTTAGGGGTTATTCTGATGTGGCCAAGATGGATATGGCAACTATGGCATAAGAGGACCCAATTTTGTGGTGGACTTGCCATGGATCAATATCTTTGACTACCACTCTAGCCATTCGATTGTTATCATAGATTTCAAGTTCTTCAGCTGCTAAGAGGAATTGGTCTACCTACAGCTTCATTCACTCTCAAGAGGAATAGACTTACCTCTAGAAGCACAGAGAAGCTTGTGGTTGTACATAGTGCTTTGCGCCTCATTGACCACAAAACACTTGTGTACAAAGAGAATCCAGCAACACGATGGGATGTACAGCCAGAGGAACTAGCATATATTGATGAAGACACTTCAAATTCAAATGCAGGGTTGGTTGGTATTAGTTTAGCAGAGCTTGACCATGAGGAGTCCAATAGTTCCAATGATGAGAAGTTTGGGGATGATTAGAGGCCTCCCTTCCCTACATTTTGACATTTTGTACTTATTTGATATCATGCTACTCATTGTAATCATCTTTATGATATTTTCAATATAATAGAAATCTCCAATTTGACATTTTCATTAGTCAAATTTTATTTAGTATTTGCAATTTCGCTATTTTCTTAATTTGCCAAAGTTTCATTAGAAATGTAATTCTCGTACATCTTTGTATAATCAGTTTTCAAGTACTATATGTAGATCAGTGTCGCCCCCTACCGCCCCCAAACTTAGGCCCTTGGTCCCCCCCATCCCCATGTCCCCACACGTCCCCCCATTAGGACTCCATGGAACACTATTGTGAGTACAATTGGAGTGTTTTTTTATGCCATTCACACAAAGAAGTGCAATAGGTTGACTCAAAAGTTCATGAATTACCTTGTCTATGTGTGGTACAACCTTCAGTTGCATGCAAAGAATGTACATGGGTAGGCTACATGATACGCTTGAACCTAATGGCATTGATCCATATTGAGATTGGATTGCACTAAAGTAACACTCCTTGGATTTTACTATGTGAGGGATTTGAGAAAGGTGTTGTATGAGGAAGAATTGGCCTTGTCTTACATACTCTCCCCTTCTCTGAAATTGGGATTTCTGTCATGTCCCCATCTTAATGGGGACCTAAATTCAAACAGTGGCAACAAAACTGTGTTTTTAAACACTAGAATAAAATTTGAAATTTTGAATAGTATTAAATAATAATAAATTTAAATTATTAAAATAACATTTAAATTTAATAAATCTGGGTCGACTCCTTCCTAGGTTGGCCATTATCTAATATATATTCAAGTTCGATTTTGGTTAAGGTATCATGGTTGGAATAACATATCAATTGGATCTAAGGAGAAGGAACCCTCCGAAGAAGGCAGGTAGGACGTAGCTCCTACTTGCATTAGTGACAGTTATTCATTGCACACACCACACCTATCCATCGCTCTTGTGCAGAGATCACGGCACTACACTGACACGACATCATACTCTGGAATTCGCCAGCTTTACTAGCGTCATCATTCCGCGATCTAACTTCCTAACCGTGTCTGAGCAGGAAAACATCACACAGGCAGAACTCGTTGGCACAACGGTTACCTACCAGAGCATCTGACCTGCGCCCTCCATTGCTATCCCATCACGTATCAATGCCTGCTTGGGTTACTTCTGTAAGACAACACCCTGCTGGTCGATAGATCCTTGGTTGGGCTCTGCTATTTGCTGCGACTGAGGGAAGGCTTCATACAATCGACATCATAGGCGGACAAGGCATCGCCATAATCTTCTCTCTATATTTCTACCTAGTATTTGATTAGATCTGTGAGCCAATCAAAGCAATCTCCACTTCAACTGCTAATATTGTGATTTCAGCATTTCCAGCATTATTAAGTCTATTAAGCAGGGGACTCACTATCGCAGTTTTCATTTATCAATGTATGGTCTGAAGGTTGTAGTCAATCAGTGTTATTGTGATTCTACTACTGTGAATTTGTACTGTGGATAAAATTCTATCAGAACTGTTTGAATCACATAATGGAGTCTCTAAAAGCTAATTATTGATATTTTCATGTTGCAGTGCAACGGAGTTTATCACTGTTCTTTAATTCTCAGTATTGCTATTATATCCTGAGTACCAGTGGTTATATTTCTGTGATCTGTTAGCATTTTTGTGCTTCTTTCCGACTGGGCACCTTACAATTTCAAGAAGCAGAAATTCAGATGTATATCTCCCCTTCTCTGAAATTAGGATTTCAAGAGGCAGAAATTCTGATGTATATCTCCCTTTCTCTACATTGACTCTCATTGTGAATTGGTGATTTGATTAGGATGCGGGCAAATCGTTTGGTGAAGCTGTAGATGGTGTTGGCACCTCCACAATGAAGGCAAGTCAAGCTGATGATTTAACACAAGCAACAGAAGTAGAGGCGACAGATATCAGGGAGAAGATGAAGTCCCTAGCCATCATTAACATAGTTTAATTATCACAATTGACCTTGATGCCTGTTGTCTATATGGGAAAAGTTTGCTGGCTGTTCTTTGTTCTAAGCTGTTGTAGGACCAATCTAGTTGATAAGTAGGGAAAGAGCTATGCAGGTACTGCAAGACTTCTTTTGCCGTTCTAAGCTTATTAGAAGCTTAAATGGGTCTGTAGTATGATAGTAATTTTGTAACTATGAACTCCAATTGAATATAGTTCACATCTGTCACTAATTTTGATGAAAATTAGTGCATTTTGCTTGTTTCTATTCAGCGTTGCATCCCTTGATTTAACCTATCAACAAAGAAAAAAGAACTCTAAAGACTATGTATTTCTTTATGCTACTGCAACCTAGGATTTAGAAATGCCCACATTCAGAAAATTGGAAAATTACAATTTTACTTCTAAGAAAATGGAGGAAACATAATGTAAATTTTGAAGACAATCACCTTTGCAAGGCCAGAGAGGCCTCCCTTAGAATGGCCACCAAGTGCTTGCAGGTCCAAAATTGGCTCACAGTAATAAAAACACGCCATATCTTTGTATGAACGCAAAAGCTGTCCCAAATCATTATGCAAGGCATAACCTTCAATAGTTTCAACCAGCAATGTAAAAATGAATGTGGTTTTAAATAATTATGTCTCACGTATGAATGAAACACACTCTTCCAGCAAGAAGTACTAAGATGAACCTTAACTAAAGATAAGTAAATACAAAAACAAGGATAAGTTTCATACCTAGCTTCAAAATGTTAGAAGAACGAAAAATGTATCTAAGGCAGTTGTCCAACTCATCTGGCTTCTCGACATGTAATTTAATTAAATCAATGATATACACTTTATTCCCCGTAGCAATTTGCATAATAGAAACCTGCAAGATTTTAGTTTCACCACTATATATTTTAATTTTTTGTACAGAATTGCAATAAAAATTAAATGCTAAGAAAATTTAGAAGATATAGCTGAGAGACTCTTCTTACTCGGCTGCTTTAAAACAAAAATTGTTTGAGCCAGAAATGATTTACAAACCAGATGATTTATAAGGCAGTAATCTTGTAAATATGCAAAGGAGATAGCAGCAAGAGAATGCAAGACCTTACTCTTCTAGAGGTTTCCCACAATGGATTTCTACAGAGTTTATTTCTGTCTACGCATGTGTGTGTTGATTTATTTGCTTGCTTACTATTCACTGTCTCAAGTACTTGAGAAAATACAAGAATTATATATATGATACAAACTTTTCGAAACAACTATGTGAAAAAATTTTAACCAACATTTCTACAAACTTGTTTCTAGAAATTTGTGTCATAATTTAATGCACTGCACTTTAATAAGATTGATATGTTTAGCTAATTTCAAGCATACTACTTAGTACTTGTGCATAACATAAATTACTGGTTGAATACAAATCTCATCTAAGTTACAGAAACAATATACTCTCTGTTACACTGTTATTCTTGAGGAAAAAAGAATATACACAATGTATAGCAACATTAAAGGGGAATGAAGCATGATATGCCATAATGGCATGATATACACAGAAAATTGCATAATGAGTATGTGATATAGATGGAAGCCATGGAGCTGTAGGAAGTAGGAATCTTCAACTTGTAGCCTTAGATTGTTTTTTTCAATAGCGAAAAAGTAAAGGACAACAATGTAAGTAAAATATCAATCTGTGTTGGTAAATCATGTATCAGAATATCTTGTCCAATAATAAATCATGATGTTTTGGTGGTTAACCCACACTGTTATGTAATGTTGTTCAAAGCATATGAGAGTTTAATCATCCATGAGGGAATTGTTCTCATTACATTGAATATTTTGTAATATCAATTTTTCTTTCATAGGTTTTAATTAAGTACTCTACACTGTATTTCTTAATTGCTTACTTTTTGTGAATAGGATTGGTTGATTTCAAACAATCTAAGTTACCAGGTACCTTGGATTTTGCTCCCGTGCCTGCTCTGGGAGTGTTTGGGTACGGGAGTGGCCTGGGGAGCAGCTGGGAGTGGCAGGGTTCCTTGCGGGTTCCTTAATTACAATTTCGTGAAGCTTAATTAACCTTTTCAACCTATTTAAATTTATGCTTTGTGTATAAATAGGAGAATGTGCCTTCATTTATGAGTGGATGTTAAATGATCCTTACACTAATTATTTTCAATTTTTAAATGTCCCTTCCATTTACTCATTTATAGGACTAGTGCACAATACACTCAGCATTTTCCACACACTTATTTTTCTTTAGTGCAATATTAATTACCTTGTATTCATTATACCTTTTTTTCTACTTTCCAACCATATCATTTCAATGCCAATCCAAAGTCTGCAATAAAAAACCACAAGACATGTAGTGCAATGAAAATGTGTGTGCTTGAATTTTCTCTGCTACACAGCCCAGCAAAGCATTTGGACCTTAAACTAGAGTCTTGTAAAGTTTTTTGCCAAATCATAACACCGGATGTTTCAACTTAAAGCAGCAGATATGATTATCAGCATTTGATAGACATCAGGATGATTGATGATTGATGAAGTATCATACTATCAAATGTATTTACAATTCTGTATATTTTTAATTTTTTTGCATATATACATATATATATACAATTCTATCTATCTTTCTATTTATCTATATATATATATAGAGAGAGAGACAGAGACAGAGACAGAGACAGAGAGTTTCGAATTTTTTCCACAAAAACTTTAATTGTTCGCATTAGCTCAATGAAAGATTACAAACTTGAAAGCAACCCTTCACTTTTTGATCACCCAGATCCCAGAGTGGGCAAGGTGAGAGCATACGGTGTAAGGGGATCTGTTAGCAATAACCGAAATGTTGGAAGAACAAATGATATTGGCGGCAAGCCAACCTCTTCCACTTTTTAGCAGGCTACCGGAAAGTAAATGAATGTAAATTCTTAGGCGGCAAGCCAGCCTCTTCCACTTTTCAGTGAGTAACAAAAGAAAGCAAGTAGGAAGCAAGCCAACCTCTTCCACTCACAAGTACAAAAATTAAAAGCTGATCAGTACAACTGAAAACAACGTTACAATATGGAATCTTTTACTATATATCAAGAGATAAATTAGCAACTAATTTACCAATTCGCCACTCCCAACCCCTAGATACAGTACAATTCGTACCGGATTCAGTACGATTCAGATTCGGACAGGGTACAAAAATATGACTATGGATTTGCCTTTGATTTGAAACGCCACTATGGATTCGTCCAGGATATGCCCAGCCGAATCCACGACGAATCTGACTCAAATCTAGATGTCAAAACGCCTAGGCCGCGGAAAAAGTGCCTTTTTTGCAATTTTTTATTATTTTTTTGACTAAAAGTTTTGTCAGATCCCGTTTTTAGAAATATCTACTTCGGATGTGAAGTCTATTCTTAACCATTCTGATTTTAGTGTCTTATATCTGTTATAAGTTCTAACTAACGTTGCCTACAATGCAGGTTTGTGTCAGTATGATCAGCAGGTCTCTAACTGCATTTTTATTATCTTTTGAGATTTTGTTTCAAGAATCAAGCATCAACAAGAATAAATGCATCAATAGTTTAAACTTAAATAGGCCAGTACAGAAAGCAACATTCAAGCATTATACTAGCAGTCCCAGTGTTCCTTAAAACTTAGGAGTTAGAAGTACAAACATGCAAGCACTTAAGCAAAAAGCATATATGAGAAATGAGAGAGAAATATACAATTACTAAATCTAGAAGTCATTTAATTACAACATTGAAATAGTACTTAAATATGCGAGGAACCTTATTAGCTACACTCTAACTCCTTAAATGAAAAACTCTAATTTTAACCACTTAACCCTTAAATGACTAAATGATGTTAGCCCCTACCCTCTGAATCTCAAAGTTATTTATATCATGACATTCGAGTATCGCTAATATTTTAATAATTGACTATGAAAGTGGTGGTGTATTTTTGCTAGGTTATTTATGGTGGTGTATTCTGAACTTAATTACTGCTGCAAATATGTGTATATTTCTGATTTTTATATGTTTTTTGTATTAACGTACCCAAACCCAAAAAAGTTTTTGACTAAATCCCGTACCGGATTCGCGTACCTATACCCAAATCCAAAAACGAATCGGTAACTTAGATTAGCAATATGAAGACCCAAATGTTAGGCAAACATCTCCATGATAGATACAAAGATAAGCATCAAGAAAATAAAGTGAATTACTGAAAATACCATGTAATGTCCCCTTTTTCAGCATGATCATGTTTGATGGTGTTAGCCTATTTATTGGACCCTTGTGGGCTAGCTGGATTGGTTAGAGGGTCAGTGGTACTTTCTGGAGAGATTGGTCGTTCTCATTTTCAGAGTTCTTGGATTAGCTCATTGCAGGCCTTGGCAGTGCTGGAGTTGATAGCTTCTGACGGCACAGGATTCTATAAAGATTTGTGGAAGTTATGCCTATTTGAGTGATTTAAGTTATTAACTTAATATTTTATTATAAAGTCAAATTGACTTTATTCATTTTAAATCACTTAAATATTCTCTAAAAAGTGATTTAATATTTTAATCACTTAACTCAAAAAGGGCGCCCATTTTATTTAAGTCAAAATTATTGAAAGTGACTTAAATTATAATTTAAAAGATTTAAATATCAAAAGTGGCGTATCTTTCTTGGAATTCGTTCCTTTTGCATATAAGGGCATTTTTGGCAATGAGAAACTCACCTTTTGATAATTTCGACTTTGCCTTGTGTTTCTTCCTATGCATTCTCCTGTGATCAGGGTTTGAACAATCTTCCATTGAAGAACGATTCCTCTTCAGTGTTGAGCACTCTTGAGATTGTGAGAGATCAATCAAATCAGTGCAGTTGAGAGCTTCATTCAGAGGTTCTACTTGATTCAGACAGAGTATTATATACAGATTTCCTGTTGATTGCAGTAAGGAAGGGGTTTCTTAACTTGTGGCGTCCTCTTCATCAGATCTGTGGCTCCAGCAGGGTTACCACTTCTCTTTCTTCTTGGCCGTACGACTTGCATTGGGATTTGTGCCCATTTAGAGAGGCGTGTGAAGTGATTTGTTGAAACGCCTTCTTCTTGGCCCTTAAATGTGTTACATTCTTGGCAGCTAGGCTTTTCAATCATTTGTATGTTGTTTCTGAGCGGGAGAAGTTACTTCTGGAGGCTAGGCGTCCACATATGCCTGTTTTCTCCATTCTTGGCTAGCGAGTTAGCTTACTACTTTAAATAAAAAAACTGGAAACATTCTGGTATGTTTATCATTTATGATCTCATCGTTTCAATAAAATAACGCCTTCTGCATTTCCATTCTGTAGGAAATTGCTCTGTATTTCAGTTTATAAGCTTTTATATGCTGCGCCCCTTCTCTTCTGTCTATGAACTTTTCTCTAAAAACCTAAATAACACATTAAGACTTAAGAAAATACTGGGGTTTGAGTTGAGAGCCAGCAGGGCTCATCACATACCAAGTCTCATGAAATGGCAGCATTCTGATTTTCTAATCAACATGCCTGAAAATCACCAATCTGCTCGTATCTCCCTCAAAACACCTCTGTATAAACTCAAACTAGAGGCAAATGATGCCTAGAAGCTAAACATCACAATCCAAGCATCCAAACACCTCCAAATAGCTCTGTTTATTTCTGCACACTTCCTAATGCACTCACAGAAAAGGTACAGCCCCCTTGAAAAGGGCGACCTTGTCTTAAAAATCCAAATCTTCACCAAAAATCCCCAAAACTTGAGCAATGGGGCACCCAAATATGAGGAATGCATAGGTTCAATACCCAGAACAAACTCTCGTCTCCTCAGATCAGTGCAAGTCAAAATGTACTTCAGCCATACTCAAACCAGCAACTTGCAAACTAAAGAAAACACACCAAAAAGGAACCAACTAGAAGCAAACTCACTATCACACCCCAAAGTCAAAAAACATCAAGTGAAGCCATCACATTTGAAGCTCAATCTACAACCTCTAAGTGAAGAAGCAATCACTGATCAATTAGGAGTTGTCTTTCAAACTCAAAACTGATGAAGAAAACTAGGAGGCATCTCAACCTCGACGCAAGAGTTTGAATAAAATTCAATAGCACTTTGTTATGAAAAGATAATAGATCCCAAATGAAGAGGCAAAGCACTTCACATATAGATTTCCATACACAAAAGTTTAAAACTCCTTTTCCCTCCAAAATGGGATGCCACATTTGGAGCAATATTATATTTAATAAAAATCACTTTACTCCCTCAACCTAGGTGTCCAACTTCACTTGCAACAATTAACTTTATAAAAATGCAAATATTACTCCATTTTGAACAACCACATGAAAACCACCTTTTAAGAACTACTTAAGTCAATGAGCCTAGGCTTGGGGACCAAAAAGCGCATTAGAAATATCAAATAATATAACTTAAGTTGTCAACATTCCAATTCTGACTCCAAGAAAGCTGGAGACACCTATGCATATATTGCCCAACCAAAAATAGAAACTGAATGTTGCACTGCTGCCAAAGTGCACAGCCAAAAATAGCACTTACTAAAAATAGCATACTGTTAAAAATTATGATTCCAAACTCTATTTAAGCACAAACCGAGCAACCATCATAACTTACTAAAAATAGTAAGTCCAAAAATATCCTCTAATTGAAATGCATGTTGCACCCCTTTGAAGCTCTCTAAAAACCCAGAAAGACCCAAAAGACAAACTGCTAAACTCCCGCATGCAACCCCTGAAAACTCCGAAGGAAATTTCCTAGAAAATAGGAAACCCTAATTCTGTCTCCGACTAGCCTACGAGCCTCCAAAAATAGGCTAACAATCACTAGACAGCGTAGGGATAAAAATAGGGGCATTACATATATAATACAACTGTACCCAAATGTAATGACATACCATACCCAAGGAAAAAAAATTGTCGTACTGGCACACCCATATTCCATACATGTACCCGATCACGTACCAAAACCAGCAACTTAGCAAAAAAATGCTACAGAGGATTGTTGAGTCAAGATTACTTTATGTATAATAAAATCATCTCTTTTTCATCTTGATTGCATCAAGCAATCATTATTACCTTTCCATTTGAAATCTAGCAATGTCAGATCTTGTAAGAGACTAGGTGTCTCTCAACCCAAATCCTCTTACTGTAAATGCGTTTTTTGTTTGTTTTGCAATTTTTGATTTTTTTTTAGGGTTTTTTGAATAAATGAAAGAAAGTACGATTTTGAAATAAATACAATAAAATTCGTAGAAAACTAGAATCAATAATAACTCTTTGATTTTGTAAAGAGAAAGCCTTCTTCAATTTAATCAAACTATTACAGTATGAAAGCCAGTACATGCAATGTAAAAATCAACTGCAAACTTTATTAAAAACCTGGTTATAAATTGCAACAAGACGCACCGTTGTAAGTCATCTGGATAACAAAAATACTCCAGTCTCCCAGTCCAAGAACACGCCAAACACCTCAGAGAAGCAAGGTGACCAAGCTGGAAGGAGAAAGAACCCAAAAACTAAGGCGTTTATCCTTTATTACTTCACACGCCTCTCAGCAAGTACAGTACGGCCTGACAGCAGCAATGATGAAGGTACGGCCCAGCCAGCATTCAATAATTTCGTACCACCTTGAAGAATGTGCCAGATCACTGAATAAAGAATAGGTAAGTCACCTTATTGCTCAGATGAATGATCTCTATTAAACCCTCTCTAAAACTACCTCAATAAGCACAAATGCAACCTCTGAATGAAGTTACCCTATTGACAATCTTCAACTGGTATTGCACAGTCTCAGTATGCCTGATTCTGAAGAGGGAACGTTCTTCAAAACATGATGATCTGCAGAAACCCTTGTTTCTCAAACCCCAATGCTCTCAAAGAGAAATAATAACAAATTCGAATAATCAACATAATGAGTTTGATTTGCCTTGAGGAAATATATAACCTCTCTCAAAAAATCGACCCTTCACAAAAAAGATATTAAATGAGCAATTAAAATATTATTAAATCGCCATTTAATGACTTAGGCATATTAATTAAATAATGGCATCCCTTTTCTTAAATGAGCATTAAAATACTCATTTAATATTAATTTATCCCTTATTATAAAGTATTAATGATACTTTATAATTTGCCATTAAATAATTATATTTAATTATTTTCATTAAAGTGACTTTATATTATAAAGTCAAATTAATAAACTTCTAATAATGATCAAATGCCTTAATAATTACTGTTTGCTCATTAGATCATCAAACTGGGTCGAAACTGAGCTGACCAACTGAATCAGGTGCCCTACCAAAAATAGCAACTCCTGCCTGACTGACTTACTATAAATAGTAAGTACCTCTAAATCACTCTGTAAGTGTCCGCAGAGGCCCAAACCTAATCAACTGCTGGAGTGATGTTCCCAACGCTGGATAACTGCCTCAAGTGATCCTCTAAACACTTCTGCTAGCCTACGAGGATCTGAATGATAGGCTAACCTCATAAATAACTGTACTGCCTAGGAAGGGGACATTACAGATCTCACATTCATTAGTTTTTTTAGTGTACACTTCTAGTCATTACCTTCTCAGCTACTCCTTGATGTCTTATAACCATAAAAAATGCTAAGAAATTGAGTAGCACTTAAATTTATTTGCAATGAATAGCATTAGATAAGAGACATGATCCTCTATGTTTTGCAACTTATTGTCATACTAATGTCTTCATCTCCCATGGTAGTCAAAGATGCCTAGACTTTTATTGGAAAATTATTACTTTCATCTCCCATGGAAAATACAAACATCATTAGACGAAAGACATGGTTATATATAACCTCCTTGTTAAAAAAAAGAACATTCATGTCCTTATATTAAGGGAGAAACATGTCTTATGCCAAACAATAGATCAATGTCACCTTCCACAAAGGCTAGACTAGTGCATGTAATAGATGTGATCAAGATATCAATTGTGCAAGTTGTGATATTTCATTTGCAAAAGAGCATGACCCAACAATTTGCCATGTGAGACCATAAAATAACACTCCTTGCATTAAGGACCAACTTTGCATCTATGCATAGCCACAATCACTTAACCTTAGTCAAAAGACTAGTGTCTCACACTCCCATTTCAAAGTTCCTTCCCAACTAATGCCTAACACATAGACAAAAGGTACTTTGCACTTCCATGTTGGAGTCACCTAATAAGCACCATCAAACACAACTAGGAGTCTCTTATGAACCTTGAACAATCCTCACAAATTGATCTTCTATTTCTTCCACCACCTTGGCTCGTAGTTCTAAACCATCACCCAACTCACCCTAAAAAAGTCAAGGATTCCTCTCCTCATCACATAAGCTTGCCTTATTTCTTGAATGAGGATTTCTCTCTATGAGAAGGATCTCAACTATTTCATCATTCTCAACTACGTCTATAAATCTCATACATTGAGAAGGTTCTACACTTTATTTGAAAGGGGCATTGGTGCAATCTCAGATAACCTCACTTTTATAAATCTTTGTTCCATCAACTGTTCTAAGCTTCAGGCTCCCTATGCTACCTAGTCATTTTCATCTTCTTTTGAGATTTGGATTCATAA
Source organism: Sequoia sempervirens (assembly GCA_007258455.2). Lineage (NCBI taxonomy): Eukaryota > Viridiplantae > Streptophyta > Pinopsida > Cupressales > Cupressaceae > Sequoia > Sequoia sempervirens. The sequence continues at coordinate 373,270,664 of VDFB02058242.1, read as the reverse complement.
TCTTGAATCTTCTAGATCTCTCCTATGATCACTTTTTCTCTTCTTGATGGAGATTGCATCGGTAATTCTATCAAATCACTATACATAAATCACATTATTGATCTTTATGTGAATCTTGCATCAGAAAAATCCTTCAATTGTTGTAGGACAAGTTGGGTATCATTTCGTTAAAACATTCATTTCATATTAAGTCCTGGTAAATAAATCTAGTTGTTGACTAGGTTTCATGAGCTTCTTCTTGAATGTGTACTTCAAAAGGAGACTAAAATATCCAAGCAACAAGCCTTTACTTTCTTGGTTGATATTTGGTAATGCTTCAAATTTTGTTGCCTCGAAAGTTCCCAAACGAAAACCCAAGTCTCCATCTCTACTTCATCATGTTCAATAGACTTCCATTCTTCAAGATGATTGATGTCTTACCCAAACTTGAGTAGGCAAAGACAACAAAAATGTAGTATAGAAAATACACAACAAACCATATAAATGTGCATGACAAGAATGAGACCAGGAAAAAAAATTTGAAACTTTATTCACATATCAAATTATCCATGCACAATATATACTAACAAATATAGAGAATGGTCACACAAATAGGAAGAATAACAATAAGAGATTCTCATACGCGCTTCCAATCAAAACACACGTATATGACAACCTAGATGGTGTGTTGGTCAAAGAACCACCCAACCACTTATAGTAAACACACTAGTCGCTACCATAACTTATTTCAAATATTGAAGAGAAACTGAACAAATACATATTTGGTTGGAAACAGAATATGCCAATATACTTCATCACCTGAGTATACCAAGACAATACATAATGAAACCCTATTTAAACATAGCACCAAAACTCATATATTTTGTGCCTACATCCGCACCACAAGACCAAACTAAGCTCCTTGGCAAGGTGATTGCAACTATATGATTTATTCTAGCCTCTCAAGTAAGGTTTTAAGATTGCTTGGAACAGAAAATACCACTGTGGGATTTGAACCCATATCATGTTAAAAGTAAAATTTAAATCCACACCAAAAGAAGAAAGACAATCCATGGATTCTAACTCAACAAAAGATCCAAACCAACTTTCTTCAAATATTGGTTTGGACAATTCTTGGGGAGTTCTTGATATATGTGCCTATGCTTATTTTCTCAGAAGCAATCAGCGCGATTAGAAATACCCTGAAAAATCCCCAAGATAAATCTGAACAAGCTGCCATTGAGGAGTGTTTTCTTCCACAAACATCTGAAAATACATGTGAGAAATAGGACAGAATCTACACAAAATAGACTGCTGTGGAATGTTCAAAATCTAAAATTTATCTAGACCGCGATTTCGACCCACAACTTCATTCTTTAAGACATTTTTTAGAGGAATGAATATGGACCTTTGAAAATATTCCTCAAATGACTCAAAAAAGTGTAAAACTTTTGGAGGAATAAAACTTCGAACAGATGACTGCCTCAGATGCCTCAGAAAAACCACCATTGCTTTTTGGAGATAAAAAACCTAAAATGGACTAGCAAAATAACACCTTCGAAAAATGCCTCCAAACTTCATGTGGGGTTTATCACTGCAGTGTCAGACAGAGAGGATTGGCAATTCAGGGCTACAAAGAGTGCCTCATGTCATTGACAGGTTTATCTTTCATAATTATCCTACTTAAGGAATTTTGACTTGACCTCTTGGTCTTCAGTTTTCAAGTTCAGAATGAGAAACAAAGAGATGGAAACAACAGTCCAAACGAGATAGACTACAATAGAATGTAGTGGAATGAAACAATCAAAATAAGTAGAGAATGGAAATGGAAGACAAATAGTAGAATTCACTACACATGAAACCATAGTTTACATACTCGGAATCGGAGAGTACTTGGCAAGCCCAAAAATTTTGACTCAGGAAAAACTCAGCAAATACTTGACAACTACTCGGCAAATACTCGGCAAATGTGTGTGGATATTTATGTATGTGTATACTCATGACTGCACTGTGCACACATGCATATCTATAAACATACACAGGATGCCAAGGTTGCATGCATATACACACACAAACATATTTATACACACACAAACATGCCAAATTTGTGGGTTTTTTGCAAGCTACTGGCAATTAATTGATAATTTGACGGGAGAAAATCCATCTGCATATTGCCCGTGAGTAAAAGCAGAAATTACTCGGCATGCAAATTTTTTGGAGATTACTCGGCTACTCGGAGAGTAATCGGAGAGTATGTAAACTATGCATGAAACAACAGCCTAGAATGGATAAATAAGTGCAATAGATTGAGAAGATTCATTTGGATCAATACCCACAATTGGAGTTTTGAATAATTATGTATGATGGAAATCATCATTGTCCACAGTCAAGAACTTACGTAATATAGTAATACTGCACGAAACCTTGAGAAAAAATATGTTTGATCAAATTTCAAAGTTCACAGGGAAACCATTAAAGCAAAATTGCCAAACCCTCAAATAATAGATAGCATGCCCTAACCTCAGCATATCTGGCATGGATCTGTAGTAAAAGGTTCTCTGGGTTTGTAGATGCCTTCAAAATTATGTCTAGAATGTATGGCAGTGACATGTAATTTAGAGGAAACCAATCTGCCAACCAGTCATGTTTCACTAAAATTCAAGTTGCAGATGCATGATTCAGCTGAAATGTAGATCTCACACATTCCAAAGTAACTAGTTCTGAAGAAAGAAATTAAATTAGTCTAGCAAAATAAATAATCTCAGACCAATCTCAAAATGTGAAGCAGCCAGTATATCTGGAAATGAATGCTTCAATTCTGCTTTTTAATGGCTGCCAAATGAAACTTCAGGTCTGCAGTTGATCAATCTTCAAAGCCCTTTTAAACTTCACCAATTTTGCTCTATTTTGACTCCTGAATGAAGCCAAACCTTGTGCAATAATTCGGCCGGTCAAAATTGCTTCCACATTGAAGAGTTTTTGTTCTCCAATGGCTGGATTGAAGCCAAACTGCTGAAACCCTTGGTTTCTCACAGCAAAAGCCAAAATCTTCAAAAACAAATTCAAGTACTCACAATACAATGAGGTTGATTTGCTTTTTACTTTGCTTTTATACCTCCTTGGAGAAAATCAACCTCTTTTGGCTTTTTTTAATCATTTAAATGATATATTTTATAATTTGCTTTTGTTGTCACCAAAATACCTTGGTCTATGTGCAAATATTTAATTCATGTCATTAAATGCACTTTTATGTGTCATTGGCCCCATTCGAATATAAAGTTAAATTATAACTTTATATTATAACTTTTTATTATAATATCATTAATGACACATTTAATATTAATATCTCCATAAATAATCATCATTTAACTCTGCCAACTGAAACCAAGGTCACAACTGCCAAACTCTGATCAATTAGACGCCCTACCAAAAATAGCAACTCCTGATAAGCTGACTTACTATAAATAGTAAGTACACACAACTGAGTCCTGGAACAACTACAAAGGCCTGATCAAAGGTGAACACTGCATCTCCCCTGTCCAAGTGCCCCGCTATAAATAGTAACCTTGAAGAGTCACTTACTATAAATAGTAAGTGTGCCAAATGAAGTCCGACGAAGGTCACCCTGAACTCATACTGATCTCTAGAGGTAAAACCATGCCGAATACTACCAACTGTGACCCCGTAACCAACCGCTCTAGCCTACGAGGGTCAAGAATAGGCTAAGCAACCTATCAACATATCTAAACTAGAAAGGGGACATTACAATAGTATGTCATATTTTCATGCAGAAATTAACCTACCTCATGTGATTATGATCCTACAAAACATGATTTTGCTTGTGTTGGGTAAATATCAACCTTACCTTGGTTTAGCTTCAGCCTTTTGTAATCATATTTACTCAAGGCCAATGGAATTATCAACATGCCAAGATTGCTTTTTATTTTGACATGAATATAGCTCTAGAAATGCAGCTACTATTAGAAATGAAGTTGGCTACTGATAACCATGTGTATGCAAGTGTGAGAGAATATTTTTTTATAGTAGCATGTTTTCTAACATTTCACCAAGGAACATGCCAAACTTCATACATGCAATCACAGCAAAACAAATTCACAAAGCTAAAGAAACCAATTTTATATGCAGGACCATCTCATCATGTTAGTAATTGAAAAGAAGATGATGCCAACACATCAATTGTGGAACAGTAACATGCAGATCCATTGTGTTGTGTTAGTTCTTCAAGAAGGGCAGATGCCTACATCAATGTTGGAATTAGCCTTAGGGCTCACAATTGGCTATAGCAGTTTGCATTGTTTGGCCTCAATGAAGGATAATTGCTAAAAATCAAAATGAGGGTCGACCTAGCTTCTGTTGAAACATCATTTCTATATTCATATGACTATAGGTTGTACGCATAAAAACCAATCATTTGTCACCATTTTGCATCCCACCAAAATAGTCATACCAATTCGTCTAGGGCCAAAACTGTCACCATGTAGTCAAGGTTCTCAAACTATCCCATAGGAGACAAAACTGCAAAGTCCAAAGAATCAAGAGCAGCTAAACACCTGGAAGTCAAGATTTTCGGGTTCTAAATGACGTTGGGCTTGTGTTGGAAGCATTATTACACTCTTGATGTACAAACAGATGAAATGATAATTGATATTTGATATTCTTTATTTACAAAGGAGAGGAAAACTCCTTATATAAAGAATTATAAGACGATGATTCTAAAAAGAAACAATCATTAACTAAAGCAAACTAAAGCAAATAACGGAAAGATACTTAAAGCTAACTGAACCAAACTAAGTTAACTAAAAGTAAACTAACAACTAACTAAAAGCTAAGATGACCACTAAATATAACAATAATACTTTAATACCGTCCCTTAATGGTCATCCTACTAACTACACCAAGCTTATCCTGAAATTTTACAAATTTATCCGAATTGAGAGGCTTGGTGAGAATGTTTGCAGTTTGATCCTCAGTTGGAACATACTGCAACATCACAGATCCATCTTCAACAAGCTAAAGGATGAAATGACAATGAAGTTCAACATGCTTGGTTTGCTCATGGAAGACTAGATTCTTGGCAAGCTCTAGCACCCCTTGATTGTCATAGAACAAGGGTGAAGGCCCTGCTTCAGACATTTGCATGTCAACAAGCATCCTTCGAAGCCATACTGCCTCACATGTGGCCTTAACTATTCCTCGATACTCTGCTTTTGTTGAGGAAAGAGCAACTGCCCTACTGCTTCTTGCTTGTCCATGTGACTGCACTCATACCAAGAGTGAAAACGTACCTAGAAGTGGACTTTCTATCATCAATTGAACCTACCCAATCTAAATCTGTAAAACCAACCAGCCTAGGATCTTTGCATTTGATATACAAAATGCCAAAGCCAAATGTCCCTTTCACATATCTCAACACTCGCTTTACTGCAACCCAATGCTCTGTCTTAGGGGCAGTCATGAAACAAGAAATGTAGCTCACAACAAAACTAAGATTAGGCCTAGTGGCAATAAGATAGATGAGGCTGCCCACTAGTTGCCTAAATGCAGACTCATTCACCACTGGTGAGTCTGATTTGGCAAAAAATTTCAGCCCCTTCTCCATAGGAGTGGATGAGATTTTGCAATCTTCCATCTTGAATTTCTCCAACAAACTCCTAGCATACTTTGACTAAGAAATGAAGGCTTTGCCAAACTTCTACACCCAGACAATAGTGGAGAAGCAAGTCTGTCATATCAAATGTCTGACACAAATTCGACTTGATCTATTCAATCAAATGTAACCTACTACCAGTAACGATGATATCATCCACATAGATGACAAGGATGATATCATTGCCAGTGTTCTTGACGCACAAAGTTGCATCTGAGGGACTCCTCTAAAACACTTGTGCAACCAAATACTTGTCAAACTTCAGGTACCATACCCTGGGTGCCTACTTTAGGACATAAAGAGCTTTCAGCAATCTGCATACCTTATGCTCTTTGCCTACAACCTTAAAACCAAGACATTGCATCATGTATACCTCTTCCTCCAAATCTCCATTGAAGAAGGCACTCTTCACGTCCATTTGGTGGACCTTCCAGCCAAACTGTGTTGTCATGGCTAGGACAAGTCAGATGGTGCTCATCTTTGTTGTAGGAGCAAAGGTTTCCTCATAGTCAATACCTTCTCTCTACGAGAACCCCTTAGCCACCAACCGAGCCTTGTATTTATCTAGTGTTCCATCAGCCTTGTATTTTACCTTGTATACCCATTTACAGCCAATGGGTTTCTTCCCTGGTGGAAGATCTGACAAAACCCACATGTTATTCTTCAAAAGACTATGATGCTCATAATCCATAGCCTTTTCCCATTCAGGTTTAGCCTTGGCCTCTAAATACTGTTGGGGCTCATAAACACCCTGAATGTTGGCAATAAGAGCAAAGTTTACTGTCTTCTTTTGCTCTTGCCTCTAGACAATCTTCCCTCAACAAGCTCATCATCATGAACATCACCAATGAGCTTCGCCCACCACTTAGGGCGAGGAGGAGATGGATCTTCTTCCAAATCAAGATGAGCATCATCATGACTTGGGCTGCCTGGAATAATACCATCTAGACGTTGATCCTAGTTATACTGAGGAGAATCTGCTAGTACAAAATCTTACCTAGGAGATTCCACAATGTCAAAATCATTAGAGTCCCTCCCTGCTGGTAGAGGATCTTGCCTAGGAGATTCCACAATGTCAAAATCATCAGAATCACTCCCTACAGGTGGAGCTAATGAAAGCTTAGCTCCCAAATCCTTGGTCTTCAGAGGTTGATTGTCAAGACTCTTGATGGGAGAAGAGAGCAAAAAGGGCCCACCTTCCTCATCAAACACAAGATCTCTACTGAATGTCAAATGATCAATGGCCACATCAATCAGCCGATAGGCCTTATGGTTGTCACTATATCCTGTTAGCATCAACTTCTAACTCTTGGATTCTAGTTTGGTCCTCTTGGCATCTGGAATCCAAACATACACAGTCGAACCAAACAATCTAAGATGAGTGATTCTTGGTTTCCTCCCAGACCATGCTTCCTCTGGGGTCATCTTCTTGATGGCCTGTGAGGGAGACCGGTTAAGAGGGTATACTACAATATACACTGCCTCAGCCCAAAACTTCTTGGGAACATTCCTATTCTCCAACATACAATGAGCCATTTCTGTGATGGTACAATTTCTCCACTTGACAACACCATTCTACTAAGGGGTATAGGGTGTGATAAGCTAACGCTTAATATCATGTTTAGTATAGAAGTCGATGAACTGGTTGGAACATAACTCACCCCCATTATCTGACCTAAGAGTTATGATTTGGCATTCGGACTCTTTTTCAACTAATGCCTTAAACTTTTGAAATACCTAGCACCAGTGACTGATGCAGTATTCATTGGTCCACAAACATCTGCATGAACTAGTTGTAGAACCTTTGGATGCTCTCCAAAACTTTCCATCTGAAAATGGAGTACAATGTTGCTTCCCTACTTGGAAAGCTCCACAAACACCATGTGTCTACTGCTGAATCTCAGGTAAGCCTTCTACCAAATTTTCCCGACCCAACTGAGAGGTAGGAAATGTTGAGATGCCCATACCATTGATGCTGAAGAGTGTTGATAGATGATCTCCTCACAACAAGCGCATGCTCCAGAGGATCTCCAGTATCAAGAAGCCGATACAAACCATGATCCTCGAGCCCAACTACCACAATTTTCTTGGACTCCTTATCAACAATTTGGCACTTGTGTGAACTGAAAATGATGTCCAACTTCGGACTATGTCGCATAATCTAACTCACCGAGAGCAAATTACGCTCCATGCCTAACACATAGTATACATTGAGATATATTAAATTTCTCCCACCAGATGTGATTTGGATGTTGCCCTTGCCAACAACTATGTCTCTTCGCCACCACCAAAGATGACGGAATCGGAGCAAGCCATATACTTTGTGAACCAGTCTCTCCTATTTGTAAAATGATGAGAGGCTCCAAAATCGATGTCCCATGCAAATGATTTGACATGATCTACTGGTCATTTGGCCATCAATGCATAAGAGGTAGACGCCTGATCAGACTACATAGATCCCATCGCTTCTGTTTTCCAAAAGCACGAAAAATTACGTAAAATTTGTGATCAGCTAGCATTAAACCCTGGACAATCAGTTGACACAACACCCACGATTTTTAAAAAATTATCTAAAATAAGGCTCAAAAACGCAAGAATTTTTTTAAGAAAAAACATTCAAAAAAGTTTGGAAAGGCAAGATTTTTTTTAAAATACTTCTGAAAAAGAAAGATTTTTTCAGATAAAATCTTCAAAAAACTCTTCAAGATTTTCCCAAATCAGATCACGAACTCAACCCAAAAAAAATGCAGAAAACCACTTCAAAAATCAGTGATCTCTTGCAAAAGAAACCCTCAAATCTGCTTGAAAACCTTCACTAAATCTTCTGTAATAAACCCTTCAAAAATCGGCTTCAAAAACCCTTCAATTTTCAAAAAATCAATTCACAAAAACTCTTCACCAAAAATCCTCGATTTTTATCTTAAAAAAAAATCTGAAAATTTCCAAAAAGTGTTCAGGTAATCAACTATGAATTTTTATTGCTCAAAAAATTCACCAAAAATGAGCCTATGCTCTGATACCATGAAATAATAATTGATATTCAATATTCGTTATTTAAAAAAAAAAGGAAACCTCCTTATTTAAAGAATTACAAGACGATGTTTCTAAAAGGAAATAATCGTTAACTAAAGCAAATTAACAGAAAGATAATAAAAGTTGTTGATCTTTAGCAGCTTCGGGCTCAATTCTTCCGGCCTCCAGTGAAGATATAAATTATTTATTTGTGTCAATGGCAACATTATATTGGCCAACCTTCCTTGTATCATTCTTCCTTGGCTAACCTTCATTGTAATTTATTATTATTATTTGTATTTATTTCTCCTTGATGGCCGACCTAGTTTATTGTAAAGGTGCGACCTCTCTAGTAATGTATATATAGAAGGTCACTTTCCATCATTCAAGCATCAAGCAAGTTCGATCTCCTTCTTCCCAAGTGCGAATCATATCAAGTGCAGATTATTCTATCTAGTGCGAATTATTCTAAGGCAGTTTGTGAGTCTATTCAAGTGCAGATTGAAGGGCAGACTATTAGTTGTGTTACATCCATTGCTGGTGCTGATTATTGGCCTTGTGTGTGGCCTCATTGTAAGGAGACTTATTGCCATTGCTCATATATATAAGAGATATATTTGTTGCTGGGTTTCTCTCCCTCAAGAGGAGGGTTTTCCCAGGGTATCAGCTGCGTTATTGTGTCTGATTTTGAATTAATTTTCTGTGCATTGAATCTGATCATAAAACTAACAAAAGCTAACTAAAGCAAACTAAGTTAACTAAAACTAAAGTCCCAACTAACTAAAAGCTAAGATGACCTTTAAATATTACAATAATATTTTAATAATAGACACACCTTTAAGGCTTGCAAAAACAACAAACTTGTGTAAATTACATTGTTTCCATGTTAAGCTAATGCTTAGGGAATTGGATGCAGATACAAGTATATGACCGAGCAAGTTGCAGAAGTTGTTTGCAAGGGTTAGGAATCTATTGTTGTTGCAAAATGTTTCTAGAGCCATTGGGGCAAGACACTTGTGAACCTTTGGAGAAGATAGGAATTTGAGACTTTACCTCAATATTAGTTGAGTTTTCTTTTTTCCCATTTTGGGTTTCTCCGGACTAAATTCTCTGTGTATGCTCTAATTTCAGGTGAACCCGCGGGGACAGCGTTTCCCCCAAAATATGACCACGTTTGGGCTTGGGGGCGATCAGGGAGCGGGGGGCAGATACCAAGTGCCGTCCACTCCCTCCTGGCATTCTTGGGAGGCAGGCGGGAGGCGTCTCCAAGTTTCCTTGGGAGGCGTCTCCAAGTCTCCCAAGTCTCCTTGGGAGGCATGGGGATTTCTGGGAGACTAGGAGGCATGGGAGTTCTTGGGAGGCAGCCGAGGGAGTTTCTGGGAGACTGGGAATGTGTTCCATGGTTTATGCGGCTTTGATGGTCTTAATTTGGGTTTGTGTTAATGCAAAATGATGTACACCATGAAGGTTTGTGTGTGGGTTTAGGTCTTAATTTGGGCTTGGCGTGAGGGCTCAGCCCTGGAAACCCGCCACAACCTGTCATGACAGAGATGCCAGTATTGCCGAGACCTATGACTGACTGCCCCTCGACAGAGGCGCTGAACCCCGCAGGCGCTGCCCCTTGACCCCGCTGGGGGCGTTGCCCCCAGACCCTCACAAAGGGCACTGCCCCTTGACCCCACTAAGGGCGCTAACCCTCAAACCCATTAGGGGCATTGCCCACAAACTCCCATTGAATTCATTTGATTTTCTAGGTGCTCTCCACTAGTTACCTTCAATTTTACAAAAACAATTTCATTTGTCAAATTTTATTTAGCAATTAGCATTCAAGATATCTTCGTATTTAGATTTAGTATTTCAAATTTTGCTATGTTATAATTTTACTAATTAGTAATTTGAGTAATTTCCTATAGTTTCATTTGAAATGTAAGTCTTATACTGTTATACTGTTATACATCCTTTCAAAACTAGTTTTTCAAGTACTATAAGTATATTTATAACTATATCAGCACCACCACCCCACCACCCCGCCGCCGCCGTCCCCCCGCCGTCTCCCCGCCGTCCCCAAACTTAGCCCTTTGTCCCCCCGTCTCCGAAACGCGTTTCCCCGTCCCCCCGTTTCCCCGTCCCCCAGGCCCGTGGAACCTTTGCTAATTTCTTATGTCCTCTCACTCTTGTCAATGCTTGTAAATTAGCATTAATTACATTTCAGTCTTTTAAACAACTTAATTTACAACACATTAAGGCTGGTTTATTATATTTTCTCTACAAAAGAAGCAAGCAGATTAAGATCAGCAAGTTGTCAAGATTCGTTTAAAAATTAATTTTAAATTAACCCATTATTTACACATCAGATTCAATGACCTTCAAATATCTCAAATCTAGCTTAAATTGAATCATCACAGGATATTTGTTTCATCAGCTACGAATGTTAAGAAAACTTCAGATAGAGTTTCAGGACAACACTATGCTCCCCCAGGGTCATTCAGCCAGGGCCTCTTAAACCAAGTCATTCTAGAGGAAACATCAATGGATCTTGTATCAGCACCTTTATAGTTATCAACGAGGGTGCTGGCTCATCTTGTGATATAGATCAAACTAGTTTTCCCTTACCAGCGACATCAGGTCTATCTTCTTTTAGCAACGAGTCATCTCTCTTGGATGTTTGGACTATTTATAGACTTTTTAATTCATAGTCATCTCACAGACTCTTTACCTTCTGTAAAGACTAGGGTTTGCCCACTTTAGGTTGGCCTCTCCCTTTTGTTTGTCTATGTGCCTTTCAGTTTTTGTTTCGCTTCTAGTAATCTTTCATTTGTAGCTTCTTTGGAGCCTCTCTTTGGCTCCCCCTTGCTATCGTCTTTGGTTGTATTTCTGAGTCACATTGACCTATTTTTATAGCTTGAGGACATTAATCTAATTTATTTCTTTCTTTCTTTTTGCCTTTAGATATCAAGTCAATGTTGCAGTTATGCATACAGTTTCCATCTGCTTTATGGAAAATTGAAAAACAAATCACATATATATGCACACAAATCATACTCAACTTACCACAAAGGACCTACAAAAATGAGGTGCATTGCACACCTTCTTCTGAAAATGAAAGATGATTATCTATTGACAACAAGTAAATGATACCTTATTCATTTTCTCTTCTTTCAAAAGATTAGGTCTCCATTCACAGTCTATTCCAGCAATCTCAATTGTGGAAAAATGTTGAGAAGCATTAGCCAATCCATCAGCCGTGTCAACCCAAATAACATTTTCTTCAGAAATATAGTCTGACACTTGCAAGTAGTGAGTCTTAGTAGCTCTACCCTGGGCTGCAACCAACCATGCAATAAATATAGGAATCAAAGTATTGTTATGGCCATTACTATAAAGTTTCTAAAAGAAATACATAAAAAATCACACAAGAATAAATGGATTTGCAACTAGGTATGTGATTATTTAATGGACTTATTGTCCTATAAACAGAGAGAACAAATTTAGGCTCTTATAAAGTTATATCATGGAGAGACAATCTAAATCATATATTCAATGATGAAAATATACTTACAGCCTGAATCTTTTGTGAATAGTTTCTTTAACATATCTATTGTGAGTTTGATTACATATTGATAGTCAAATTAATCCTTAGATGTGGACAAATTAATAACAATTTTCTTAGGTGTCACCTTGATCGAATTCGTGTTATTCTCTAGTAAACTTTAACAGGGTTTCATGTTAGACCTTATTCAACATTAAAATCAGATTAGAGTTTTCATATAAAGCATATTCCAGTCAAATGAACTTAGACATAACTTCAACAGAAATTCAACTTTGTTAGAACAAATACAAACTGCAAAATAAGTTACAATCAAGTTGCTGAACAACAATGTTGACATTATAGCTTGATCCATGTTGTGGAGTGTTATACCCAAACAAAATTTTTTGCTTCATCAAGGCATTTTGCATAAAAGAGTCTAAACCTTGCTAAAATGATGTCAAATACAGTTTTTGGGCAATATCAAGCATGGAGTTTGGTCAGTGTTGTGTCAGTCAAAAGCAGTATTTGTTGATTAGAACCCAAATCGGGGACTCAGAATGAGGCATTTCACGATGGAGGAGCTTTCCATGACAGGATTTTACCTTTGCATGGTCATTTCAATGGC
>VDFB02058242.1:373130412-373257751 GCA_007258455.2 Sequoia sempervirens | reverse complement strand
TGTAGAAACATGATAAACAACTCTTACAGAGATGTTAGATGTTATACATGTAATATATTTGGCCATATTGCTAACTAGTGTAGATCAAGAGAAAATTAGTGGAACAATTGGTCTAGACAAAGAAATGTGGTGTGCTACAACTGTAATAAGATTGGTCATATTGCTATATTTTGTAGAAGAGGTCTGGTAAATCAAAGAAGAAACATGCAAAAGGATGAAAAAGGAAAAGGGAAAGTCACTACAAAACAGATTAGGAAGTAGATGAGGAAGAAATGGGTGAAGAAGAGTCCCTCTGTTGTAGGAAATGAACCTGCACAAAAATCAACTTCTGGTAATTCCTCTAGGAATTAGACTAAGGCCTCTGGCCTAGGGGGAGCTATCAAGAAAAATCCTTCAAACCCCGTACTGGTAATTGACACTAGGATGTGGATGAGTGCAGTGATTGCATTGATGATCTATAGATACTGTTGAATAGTTGGAGAGAGTATTTATGCAGAATCAAAGGTCTGCAAAAGAGTTATCTTTCACAGTGTATGGAAACAGGGTATCCAGATGAGTTAGGGAAAAAGCATTTATTGTGTAAAAAGGTTAGGTGTGCGAATGATAAAAGGTCATTTCTATCTTTCATTTGTCACTTTACATTTTTAGAAAAATAAGTTTGGAGAGCTCTGAAGTGAACTTTGGTAGAGACTTGGCGAGAATTCAAGTGTCAAGGAAATTCGAAGATCAAACCCTAATCCGACAGAAAGGCATTTATTGGAAAAACTTGTAAACCTCTGAATTTGTGATAATGGCTACTCCATTAGTAGTTGAAGTCAAGGATAGACCCCATCCAAAATTCAAGTGGCATCCTTTCAATTCTATTGAGATCGATCCCTTAGGTGCATTTTTGTCTATTTTGTACGACGTCTTGCATATTGAAGACATTAGGGAATACATTCATGCAAATATTAAGGAGTTAGGGAGCTCATAGTTTTTGAATTTGTATTCCAAACACATTGTTGGAGAGGATTTATGTGTTAAGACCAAATTCAAAACCCTAGAGGAGAAGAAATTCATGCAGATCATGAAATTCCCCATGTTTGATGAAAGTGAATGGGTCAGGTATATCTTAATTTGAGTTCATGCTGAATTTATATGGTTGAGTCAACCTTTAAAGATTACAAAAGAAGCCATAAGTGCTATTATAGGCTTAAATTCCTCCAGTGGATTACCGATTTTAATGTTTGTGAAGAATCAAATAGTTATTGATGCAACCAGTTCAATGTATGATAAAAGATCAATGACAATTGATGATATCATTGATGTAGATGTGAAATTTTCCTTGATGGTCATGGTTACAAGATATATCATTCTAGCCAAGAAAATTCTATATCTGGTATGGCCATATATGCAACATATTAGATGGTGAAGGATAATGCAGAGTATGATTTATGTGAGTTGCTTCGAAGTCAACATATGGAGAATCTTGGTAAGATTAAGAAAGACAAGAAGAATTCCTCTAAATATAGTAATTTGTTGATGTGTCTGTTCTTTTATTTCATGAATGAAGTTCTGGGAGTTGGGAAAGTGCATTGGTAAAGTGATAAGCCTGTAGCTGTACATATTAGAGATATCTTATATGGAATTGGTTATATGAAGTCAAGGAAAACTACTATCTAGGGATACTTCAAGAATTTTCAGAATGAGATGCAAGCAAGGGAAATAATTCCTACTTCTATTATGGAGAAGTATTAGGATATAATTTGTTTTATGGTTGACAATGACCAATGCTTAATGGAAGTTGCAGAACTTAGAATCATTTGGATTATGCCAATGGGTTGTGAAGTTGAGGGAAGCATCTTGGAGCTATATGCTCAAAATTTATTGAGTAAGCCTTTGGATCTATTTGAAGAGATGTTTGGAACATATGCAAAGAAGAATAGGCAAGTCCGTGAGCAGTTGAAGAAACCAATGATAGTCTAGAGAATAAGGAAAGAAGTGGAAATATTTTTAGAAAGCATGGGTATATCTAAATAAGTTGTGAGAGAAGCCAGAATGAAGAGACAACTAGATGAAGCTGAAAAAGAGTCAGCTAGAACTGAATCAACTAGTCTAGCAACATCCTCTGGCTGAACTAGATCAACAAGGAGCTCTACACCCCTATCTGGTCATGCAAAGAAGTCAATCCCTATAAAATCTCAAGCTAAGGCATCTAGTAAAAGGAAGAAGGATAAGAGCACACGAGTGTATACAACTATTTCAGAAGATGAAGAGACAAAATATGATGAAGAAGTAAAGGAAATAAAGCATATGGGCACCCAAGCATCGATAGTCACTAAGCACAAGCCCTTTGATGGAAAAGATAAAGCAAAGAAGAAGATGAAGACTAAAAAACCAAGTATTCCTACGAATGAGATTGAAAGAGGTATAATCAAGGATGGTAATCTTAAGCCCCTATGTGAAGTGTATGGTACCTTTGATAGTGTTGGTCAAAGAGTTCTTGAGGAAGCTACAATACAGTATTTGAAAATTTTCAATATGGCTCTTGTTGAGATAATGGAACAGTTGCCTAAGGAATTGTATGATATTTTGGAGATGAAGAGAGTTAATGCTAGAACTAAAGAAGAGTAGCTAAGAGAATGAATTCTTGTAGATCTATGTCCGGTAATGTCTATTGAGGAGATGAAGTCAATCCTAAATGAAGAAAAAAGAGATTTTAAGAGAAAAACTAGAGTAAACAAGCTTATGATTGGTAGGATTGAAGAGGTAGCAAAAGAAACTGAAATAATTTTGAAGGAAGTTTTACTAAAGAATAGAATTGATGTTGTCTCTAAAGAAGTGCATGTTGAAGATATTTCATCTAGTTCGGTAAATGAAGATGTTATAGTTGAGGATACTTAGATTCCTATTGATGTGCATAATACAGAAGCACCTATGGAAATTGAAGCTTCTAAAATTGTGTCAGTTGAAGAAAAGGAGATATTTGTTGAAAAAGTTGAAATTATAGAAGAGAAGAAAAAATATGTGGCTAAAGAAATAGTTGTTGAGGAAAAGAAGATTGAAGTTAAGGAAGTTCCAGTAGAAGAAAGAGAAATTGCAAAGGAAGTGAAGAAATTTTTGGAAGAGCAATAGGAAGAATTTGACCTTGAATTGGGAGAAGGTCCTATTCATTTATCTACTCTATCTCCAATCCAGAAAATGAAAGTTGTATCATTTGCACAGGCTACGGCTAGGGAAGAAATTCTAAAGTCTCACATTGAGGAGAGTGAGTTATTGAGCCTTGCATCTAGTATTCTAGAGAAGATCATGCCTACACATGTTAAGGATCCATCCAGTTCTTCCTCTGGTGAGATGAAGAAGCTTATTAATTCTATAAGTACTCATTTTGAGTCACTTGAGAAGTCAGCTTTGGTCCAAGTATAGGTTTTTGATGATAAAAGGTTTATTAGGTTGAAAGGAATGATAGATAATGATAAATATTTGTTAGCTACCTATGTGAAAAATGTTCAAGGTGAATTATCTGAAGGTGGAGAGATCTATAAGTCTTGTTTGTCTTTGTCTAAACTTATCAAGGACAATGAGAAGAAGATTAAGGATCATGAGAAATAGTTAGGTGCTATTTTTGATGCCTTTGATCCTTTAACTATTTTTGTTGGAACACAAGAAGGTAAAGTTATATCCCTACTTGAAAAAATAAAGAGATTGAAGCACGATAATGAGAGAATTGTGGAAAGAGCTTGTGAACTTAGAGGCCTAATTGTTCTGAAGATGGAAACTATGTTGAATGCTTTGAATGAAGCACAAGTTGTTATGGTGGTTATTCATCCAGTGAATCTTGAATATGTAGAGATAAAATCTTATTTATTATGTGGTCACATTTCTATTCTAGAAAGTATCAAGAAGGGTTGTGACATAAGATAAGTTGTTAAAACAAGTTTGTACATATGCAATTTGAAGTTCTTGTTTGTTTATAGAAGTTTTGTATGTGGATTCCCCATATTTTCCATTAATGTCAAAGGGGGAGAGTAGAACAGTGAAAAATGTATATCCATCTAAGGGGGAGTTGCAGTTTTGTGCTATGGATGAATATCTTTTGGAGTGTATTTATATTGGTACTGATCTGACACTTAGTCATTTTTCACTAAGTGTTTCCATCAATTCCAAAGGGGGAGATTGTTGGAAAGAGACACTACACATGTTTTGTGGTGTTTTCATTGATGGAAACCCTTGTTACTAAGTCAATTCAATCATCAAAATGTGTTCATATCTATAGACAAATTGAAGATCAAAGATTATATGTTAAGCTCAAATAGAGCATCCAGTAGATTTGTGTTCTTCGATTCATATGTAGCTTTTCTAATTATCATTTTTAGTTGTGGATCTTAGGGAAGATTTTTTGGTGAATGATCTATGTTATTTGTGAATCTTGGTGCCTCGTGTCGATTTAAGTGTAAGTTAGAAGGTCCGATTGACTAATTTTTTGTTCATTAGTGTATGAAGGCCGACTTGGTGAATGTAACGTGTTGCGGATATTTGAGGAATTATTGTTTAAGTATTTTTGTGTTTGAGCATTTTGATTTGGGTCCTCACTATGTTGTGTTTGATACTTGTGGATGTGCATTGAATAATATGCATGATTTGATTTGACAGTTTGTAAATATTTCTTATTTTGTTGAAGCCGACATGAAGCGATCAAATTCCATGTAGCGGATATATGCAAGTGATCAATTATATCATTTTGATATATGTGCGAATTAATTTGATGTATGTTGCAAATGTTAGAAGGGCAGTAGAGTGATTATGCACAGTTTCACTTGTTCATTAAGGATTTTTGTTACAAGTTGAAACACAACATAGCAGAAGACCAGAATTAGTTAGAAAGTTCTAAATTTGATTATTGAGCCTAACCAGAACTATAATTAGGAATTTGTAGATGCTACTTTATTAGTTCAACTCATTTGGAAGTATTCCAAATTTTTGTAAGGTAGTGAGCCTTTCAGTTTTTGAGCAGCGAGCTCTAGGCAGTGTGCCTGAATGCAAGTGCATTCTCATTTTGTAAAATTTCCTTTTGAGTATACTCAGAACATATTGTGGATTGACTTCCACCATGGTTTTTCCCTTTATAGGGTTTCTACGTAAAATCCTTGTGTTATGGTGTTGCGGTTGTTTTTCTTATGTGCATGCATCTTTATTTTGGTTGAATGTTTTCAATACTTTAAGGATCAAATAAATAAAGTTAAAAATTACACAACACTAATTCTCCCCCCTCTCATTGTTCCTTGATTCCAGCACAATCTTCATGAGATTTTTTACTTAATCTCTCTCTTAATTTTCCCCACTACCACTCTTTCGTGGTTCTTAATTAGTAAGCATGCAAGTTGGGAGTTATACTATTTCAATGCTAAAAAGTCTAGTGCTCATAATGGGGCTCCTTAATTGGCTTTTCCATGTCTTCATCCTACTATGCATTGTTTTAAATTTGAATAATTCAAATCATTATATTATATATATATATATATATATATATTCTCAAACACAATTATCGTGTTTTCTTTATATTAAAGAAATGATCTCTATAAAGTAGAGATAAGAAAAATCATCAAGTTCTTTTATTCATATTAACCTTTAGATTTAATTTTTTTTAACTTAAATCATGCATTTTATAATTTGTATGTCGAACTCAACATAAATTCTTATATGTATATATCTATATACATACATCTATATACATAGACATCCTTTCTTTTGAATGATAACATAAAAAAAAGACAACATTTAATTATACAAGGTGTAATAGATAGTTTATCTTGCATTATTTTTTCTATTTAATTATTGACACAACATTCCTTGTCTTTCAAGCAATGGAATCATTCACAAAAAATTGATATCCTATCAAAATCATGTTTCAAATGTAGAAACTATTATTTTTAAGTGGTGTGTGTGATCTAGATTCCAACAAGATTACTAATCATCATCCAGATAAATACTCCTACCTCAACCATGTTCTCATTCTTCAACCTATTCTCGCATTCACACACTTGCACTTATAGAGTTTCATTAGTAACCATTAACCAATTCTCAAAATGAAATGACTTCATTACTACATCATAACATTCATCCTTCATATTCAATCATAAAGTTTACATGGATAAACATTTTCAAATGATGTTGAAATCTTAAATTTATCACAAGTCAAAAATTGATAAATTTCATTTTCCAAATTTATTTTAAATATCTTAACATTATTAAATGTAAGAAACATTTGAGATGTGGAAGTAATAGACAAGACATATAGAAATCAAAGGTAGCAATATGCTAACTATAAAAATGATAATACAATGAAGTAACAAAGCATTACCCTCCCTTATGCAAGATTGGAGAAGCCAAAAGAAAGGATGAGAGCTTCATAGATGCAAGAGGGTCATGAAAGAGTGATGCAGATCTTGAAACTTGCAAGAATAATGGTGTGTGGAAGAGCGAGAATGAAGTTGGAGAAGTGAGATAAAAGTGAATAGAATTTCAAGAATGAATATTAGAGTGAGTAGAATGGAATGGTAGATTCAAAATTGAGGGTTGGAGGAAAAGAAGCCATTTTCAGTTGGGTTTGCAGTCACAGGGGGTGTTACAATTTATGGGTGATAGGAAATGTAACATCCCAATTTCCACTGACCCAAGAACCTATCAAGGATGTTCATGTCATGGATAGACATCTACATGGTACAGAAGCATCCTAATCAAAATTCCCTCCATTGACAAAAAAAAACAAGGTACAGAAAGGGACAAAAGGCTTATGATGGAAAGATTTATCACTATCAATTTTATAAGCCTAAAGCAATGGTATGGTATGGGAAATTTCACTAGGGTGCAATTTTATGCAATAACAAAGGGTAATATCAATAGACTTGATGATAATGAAGGGTGAGGCCTTTAATTTATAGAAATAGGGTCAAATGGATTGCCAGAAGATCAAGGGCTCCAATTAAGAGGTTCTCTCAAGCAAGAGAGAAATTACAAGTTCCATGTGAGGGTAAATTATAGATGAGGCTAAATGATGGAGATTGGGTAAGATTTTTGGAGATTGTGATAGGATTCCCAAAAGAGAAAATATTTGACTTTTATCAATTTTTAGGGAGGTGGGAATTTAAAATTTAATTTTATTGATAGGAAAGAGGTGGCCCCATGCAAAGTCAACTAAAAAGGTGGCATTTGTCTCTAGTGGATTTAAGCAAGAAGAGGTGAAGAGTTACTAGGAAAATGAGTCAGCATACACATGTGAAGGGGGGTGACGCATGGTAGGTGATGGGAAGTTAGAATTTTGGAGAATTTTAAATTGGGAAAAATGTTAAATGCATATTACACGAAGATTAATTAATTATTAGGCTTAGAAGAATTAAATGATAGGGAAATAAGGTTAAATTAAATAAATTAATCAAGCTTCAGAAGAAGGGAAAAAGAGAAAATTAATTAAATAAAATTTAAATTTAAAGGAATAGAAGGATAATTAATTAAATAATAAAATATTTAATTAATTATGGGTATTAGGATAAATTAATTAAAATTTACAATTTTAATTAATTATAAGGACACCATGCTATAAAACTAGAGAATGCTATTTAGCTATTAACATGCAATCACAAGTCCGTCAAAATGTCAAAATTGAAGAAAGAGACAATTGCAAAAATAAAAAAACTTTTGGTAATGCTAGACTATATAAAAATTTGATTGTTTTTGAGAGTAGGTTATCTAGTGGAAGTTTTTGAAGCATTCTTAATAACCTTATTTGTATTAATTTTTTCCATATTACAATTAATTAGTTTATTAATTAAATTATTAATTGAACAAATTCATTTATCTTTATCATATTTAATTAACTAAATAATTTATTATGTTTATTCCATTATTTAATTTTGTTTTATACATTTAATTCAAAAAAATCACAACTTCACAACATAATATAATTACAACATCATAACATAAATTAGAACATCACATAACACATGTATACACTCAAAATAAAACTCCAATACCAAATATTCACCAATACAACAAAATGTGTTGTGTATACATATGAATATAAATATCTACATTGTGGTAGGGTGTGGCTTCCTAAACTGTCAACTGATAGTTATTGATTTGGATGTGGTAGTGGTAGTTGTGACATTAAAGATATGATTCACATGAGTGAGTACATTTTCCACTCTTTCTATGAACCCCTTATCATACCCCTCAATTCAACTACTTTAGTTGTGAGTTGTAACTCACTCTCCTATACTACCTCTATGTGATATCATGATCCCCCTACCTTGCTCATGAGGGCTTGTATACTTGGTGATGTATATCCATTAGCTCTATTAGATATTATCTTTATACATTAGCCACATCCTAGCCCAACTACCTCTATAAGCTTTCACATGTAGTCTCTACATGAGTTGTGTCTCTCACCACTATCTAATATCACTCTATTATGAGCACCCTAACATGTGCCAATGCCTAGCCCCATTTTATAATAAGGGATAAGAGTCACATCATGGTACATAGGCCTCTAATACCCCTCTCCTCAAAATCTACTTGCAACTATGTAAAGGGCTCAAATATCTCCATAGTTCACCCTACAATATGTTGGTGCATGTAACTCACTCACACCATGCTCCAAATACATCAT
Organism: Sequoia sempervirens; assembly: GCA_007258455.2. NCBI lineage: Eukaryota > Viridiplantae > Streptophyta > Pinopsida > Cupressales > Cupressaceae > Sequoia > Sequoia sempervirens. Next base: position 373,249,107 of record VDFB02058242.1, on the reverse strand, counting down.
CTAGACCATCTCAAATATGATTTGACCAATGTATTTGAGCCACACTCATGTGCACACTACAAATGCAAAATAAAAACTAATCAATCTTGCACCATCATAATTTCAATCTAGTGTTCTACAACAATAAAAATGTTGTGATAATAAAATATAACGATCATAATTAAATCCCTTATCTACTTGTAAAGGTCTAATGGGCCTCATGTAATTTTCATCATCACCACTATACTCTATGTTACCCAAAATAGGGGCTTGACCACTCTTGGAAATCCTCTAAGTAGCCCCAAGTATTCTCCTTATTCTTTAGCTATAGGTATTTGAGGAAAACATCCAACCACATTAAGGTTTGTGTAGCATCATAAATTGTCACCCTTGAAAAAATTTCACACTATGTTTGGCTTCCTTTTAAGTGTGTGCCTAATTATGCTTATAATTTACTCATTTAGTTTCCATATTTAGGAAAGAAAATTAAATTTGGGAATTGAATTAAATATTTATTAATGAAAATTTAAAGATATAAAAGGGGTGAACTAGGGCATCAATACCGCTATCCCACCTAATCATATCTAAAATTTAAAATGTTATTATTAGCCTCAATATGTTTATAAATCCAAAATCCTTTGTTGGCTTATCATAATGGCTACTGCAAAATATGTTGAAAATCATATAAATATAAGTCATTCCCTCCATTGGAACAAGCTAATGAAATTTTGATCCCTCATGAACTCCTAAAGGACAATTAATGCAATTTCTTGAGAAGAAATAAGTAAAAGATCTATAACACTATTTAAAATCAATTACATGTTTACAACACATCAAAAAATTTATGTTCATGCATAGTAAGATGCTTTGTTTTTATGCTTATTTGTTATTATGAAAACTAAGATTTACAAGATCTCCAAGCATCCTCCAATTTATCCTTGTATGTGATGAGAAAAGTGACGTCAATCCTATAAGGAATGTATATCTAAGTGGTAAGTTATTGTTAGACACATAGGACAACTAAGAGGGGGGTGAATCAGTTGTGAATTGAAACAAGTATTCAAACCCTCATTAGTCTTCAAAACCTTACTAAACAATATCATGAATGTAAACAAATGAAACACCAATACATCAACAAGCATACAAAATAAAACACCAAATTTTATGTGGAAAACCCATTAAGGGAAAAACCACGGTGAGAATTAACTCACATATATATGAATATCAACACCAATTACAAAAGTCTCACTACCCAAAGGAATCGCTATCCAAAAGAAATCAAGGTTCACTAACAAGGGTTCACTGCCCGAATAGAAAGAAATTAGAAAGAAACTGTTACAAAGAGGTTCACTACCTTAGAGAAACAAGAGAATCCACCAAAAAAACTCTTCACCTTCTACAACCTTTGGCTCACTACCTCCAACAACTTCAAGCACACTAAAATGTCAACACCTTTTTCTCACTACTTCTAGTAGTCTTAGGTGTTCATGCTTGCACTCATATCACAATACTTTAGAACATACACATCATTTTGCACCACATCTCTCACCACTTACTTCTCCAACAATTGATCTTGCATATATAACTTTCGTGACCTCAAACAACCTTCTCTAAGTTGGCCTCAATAAAGTTTATGCACCTCAAACATGCAACCACCAAATAGGTCAGCACCAAACACTTTTGTGGTTGTGATAAGTGAAGGTAGACCATGACAAGGGTTAACCAAGACCCAAATATACACTAACATGCTACACCACACTTCCAAAAGCAACGAAGCACATTCGTAAATAGTGCTAACATTTCAAGTCATCCAAGCTAATATTAACCCTAAGAAGTCAACAAATACACACTTCACCAAGTCTAGAAACATCCTACAGACCACATAGAAACATCACACAAACTTCTAGAATATTCCAACACCAATAAAATATTCAAACACAATAGCACAAATACATGTAACTAAGAATACTATCATCCTATGCAACCAGTCAAACTACCACTAAGAAATAAATCATCAACCAAGCTTGTAGAACAACTCAACACAAAATCATCCAAGGGAAGAGAGATACAATCATCTTTAGTATATTCCCAAATTTGCAAGACAAGAAACTTCAATGTAGAGAAATACGAAGCAATTCCATTTCTCCCAGATATCCCTCTTCATAGTCCAACACACTGTCAAAAAAAATTCTATTATCCACGATCTAGAACCTAAAAATATTGATATAACACCTTTAAAGGCCTTTGATCATCACATCCAAACCAAACAAGCATAACTTAAAGAATGAAGAAATGTGAATAACAACACAAAACACATCCCTATCACCTTATACATCTTTAGAGATTTTTTTCAAAAGCACTTGGAAACCAAGTGACCCTCATGCATTTGCAACACCTTCTCAATAGTAAAAAAACCTTCTAATCATGACCACACTAGAGGTTGACATCAATGATAATACTAATGACAACATAATGCAACAATATCCCCCTTTGTCATTGATGGCAACACGTGTTGAAAAACCATCAACAACAATTTTTAATCAACTCTACATCATCAATACTCAAGAAAATATCCCCCTTACTTGGAAATTTATTACATTTTAGACTTATCTCTCTCTCTCTCTTTCTCTCTCCCATATGTTTTTCAAAATTCCCCCCCCCCCTTGAAATCAATGGAAAAGGGAAACATTTGCATACTTCACTTCTCTCTCTCCCACTTTTAGGCACAAGATATGCTCCTCTTGACTACACCAACCAAATAAACCACTACTTACTCACCCTAACATGTATCCTTCATCAATCCAAGACAACGAATTCATCTTGAATTGTACCCCTAGAAAAATGCACCATAGTATGCATCTAGTTGAAAGGATGTGCAATGACCCCTATCTTATTTATGAGATACTCAAATGTATCTTTTTGGAGGGCCTCTGTGAAAATGTCTATTATTTCGTCTTTTGTAGGCACATAATCCAACTTTACTTCATTCTCAAAAAAATTCTCTTATAAAGTGATACTAAATAGAGATATGCTTTGTTCTTGAAAGCATTACCATATTTTTTGAAATGTTGATAGCACTTGTATTATCACTCAACATAGAGATAGGTTCATCATATGATACTCTGATATCTTTCAATGTCTACTTGATCCACAACACCTATGTGCAACAAGATGTTGCAACAATGTATTTTTCCTCTGTAGTAGATAATGACACTAAATCTTGCTTCTTACAAAACCAAGAAACTAGTCTATTTCTAAGGAAGAAATCATTTCCACTTGTACTTCTTATGTCATCCTCACAACCTACCCAATCTGCATCTTTATAAGAACTCAAGGAGAAGTCACTATCCTTAGGATATCATAGAACATAGTCTAGAGTGCTCTTCAAATATCTGAATATCCTTTTGACTGCTACCACATGTGATTCTCTGGGATCTTCTTGAAATATTTCCACAAGACATACTATATGTATGATATTCAGTTTAGTTGCATAGTTAGATATACTAATTTTTTGATAGAATGAAAGAATTGTGGAAAGATTGAAGGTGTTGTCATTGATGTCAACCAGTCAATTGGTTATCTACTAGTTGTTGTTGGTTGTATATGTCAAGGATATTGAGAAAATTGTAATAGAGATATGTTTTAAGTGTTTAGTGGTTGCTCCAGGTTTCGGTATGGATTTTATCCTATCATTATATGGTTTATATATGTTGTTCATGATTGTTAGTAGATGTTATATCTATATTTTTTGTTGTTGATTCATTGTACAATGCAAGTTGTGTTCACTAGGTATGAACTATGGTTTTTTGTGTTTCTTGTTGAGGTCTGCAAGAAATATTGTTGGCCTAGATTTCTCTTGGATGAATTATTATGACTTGTGGTTCTATAATTGTGTTACCCTAATTCCATTGAAGATATTTTTGACATTTGGGAGATTCGTGCTTAATGGTTCTATGTGTTCTACACCGGTTTGGTTGGCCTTGTGTGAAATACTATTTTTGAGAATGATGAATCATTTTGGATCTTTTTGGGTCCCTTGAACTGTGTGTTTGTGTTGACCTCATTCTAATTTTACCCTAGGATGTTTTGGCACTGACCTAATTTGAATTTGAATTTTGATGGACGACTTTGGATATGTTTCAAAGTTGAATATAGTATAAATGCAAGATGAGGTAATCATGAAACATGATACAAGAGTGAAGAAGTAGAGTGACAAGAGAAAAGACAAAGTGTAGTTTGATGCGACATTGATTCTATTTAGTGAGTGTGTGTTGAGAGTGTGGCACATCAGTGTGAAGCTTAATGTTGAGTTTCCAGATGCAGTGAGAAGAAGGTGAACTCTATCATTCATGAGAGTGTACAAGTAATTGTGGTGAAATCCTTTGTTGAATTGGGATTGTAGTCTCTATGTAACAAGTCTTCTTTGTCTTCTTTGTATCTCTATTGTAGTGATCCCTCCGGGTTGTTAGCCCTATTGGATAGTGATTCCTTGTTTCAGACAGTAGTCCTTATTTTAGGTAGTGAGCCTTATTTCAGGCAATAATCCTTTTGTAATCGGTTTTTATATTCTCTATAGTGTGAGTTAATCCTCACCATGGCTTTTCTCTTATTGGGTTTTCCACATAAATCTGGTTTTATTGTGTTTATGTGTTGGATTTAAGTTTTCTACATTGAAATTTGATGATTAATCATTTAAGTAGTAATAAGTGTTAGTTTTGGTGATTGAATTAAAAGGCTTAATTTTGTGATAATTTATTCATGCCCCCTTCTCATTTTTCCTATTCAAAAATTGTTATCAAAGCTTGGTTCCTTGGTGAAGAGCTTAACCGCTTGAGGAAGTTCTGAGATGGCTAGCAAAATGGTTTATGATTATCTAAGGTTTGATGGAAGTAATTATAGTTTTTGGAAAGTAATGACAAAAGAATATTTGGAGTATTATGGATATGATGTGGAGAAGTCTTACAAAAATTCTTATACTCCTCCTGCTAACAATCTGAGTACACCTAAAGAGATGAAAGAACATGAAGTGGACAATAGGGTGAAATACATCTTGAAGAATAGTCTGGTACATTCCAAGTTGATTAAGGTTCAAAATTTGAAGATGGCTAAGGAAGTATAGGATGCTTTGGAAAGAGCACATGATGGTGATGAAAGAGTTAAAGAGGAAAAACTACAAAATTTGGAGACACACTTTGATCTTCTACATATGTCTGGGGATGAAAATGTTAAAGCTTATGTATAGAGATTGGATGAGATAGTGGTTGGAATGCAAGGAATTGGTGCTACTATAGATGAAACCAAGATTGTAAAGAAGATTCTTAGAACTCTTCCTGATGCTTACAATGAGAAGGTGAGTGCTATTGAGAAGACTACAGATTATAAGACCTATACTAAGGATCTATAGTTAGGATTTTTGACATCTTATGAGATGAGAAAGCTGACTATAAGGAATGGAAGAAAATCAGATTATGCTTTTAAAGCTACAAAAGCTGAAGATCTAGATGTCTAAGAGAACTTTGATGAAATAGATCCTAACTTTGTAAGAAGGATGAGGAAAGGTTCTGATAAGTATGAAAGTAAGTTTCCCTTTAAATGCTTTAGTTTTGGAGAGATATGTCATTATGCTAAAAATGTATGGAAAGATCTAAAAAGAATAAACAAAGATATGAAAAGGAAAAGAAAGGAAATAAGATTAATAGAGCTTACTGTATGAATGAGAATGCTAGTATATCTGATGAGGATTTAGAGTATGAAGATCCCGATAAAAATGAATGTGTGTTCTTGGTGATTAAGGAAGAGACTACTTCTACTAATTCTAAAAAATAGGTTAAGGAAAGCCCTCTAGAGAAGGAGAAAAATGAAGGTAGGTTATCTATGCCCTGCATGCGAAACAAAAGAAAAATTATTGGGTAGTTGATAGTGGTTGGTCACATCACATGACTAGTGAAAAAAGTAAGTTTGTTAAGCTTGAGAAATATTATGGAGGCTTGGTTATGTTTGGAAATGATAATAGTGCTAAAATCTATGGGATAGGTTCAATAATTTTTCATGCCAAGCATCATACTAATGATATCTACCATGCTAAGGGTTTAAGGTATAATTTGTTGAGCATTTGTCAGATGTGTAGAAAAGGATATGATCTTATGTTTAAGGATGAGAAATATGATATTCATATAGGATCTAGAACTTTGATTGCTATAGGAAAGAAATCTAAAGGGAATATCTATGAACTTAAGGGCACTGATGGATGATACTTTGACTCAGATTAATGATAGCTGGTTATGGCATAGGAGAATGTGTCACATGAATTTTGATAACTTGGAGAAGACTATTTTTGTTCAAGGTGTGAGAGATTTACCAAGAATTACAAAGCCTATTAATGTTGTTTGCAGGAATTATCAGTTTTGAAAGCAAGTAAGAAGTCATTATAAATCAAAGGAATAGTCTACTACTAGATTACTAGATTTAGTTCATACAAATCTCTATGGCCCTACAAGAATGAGAAGTCTACTTGATGAAAGGTACTTTACGCTTTTAACTGATGATTATTCTAGATACACATGGGTTACATTTATTAGAGAGAAATTAGGTGCATTAGATAAATTCAAGGCATTCAAAGAAATGGTTGAAAATGAAGTGAATTTTAAAATAAAATAATAAAGATCTGATAGAGGTGGATAATTTTAAAACCCAAAAGAAGATCATGAAATGAGGGTTCAATTTTAGTCCTATTTGAGCATTCTTTTCAAACCCAAATGAAATTTAGTAAGGTCCTAGAGAAGAAAGTAAAAAGCATAAGAAATTGGGTTATAATTGCCCCAAAGCATCAAATGCTTGTTACAATCATAGAATTTCAAGATAAGAAGGATTTATTTACTTTAGCTCCATCTTGTCCAACCTACAAAACCCTGTTAGTCTAACAACCATAAGAATGTTAGAAGTACATTAGCAATCTAATGAATCGAGAAAATTAAAGCCTATGTTGAAAAATGATCGTTAAAATTCTTACCAGAGTTGGGTATTGTTGCACACAATAACATCAATATTTGTCATTTGGGTGTCGCTCTGGTGAATTTGGACATCAATCTGTAGTAAAAATAGAGAGCATGATAGCATCGCAATTTGATCGTGCATTGCTCTAGTGAATTTGGGCATCGTCATTTGAAATATTTGATACCTTGATATTATATTAGCATCGTTGTTTGTTTAATTGATATCAATATATTTAATCGGCATCACAATTTGAAATGGTGATAGCGTCGCTATATGGTGATGCACTTCAAAGGTGTCACTGTATTTTTTTTGGGCATCGTTGCATCCTGCAAAAAGAGAAATGAATAAAATTTGAGCTAGAAATAGATTAAATTGACAATTTTCTCTCCTTCTAGTGCTTGAATTTTGAATGCAGATTATTAGTATGGGTCAAGTATTCTTGATCCATGATGAATCAAAGCATAATTTAGCCACTAAACTTCAATCTCAAATAAGATAATCCACATTAAAGATAAACTAAACATTTATTGAAATGAAGCATTCTAAATATAAAACATTGAAATGTTTATTCTACCCCATTTGAAACTTATCCCATTTTGGAATTGGTGTTGTGTTGATGTGCAACAATGACCCTTTCCCAATCCTGTGAATAGTGAGCTCGTTTCAATCAATTCTATTGAAGAGAATCAATGAAACCATTGTGATAAATGGATGAAAACATGATTTGTGCTAAATTGAACATGATGCAAGCTAAATTAACATGATTTTATTCTAAAATTGATGAAGATATATAAATGCTAAGCTAATCTAAGCTAATTTTAAGCTAAAAGATTCAAAGCCTAATTTATAAAAAAGCTAAGATGGATGCATCGAAGCCATTAATGGAATCTTAAAGCTAATATGAAACTAAGAATGAACTAAAATATGATAAATGTGAGTAAAGTATGAGTGTCAATGTGATTGAATTCAACAACATAAAATTTCAATTGAAAGATGGATCCATTTGTGTCCAAATAGTGAGCTATTTATAGGAAAGCAAATAAGAAATGGAGGGTTGAGATCAAAAAGGTTAATCAACAGTCAAGGATGGAGGAAATAGGAGGCATGGATCATGGATTCTCATTAGCAAGTGAGAATGCAAGATGAGATTTAATCAAGGGTTCTCATTTGTTCCAAACAAACACACTTTTGACCTGCTCAAGAAGACAAGTGAGAATATTCATTTTTTTAAATGATTGGAGGAGAGAGCATATTATTTTTGAAATATTATCATGGGTGAGGAAAAATGTTAATTTGCAATTTAAAACAAAGTTTTAATTGTGCAAAAAGGGGTAAGGAATATTCCCCTTTTGAAGGAAAATTAGATTAATTGTTAATTAAAAAAGGTTTAATCATACAATTAGGGGTTTATAAGAATAAAGTGATTTTCATTGAATTAAATGATTCAATGAAAAGGGGGAAAGGTAAAATGACATTTAATTAAATAACTTAGGGTTATTTAATTAAATAAGATGAATTAGGGAATTTAATTAAATACTTTGATTTATTTAATTTAATGAGATGAAATGTTAGTGTGAAAGGGGGTGAATTAACCTTATTAGAATAACTAGATTAATATATGAAAATGATACACTTAATTAATTAGCTAGGCTAATTCAATTAATTAATCAAAAAAGGATGGGTTTCAAGAGGAAATGATAGTATACCTAATTCGAGTGTATGATGTCATTTAGGACATTTTTTAGTGTCTACATTTTTCCCTTCCTTGAAGTGAGGTACATGCTACCTTGGTTCAAAGATTGATGCCCTTCGGATTAAAAAATACTGCTTAAATCAAAAAATAAAAATTTAGTGATTTTTTATATGCCCCAGTGAAAGGATGAAGCTGATTCCTTGCCCCCTCAAGAAATTGAGCAAAAAAATTGAATTTTGGGTTGATTTTTGGACAAAGGTGAAAAGTTGCCCCAAGGGCCCAAAAAGGCTATGAGATGCAAGAATTATGCTAAAAATGCAAAACATGATGCAAAATAAGGTCCAGTTTGGAAAAATTGGTGAAAATAATAATAAACCATAGCTTCAAGGTTAAATTAGGGAAAATAACCCTAATTTTCTAGCATAAATAATCCAAGAAGGGTCACTTTCAATTCATTTGTGCATTCACACCTTAAGGAATTCTTGTTGTTGAAGCTCTAACCCTCTGACGAAATGGCATGATGAGAGATCCCATGACACATTTTTGATTGGGTTCAACAGTACCAATGGATTCCAAGCTCAGGAACTCTGGTATGTAACTCAAAACTTGATTTAAAATTTGACTTTTTGATGCATTTATCGCACTTTAAAATTTAAACTTTGGTGGCATCACTTAGAATCGATGATGCTAAAATGATTTTTAGAAATGTAGTTCATAATTTAAAATTAGGGTTTCCAATTTTAAATTGTGATGCATATGTATATAACTTGACACACTTCTTGATTTGAAAATTAGGGTTAGGGTTTCCAAAGTTTAAATCATGATGCATATGTCTATGGTGACACAATTTATGATTTTCAATTTGAAATGTCTTCGAGTGTCGCAATTTGGAATTGAAATATAGTGACACTATTGCAAATAGCAACGTTGTGATTTTTGAGCTGGAAATTCCAAACTGAGTCAATTTTTTTCAATTTTTTGAAATTGTGCACTTCGTGGGTGTAGGAGGTCATTCCAACACTAATGTCTCATGAGAATTGGCCCACTGTTTTGGAGAGACTGGGTGATTTATCTGAGTTACACAAGGAGTACCTGGGAGAGAATAGCTTGTGGTACATTGCATATGCACTCATCATCTAGACTCATCTAGCTATGATGGCCATGCAGTGTCAGAGATGGCACAGTGAGACTTCAAATTTTCACCTTCCCACTAGCAAGGCAATGGTGACATTGGAGGATGTATGGTCACTCCAAGAAAATGGAGTAGAGGGTTTATCCTAGGATGGGGCTTAGCATGGCACAGAATGCTCCACAGGAGGACTCTATTTGCATGGGGGCTAGTGATGCTAGCCTCATTATATCATGATATGCACGACTTTTTCTACTATGACAACAAAGCCATTGGCATAGCGGTGATCTTGCTTCATATTTGGGCTTGGGAGCATATTGTTGTACTCTAAATGATAGTAAAAATGGATTATGTTGAGCTAGATGATCCTGTGGTTTGGAGGTACGAAGGGTCCATTACCCTACAACATAATGGGTAGATTGGGATCATGTACTGGCAACAAGTGCTTGATGATATGACAATGTTTAGATGGCGACCTTGGCTATAGATTCCAACATGATATGACGATGTACACCAATTGTTCTTTGTCAGATAGACTTGGTAGATGCAAGGTTGGGAGCATATGATCATAGAGAGATATCTACTAGTTAGACAGGGTGGCACAATAGTTCAACGAGCAGTAGGATAGGCCTGATGATGCTTATAGAGCCATTTTCATGAGGTTAGCTTGAGAGGTTCCCTCATGGGGATCCACTATTCCAGCTCTAGAGGTAGTGGAGAGTTTTAGACAGTTAGTAGCTCAACCATTGGCCTATGACTAGGGTCAGGTGGTAATGTAGATGATGCTTTCTTATGGTGCATGGTTTACACCACCTTGGAGGTTGAAAGATCTAGCGGATGCTCCTCCATGAGGGAGACCTAGAGCGAGAGGAGTAGGTAGGGGAAAAGAATAGGGACAAGGTGGCCAAGATGCCCAAGATGGATAGGTTCTGGGTGCTCCACTAGTTGACCAACAACTTGTTGTTCAGTAGTAGCTAGTACAATAGCAACCCTTGCAACAGCAGCCCATACAACCACTACCACTGGATGCCAGAGATATTTGAATTTAACAACTGCAGTAGTAGGTGTAGGTTATCACAAGTGAGTGATATTAGGCTCACTAGAATATTTTGGTGATCACTACTAAGTGGGACCAGGGAAGACAACAAGTTGTGGCCATCACAACAAAGAGGGACCACGTGAGATAGCAGATACATGTTGTGACTACTGAGAAAGATTAGGAGAGAAATCACCACCAACAGATGGAGGTGATGATAGTGGCTACTCAGGGTAGGATTGTATTTTTGAGATTGTACAAAGAGGCTATGACTAAGGAAACTTATTATAGGATGCATTACCACCATGATGTTCCAGCTCTAGTTAGATAGCTCGACTATTTGCAGAGGAGCGATCCACAACCTAGGGATAAGGATCAACCAAAGAGGTAGGCTAGAGAGGGGAGAAACCATCAGGGCTAGATTGAGTGTACATACACATTTTTATTTTGTTTCCCCATTCTTTGACACAAATATACATTCATGGGATCATTTTTGATAGTCTCGTGGATATTGTACCTTGACATTCATTATGCTTTTTGATATATGTATGATACAAATACGGATATGATGTGTTCATTGTATTTAATACTTATGATTGTATGGATACATATGATATGAGATGCTTATATTTTATCATGTATGGATGCATTGTAATTTATGCTTATACGATATGCAATGATATATGAGATTTAATGATATGGATGGATGCAATGTTATATTATTTTTCATTAGCTTTTCATGATATGCTATGAGATGGATGATATGATATTCAGTTGTGGTGAGATGATTATGATATGGATGTATTTATTTTTATGTTTTTTCTATCTAGTTTTAGGATGTGATGTATGCATCTGGATGTATGGATGGATATTACAATGTATGCTTATGATATGTAATGATTTAAGATGCTTAGAATAACAAATATATATTATTCATCATAATTTAAATGATAATGATGATGCAAGATGGATATATGATGAGATATGCTATGATTATGCTGATGATTTGTGGATGCAAGATGGATGCATTGATGATGTTTTTGTTGATTGTCATGATACAAGGTTAGCGCAGAGAGAAGAAACAAAATGATCAACCATTGATTTTGATGCAACAAGTTTATGATCCACTGAGACTTTATTAGAGATGGTGATGAGAAATGCATGATGAGGATGAATGCAGGATGATGATTTGCTCATATTTCAGGATTGGGATTTTTTGTCATTCTTTATTGTTTGATATAACACATAGACACAATGCATCAAGGAATTAATAACTAGGATGGTGTTGTATCTAGAGTAATGGAATTTGACTCTACAAACAGATAGGATAGTTCTTGTTCATACCTTGACATACATAAACCTTGTTGGAATGTAATTTAGAATCTTAGAACATATTGGACCAAAGCATACACAATAGTCAACAACATTCTCCAAACATCCTTTATACACACAACTAAGAAAGTATGAATGTAAGTTAGAAGCTTAGAACATATTAGACCAAAGCATACACAATAGTCAACAACATTCTCCAAACATCCTTCCTACACACAACTAAGAAAGTATGTGCCAAGATTATTTTACAATAATATTCACAAAGACACAAACGAAAGATAATGATTGATTCCCTATTCCTTTCTCTCTAAATATTTTTGATAGACATCATCGACAGGTCCTTGGAATGGGTCATTAAGATAAATCATAAGAAAAGATCAAAGACAAATAGTCAGTGTTCTTGATATCTCTTTCCTATTTAATTTTAGCTAAGGTGATGCTTGATATTGATGTCCATCATAGGAAGGATACATCCTAGGAAATGTTGATCAGGGGTTGTTTGATGTTAGGATGATGATAAGCTTTATGATAAGCCATTGATGTAAACTTCGCTGACCCATTTACATATGATTTAGAGTTTATATTTTGACACTTAGGTTTACACTTTATGACTTGCTATACTTGTTTTCTATTTGTTTTTCCAAAGGTTGAAAGTGACGATAGATTTATTATGGGTGAAGATTTATTGTGGGTGAAAGTGGGATGAGATGGGTGGTTTTGCATATTTTTGGATAATTCTAACATTTTTAGTATTTAAAAAATATTTTGAAGTTGTTTTTGGTCTTTTTGAAAGTTAATGTGCATGTTTTTATTTTTGATTTTTTTAGGCTATTTAGGATTTTTTTCTCAAGGATATTTGAATGTTTTTAGGATTTTCAAGTTTTCCAAGTATTTAGGATTTTGTTTTTTACAAAAAAAATTGTGTTTTTCGATATTTGGATGTTTTTGTGTTTTGTGAATATTTGGATGTTTAGGGGTTTTCTAAGAATTTCAACCAAGAACCTAACCTAAGAACTTATCCTAGGGGTCTCAGGGGATAATCAAAGATAATCCTTGCCTACCTTATGCATGTAAAGACCACATAGTTTGACTAACTCAACTTATTGACAAGATAAAAAATGAACAGTTGAGAGATGTCAGTTTGTTATGACAGACTCCTAAAGGATTGACCTACGATGTCTCAGGGGCACAACAATGATGTCCTTGCCTATGTTCAAGCTTAGAGACAACATATTTTGACAACATGGTACTATTTTTATATTTTTGATGTTTGACCTCTTTAGGGTTTTTGATGTGTTTTGGATGTTTTGGATTTTAACTTTACAAATTTTCAATGTTTTTGGGATTTTTTGATGAATGTTTTACAATTTTTTTTGGTGTTTTGGATTAGATATGTAACAACCTCAAGATATACAAGAACTTGATACAATCCATAATGAATTCCCCCCAACGTGACATGTTAGAATACTTCGACAAAGGTAGGACAAACTGACCTTTGGAATATGCCTAGTATTAAAGGGATTACAGTACTTCACAACATCAAGCTATGATAATGGCGCAAATAGGTGATGGATGAATGGTGATGCAAAGAATGATAGGAAAAAAGAGCCAAAGAATAGATGGAGGTTCTTATTTTTATGCAAGGCACCTGTTTTTCAAGTTTTCACCAAGGTACTTGCCCAAAACACCACCAAAGTGGTTTTCACTAGAGGAAGATTGTTTCTCTTTACTTTTTTCAATTCTTTTTTCTCATTTTTTTGGATTTTGATCATTCTTGGACTTTTATGTATTTTTCATATTTACACCCTTCAGAACTAGGCATAAAACCTTTTAAGATACAAGTTGTTAGTTGGTTCCTACAAGGGTTCACCTTTAGGTGTTTACAATTTATATGATCCTGATCTATAGGTTGTTGTGACGACAAAGGGACCCTACCAGTTAGGCTCAAACTTTCCTTTACTATCTTGATCTAGAAGATTCTTCTAATTCTACTTTAGGACAAGATCCACTACTTGGAAAGATCTACATTTGATCCTCTTGTTATATCTTTGTTTCAGTCGATTTTTTTATACTTGAAAGTGATTAAGGGCATTGAATACTTGCAAGTGATTAAGGGCATTGAGATGACACTCATCCAAGAATTCTAGCTCATTCAACCAAGATATTATGTATTCTTCATCAGTGATCAATTTCTTTAGTGACTCTCACAACGATGGGATCTCAACCTCAATAGGAAGAATAGCTTTTGATCCATAGACTAGGGAGAAAGGAGTTGCACCTATTGGCATGCAGATACTGGTTTGATAAGCCTAGAGAGCAGAGTTTAGTGGTAGGTGTCAGTCACTACCAACTTCATTGACTATTTTCTGTAGGATTTTCAAAATGGTCTTTTTTGTAGCCTTAGCTTGACCATTGCTCTAAGGATAATATGAGGTAGAAAATTGGTATTGGATGTTGAATCTTTGGAATAGCTCTTTCACATCTTGATTCTTAAAGGGGGTTCCATTATCTGAGATGAGGGTTTGTGGAACACCATAATGGTAGATGAGGTAGTTAAGGATAAACTTAGCAATTAGTTTCCCCATTATGTAGGTCATAAGAATGGATTCAATCCACTTGGTAAAGTACTTAGTGGCTGTAATGATAAACTTGTGGCCATTGGATGAGGTTATGGTGATTTTTCCTATGAGGCCAAGCCCCCACTATGAGAAAGGATAGGGTGTAATCATTGGTTGCAATTATTGAGCTGGGGCATGGATCAGATCTCCATGTTGTTGGCATTAGACACATTTATGCACATATTGATGAGCTTCTTTTTCCATGGTTGGCCAGTAGTATCCCATCCTCAATAGTTTCTTAGCTAAAGGCATACCACCAAAATTGGAACCACATATGCCACTGTATACCTTTGTTAAAGCATTCAAGGCTTCCTCTTGGTTAAGACATCATAGTAATGTTCCTTCGATGCTTCGTCTGTAAAGGGTATTTCCTAGGATCATGAATCATGATGCCTTCTTAAGAAAGGTCTTTTTCAGGTTTTGAGGTAATATCGGATGGGAGGGTTCCTCTGCTTAGGTAGATGAATATTTCATGATACCATGGGGATCCAGGACCAATAATGACACACACGAATTTAGATTTAGATATTTTGAAAGTTGGTATGAGAAGTTGTTCTACCAAGAATTTGCATTGGAGGACATTGTTTGGCATGTCTAATAGTGATTTGATTGTGGCCATGGCGTCTCCTACTTAGTTGTTCATGTGAGGAATCTGCTCAAAAGTTCTATCTATAAAAAGGTACTTGATAATTTATAATAAATTTTTGTAAGGAGTGAGCTTGTCATCCTTAGTTTGATAGTCATCATTGACTTGGTTGATAACTAGCTACGAGTCTCCATAAAATTTCATCTCTTGTATTTTTCATTGTATCATTATCCTTACACCTGTGTTTAGGGCTTCATACTCAAAAATGTTGTTAGTGCAAAGGAATGATGGTCAGTATGAATTTGGAATGTAATCACCTTGAGGGATGATAAAAATAATTCCTACTCCAAATCCATGTTGGGTGAATGATCCATAAAAGTACATCTTCCACTATGTTGTGAGATTGATTAGGAACACTGGTTCATCAGGGAACTCAAATATCAAGGGGTTCTCTACATAGATTGGTTCCTCTACCAGTTGGTCTACAATCACTTGTCCTTTTATTTCCTTGCATTCTACATACTCTATGTTGAACTCTATTATGATAATCACCCATTTGGTCATTCACCTTGTGAGAGTTGGTTTGGATAACATGTATTTTAATGGGTCAATTTTTTCAATGAGCTTGCTTTGATGTCATAGCATGTAATGTCTAAAATTTTGTGAAGCAAAAAATATTTCTAAGCATGCTTTCTCAACGGGTGAATATTCATAGCCCACCAAAGTCCTACTAATGTATTATATAGCCCTTTCTTTAATGTTTTCATCATGTTGTGCCAAAAGAGCTCCAAGTGCTGTTATGTTGCTAAGATATATAGGATCAAAGGTTTAATTTTGTATTGGTGGCATGAGAAATGGAGGTGTAAATAGATAGTCTTTGATCTACTGGAAATATTTATAGCATTTCTCATTCCACTTGTAGGTTATTCCTTTATGTAGAAGATGCAAAAAGGGTGTATCTTGTCTAATAGTTGTGCTATAAACCTTTTGATGGACTACAATCTTCCTTATAATCCTCTCATCTGCTTTAGTGTTTGTGGTGGTTCCATGTATAGGATGGATTTTACCTTTGTAGGATCAATTTCTATCCCTCCTTGTGAGACAATGAAGCCAAGGAGTTTCCCTGATGTAACCACAAAGACAAACTTTTTTGGATTTAGTCGTACTTTTTATTCTTCCAACCTATCAAAGATGGGTCCTAAGACTTGTATGTGCTCACTTATTTTCTTTGATTTTTCTAAAATATCATCCACATAATCTTCAACTATTTTGTGGATCATGTCGTGAAAGATGAGGGACATTGCTGTTTGATAGGTTTCTCCTACATTCTTTAAGCCAAATGGCATTACATTCTAGCAATAGGTTCCCCATGTACAAGTGAATGTAGTTTTGTGTTGATCCTCCTTAGCAATCATGATCTGATTATAGCCTAAAAAACCATCCATGAGTGATATCATTTCATGCCCTACTATTAATTCCATAATGAGGTCAATGTTAGGAAGAGGGAAATCATCCTTTGGGAATTCTTTTTTTAAGACTCTAAAATCTACTCTGGTTTTGATGCCCCTAGTGGGTTTTGAGACTAGCACTAGGTTTGAAGCCCACTCAGGATAATCTATTAGTCAGATGAATCCAATGTCAAGAAGCTTTTGTAACTCAAGTTTGACCAAGAGTGCTATCCGAGGGTGCATCTTTCTTAATTTCTACTTGATTGGCTTAGCTTTAGGATAAACTACTAAGTTATGCACAACTACTTTAGGATCAAGGCCTAGCATATCTATGTATGACAATGAAAATTTAGCTCTTCGCTCTTTTAGGAACATTGCTAGGTTCTTATATTCTTTGTCCAATAAGGATTTGGCATAGAAAGTGATCTTAGGTGCTTCTTTGGTACCCACATTGACTGATGTGGCCTTTTCTGCTAGCATTGCTAACTTTTTTGGATGCATTGCACTAAGGGGGAGATTGAATCCGTCACCCTTGGGCACCTCAGAGAGGTTTTCACCATCGAATGCATCCTTTTTTTTTGTATTTGAGGATCAGAGAGTGCCACAATGTGGTTTTCACTCAAGGATCTATATGTTAGTTGGATTTCATTAATTTTGCAACTAAAGGATTCAATTCTCTCCCTATAGTATGGCCCTATGTCGAGCTTTATGTTAAAACCTTCTTTATGATCTACCCATGGTAAGTTGTCAAGAAGTCCCATGAATTTTGAGATCACTTCATCATTTTTGAATAAATATAGAATTGGTGGTCTGTGTTGGTCCATGTTAATGAGTTGTGGGTATACTAGGTGTATTTTAGTCAGTTGATGGTTTGTAGCAAAGGATGTTATGGATATCATGAAGAGGGAGTTGTTTTCAAATAGGATAGCAACATCAAGGGGGGAGTCATCTAAAGTTGTATCATGTGATGTAGGTAACCAAGAAGAATCCTCGACCCTTTTAGAAGACATACCTTTTCCAATAAGGGTGACCTTGCTAGTAGTACAACCTAGACCAAGATTCTTTAGTAGTTTCTCAGGAATGATGGGTTCTAGCAAAACATTATCATTTTTTCCTAGCTTCTCATTCTTGTTATATCCCATTCCCTTCATGAGTTGCAAGCCTTTGTTATCATCTTCCATAAGAAAAGTAGGGATAGGTCATTCATCTTCATAGAGAAGTTCTGAGATATCTTCCTCATTGACATCTTCTTGGTTCAAATACTCCCACTTGTTGAAGGTAGCAGCTGCAATCTTGATTGTTTCAGGATCTTTCATGCTAGATTTTTGTTTCTCATGAGATTGAGGAGAAATAGGTTTCTCTCCTAAGACAAAGGTGTTCTTCATTAGCTTGTAGTTCCCACAACCATCATCTTGGATTACTACTTTGATATTAGGTATGTTTTGCACAATAGGTTTTTTTGTTTCTAAGGTAGATGCAAGGGATGATGGGTCAACAAATGAGGTAGAAGGTGTAGGCCCTTTTTCATTCTTAAGTATTTGGGGTATCTTATAGAACTTGGCTTCAAGATTCTTGCAATAGTAAAAAGGCTCAAGATCTTAATGGATAGTAATTGTAGATGAGTAAAATTGGTCATATATGATTAATCCTAGCATTTAATTAAATAATTATTATTTAATTAATTTCTCCAAAGTCTTCTACATATGATTAAATTTAATTAATTTAATTATATTGTTCATTCAATTTATTCTTCTATCATGATTAAATAAATCAATTTTTATTTAATTATTTCACATTCATATGTCCACTTGATTAATTAAATAAATACACTTTATTTATTTAATTAATTATCACTTTTTGAATTTAATTAAGTCTTTTTTATTTAATCAAATTTAAATATTTCTTTTCAAATCTTTCTTCTAATTAATTAAATATCTTATTTAATTAATTTCATTTACATACCATTTCTTTAAAAGTTTAATTAAATATCTTTATTTAATTGGGTATCTTCCATATTTTTTTAGAATCATAATTAAATATTCTATTTAATTATGAAATCTTCTATTATTCTTCAAATTTGGGGTAAATATTCTATTTTAAGAAAAAAACCTCTGTGTCACCCATAAATGAATAATTGAATTTAATAATTCATTATTTATCTTCTTCAAAATATTTCCATAATCTCACAAAAAGATGATTTTTTACAATTCATCTTTATCATCTTATCTTACCTTTTTTTCAGAAAAGAAAACAAATCTTGCTTTCTGCTTTCTTCTGTTTTTCTTCAGTCTTGTCCATCTTCAACCATTCAATCTACAAGGAATTTTCACAATCGTTGATCATATCATCCAATCAAAATCTTTTGAAAAACTCTAAAATAGCACTACCAATCCAAGCAATGGGGACAAAACACAATAGATGAATTAGAGATTAATTGCATTCTAGCATTATAGCATTCTAGCATTCTCATTATAGCTTTATTATTCATAGCATCATGATAATATTTTATTTTAGCAATCATGTATTAGCATTACATGCATTTCATATTCAATCTCATTCTCTAGGAAGACTGTTCATTGAGCTTAGCATACAATGTGAGAGCCAGTTGGAATCAATGAAAATATTGGAGATAGACGACGATAGGATGACATCGATAATAGGATACTAAGTTTGTAGTATTTATTATTTTAATATTCTATTTTTATATAATGTCTTATTGGTGTGTTTAATTCATTTTTTTATATATATTTAACATGCATAAAATCAACCACACATTTTTGGCACCCACCATGGGGCATTTTTCCCATTTTTAATATTTATCTACAAGTTTTCTAATAGGATTTTGCATTCTAGAATTCAGATTTTTGGAAAAAAATCCGTTTTAGCACATACAAGGATTTCTGAAGCGCATACATGTGTTTCTACAAAGCATCCGTAATTTATTTCAGTGCTTTTGTAGGTACTTCGGCGCATCCAGGAACTATTTCGGCACATATACAGGACATAATGGCACATATACCTAACTTAGTTTGTTAAAATAAAAAAAATAAAAAAAATAAAAATTAGTTGCATTCTATTTTAGCACATTTAGGAGTTTTTGTAGCGCATTTGGAACTTTCTGTAGTGCATTTAAGATATTTTTTGGTGCATTAACTTTTTATTGTTGCACATACAGGTGATCTTTTAGCACATATAGATTGTAACTAAACAGGTTTCTGAGTCTAACGCCTTTCGCAAACAAAACCTTTTTCTAGCTTAAAAAGAACCAATCTAGGATAGACATGGTTTTAAAAAGGAGCAACCCTAGGATAGACATTGATTTAAAATGAAGCAATCTAGGATAGTCACCACACATTGATTTTGCAGTTAAAATGAATCCCATGCTTTTTGTGAAGCAACATCTTCACATAGTTTAGATCATTGTGATTTGTATTTTAAAAAGAACAATGTCTACTGTGTTTGTGGCAATAGGTCTATGCTCTCCCCTTAACTGGGTGACCAGAATACCAGACTTTCCTTTTCATGCAATTTTACTACTTTATTACATCCTATAGAAGGCATGCTCTTGTGGGAAAAAGTACTCACCCAAGAGGAATGACTCAAGTGGGTTCAACCCAAAGCTAGGCAATTCCGCCCCATTATAAAATTTAAAGCAAATTAGGGGAAACCCTCTTTTGTCGGTAGTGTGCAAGATAACCATCCCCAAAGCCTTTGTTCTAAAGGTTGGGAGGTTTACTGAGGGATTTTATTATTTCTACACCGAATGGAAACCCTTACTATGAACCTAGTGTAGTATCCAACAGAAGTTAATTTTTGAACATCATAATAATCATAGTGAAAGGGGAGGGAAGAATCTGCCCCCAAGATACTCACCATATAAATGCCAAGGACCATTTGCTTAGGGGATCAGTATCCACTTCTGTCACTCTAAGTACACACCTAGAAAATACAAAAACATGGGCGCCCCTTCGGGGGTGACACGGCTGTGTGAGTCGACATAGTTCTAAGATGTGGCCTGTTGATTATTATGATGACCTACCTAAGTACTAAGAGTGAGTTTGCTTGAACTGTCTGTCATGTGTAAAACCTGTGAAAACACTTTTTGAAAAACAATTTTGAAACATACACTTGATGTTTAGTATAGGACTTAAAAACAACTATTTTCAGGGTGTTTGTTTTGTTTTCAATCACACTAATTTAGATAAAAGATCATTCAAAATGAACATGTCAAATTTTAGCTAAAACTGCTCATAAAATGTTCGAAAAGTTACCTTGGAAAAACTGTTTTAGTGCATATAGGGAATATTCTAGCACATATAAAGTCTATTCTAGCGCATTCACTGGTAAATTCAACACTTTTAGGGTCTATTTTAGCACATTGAGTCTTTTGGCGCATACAGTGGCTATTCTAAAAAAACTTTTTGGTCACTGTCACAACATTTTTCCTACAACGCATATAGGATATAGAGTAGTGCATTTGGGACATATTGAAGCGCATTTGACCATTTCTTTGGTGCATATCCCTATTTTTGAAGCACCTATATGAAACAAAAAGGCACATCTGTCATTTTTCCTGAATCATTTTTTTTGACAGATATGAGTTTATAGCATTCTCAGTCCAGTAACGTATCAAAATTTTCTCTCATGCTTAGGGAGTGGAAATATACCAAGTTTTTCAAGAAGTCAATTTCCAATAGGATCAATAAACCCAAGAAAACTCTAGGTTACAAGAAAATCTTACAACGAAGGAAGTTTCTATACAAGAGTCAAAATGTCTTGCTCCATTATCACAAATTTCTCCATAGATACCAAGATTTTGTCAGTGGATTTACTGACGAATACACTATGGACCCTCTAGATTCATGAACCTATTTTCAAAGAAGATCCCTCTCGCAATGAAACAATCACAATCAACCTCTTGATTTCAACTACATACCACAACCTTCTATAGAATATTCAACACATACTAGTCAAATACTTCAGTAAGTTGAAATAGGCTATTTGATATACTAACCATTCTTCAAAAACAAGGATCAAATCTTACAAGTGCACCTTTCATCACAAACTTCTGGATTCTTGGTTGAACTTCTCCCAATAGGAGTCTAACATCCTTTATCATTGGAAACCACAACAATGGATTAGGAACATAGTTTTGGTCATATCATACTTGATTTTCAATCTTATCAAATTAAAATATCATCATTGGTTGCACTCATCAAACTATGATCTAAGTTTAGAAGAACATCTTGAAATCATATGCCTGTTTTTACAAGGTCACAATACAATAAACTGAAGGAAGATATTCAACAAGAAGATCATACCTCAAGAACTCTAGGAGAAGGTGAAAATAGTGATCCTCTTTATAGTGTGAGTCAAAATCCCCTTTTTGAAGACAACATGACTGGAGGAGAAAATAATCCATTTATTTCTGATAGAGATATGAGAAAAGCCCTTGAGGATAGTGAGGATGAACAAGAAGAAGAACGTCACCTTAAAGAAGCTGAACAAGATCCTAAATTTCTTAGAGCGGTAGAAAAGATCTTAGCATGAGACAAACACAAATATTTCCTATATCTGGCTGACAAAGTAGCTAAACTGCCTCATGATTTGATAATGAGAACATAAAGAGTAAACCTGATGATACACCCTTATCTGATCTTAGTACCTTGACTCAACATGTTAAAACACTAGAAGGACAAATCCCTTTGATTGACATCTCAACATGATCCCATTTCCTAAGCATTGCGAAATCCCAAAGTTTGATCGTTATAACAGGAAATCAGATCCAATTGACCATATTAGAGACTTCTGAAACATGATTTTAGAATTTTCTCATGAGGATACATACTTAATGTGGTTGTTCCCATGAAGTCTTGGAGGCCAATTTATGGAATGGTTATCAAAAATCACACCGCCTATCAAAACATTTGGGGAATTGATCAATGAGTTCATCTCACAATATTCCTATAACATAAAACACCAAATAACCATTATTGATCTATGAAAGGCTAAAAAAACCTGGTGAACCATTTATCACATTTCTTTAGAGATGGAGAAAATTTTTTGCTAGATATCCATGCCATGTTCCTAAAAAGGAAAAGATCACTACATTTATAAACAACTTGGATCAAGAGATGATTTATCGTCTAAATCTTCATTTTCCTCCCTCTTTTTAGAAAATGATTGAAAATGCAATCACAATTGAAAGTTCATTAGTCTAAAGGGGAATAATCAAACTTGATAGAAACAATCCTAGCTCCTCAAATCACCACAATGACAAATTTAAGTTTTGGACTCGCAACAAGAATGTGATGAATGATGGTGTTGTAGATGCACATCATGTCTCCCCTAAGCCATTTGTTCTTATTATTCCTCTCAACAACAACTATAACAATGTCAACTCGGTTACGAATCAAGGAAATGATCCTTCTCCTCCTTCGAATATCCAAAATCCAGCTTTTGTTCAAAATCAAAATAATACCAACAACCAAGGGTATCATGGAAACAACAATGCCTTAGGAAATACATCAAACATGAATCCACAGCGAACTTCATTTTTTTCCAATAGAAGAAATTTTACTCCATTTAGGAAATCTCTGGAATCTGCTCTTAAAGAATTAATGGCCAAGAACATTATTACTCTACCACCTCAACATAACTTCAAACTTAAAGAATTAATTGCCAAGCCTTGAAGAATGCTATTCAAGACTTAATCGATAAAGACATTGTCACAATAGAAGGGAACCAACAATCAAATGAAGACCACCAAGCATTTCAAAATCCATTTCCCAAATATCAAAAGGGTGAGTCTTCTAAAAAAAATGTGAATCATATTGATGAGCATATAATCAATCATATCTACATTGATGATGAGTGGGTTAATGTTATAAAAGTCAAAGAGAAAGCGGAATATGGAGAAGTTAACGTAACAAGGGCACAAGCTAAAGTTGTCCCAAAAGGTGCTCCTTCAAAATCCATTGTGCCACCGCCTCAAGATCAATATGATTTAATCAATCAAATTGGAAAAACTTCTGCTCAGATCTCTATTTTGGAACTTCTGAAGATTTGCCTAGTGCAAAAGGAAATTCAAGACAAAGCCCTCATTGAAACAACTATATCCTATGATCTGAATGTGGATCAATTTCAAGCCATGGTGGGACATTTGTCCCCACCCACATGCCTTTCATTTTTTGAAAAAGATGATGTTTCCATGACACATCCCCATAATTCATCATTATACTTAGAAGTCATGGTCCACAAGTTTCGTGTTAGACAAGTTCTAATAGATGGAGGTGCTGGTTTGAACATATGTACCATGAAATTAATTTGGGCTTTAGGATTTTATGAGGATTCCATTGATCCCAGAAGAAAGATTACTATTAAAGCCTATGATGATGAGGAAAGAGCATCGAAAGGTTTAGTCATGTTACCAATTAGAGTGGGACCTATTATCAAAAATACTTTTTGTCAAGTATTAGATAGTGATCTTGCATACAACATCTTGTTGGGTCATCCTTGGATCCACGAAATGCAAGCTATTTCATCCACATATCATCAAATTCTTAAGTTTCCTTATGACGGACAAGAGATCATGATACCAGCTAATAATTCTCACAGTCAAACTTGTGCCAACATCAAAGCTAGTCAAGACACTTTGGTTCCCAACAATCGAGAAGCGCCTGCTAGTACTTCTCCAAAAGTTGATACACAAATCAGTCAACTAACCAAAACCTTTGACAAGCAACTACGGTTCAAGGACAATGGAGTAGGAGAATATTCTCTATCTGGATAATCTTCCTACCTCACCTCGGTCACATGGACAACCTTCTATAACACAAAATCAGATATTTGTAGCATCAACATCAACGCAACCACCAACAGAACCAAATACAAAGTTTAATGGACATTTTATTAAAGAAAAATTCCCCATGGATGATCCTGAGGATAGAGATATTCTAAGTTGGCTCTATAAAGATGAAGATGAAATAGTTCTCAATGTCAAGTTACCAACTGATAAATATGGTAAGGGATATTCAATCATGCAAAAGATGGGCTATGAGGGTAATGGTCCTATCAGAAAAAGAAAAGGAGTAGTTGAGCCTATTGATCCTCCAAGACTTGTTGCAAAAGATAAAACAGGACTAGGATATGATACTAGCTTGAACGAAACAACATCCAAACAATTGAATGATATTGTACTCACATTGCAAGAAGGTTATGATCCAAGGGGAGCATGCTTGACGACAATTCAGAATTTCATCAATAATAACTCTGACACAAACTATGGAGAATACGGATGGGATACATCCATAATGATGAATTCTAGAGGGATAATAGGTTAATGTGATACACAGGTATACACCTACTCTAATCAAAGGAGAAGGGTTAGAGACCCAACCACAAGAATCTAAACTACAATGTAACTATGATTCTAGTGATACCAAGTCAGATTTAATCGAACAAGACTATCATGAGGACATTGGCATCATTGATCTACCTCATATCTCGGATCCTATAGACACCTCTGTTATGACCATAACCATAGATGATTTCACGCAACCTAATGAC
Organism: Sequoia sempervirens; assembly: GCA_007258455.2. NCBI lineage: Eukaryota > Viridiplantae > Streptophyta > Pinopsida > Cupressales > Cupressaceae > Sequoia > Sequoia sempervirens. Next base: position 373,223,725 of record VDFB02058242.1, on the reverse strand, counting down.
CCACTACCGCTAATACATATTGATCTCATTGATTGGGATCTATCTGAACCTCTTGATATACCTATGTTTCCAACTAACGAATCTATTGTAAACTTCCTTTCCACAGGTGATGTAAATGATTGTTCCACTGGAAATTTTCAGCATGAGATCCTTAGTCAGGAGAGTTTCAAGTTTCCTAGCTGCAAAAATAAAAATAAAAAAGAAAGATCTAATGGTGAAAACCAAAATCTGGCAATGTTAGATCAAACAAAAGATAAAACAAAGAGCATATCAGATGGTGAAAACCTTTTTTAGGCACTAGATGATGGGATTCCTGACACTCTCCTAGAGCACTATCATGAGCGATCACCTATCTTGATTGAGCCTACAAAAGCAGTTATTCTTGAAAATATAGAGAAACGAAGGATTCTATAGTTAGCTGCATCAATGATAGATAAAGAAGTACCCGAGTTCATGGAATTTCTTAGAACAAATCAAGTCAACTTTGCTTGGTCTTATGCAGACATGCTAGGTCTTGATCCTGATCTTATAATGCATCACTTGTCTATTAAACCAGGAGTAAAACCTATGAAACAAAAACTTAGAAAGATACATCCTCATGTGGCACTACTAGTTAAAGAACTTAAGAAACTCCTCGATGTGGGATTTATAAGATCAATTGACTATGTGGAATGGATCTCCAACATAGTTCCTATATTAAACCCTGAAAAAAGTGCTAGAGTATGCAAAGATTTCAGAAATCTTAATAAGGCATGTCCTAAGGATGACTTTCCTCTTCCAAGCATTGACACTATAGTTGATTTAACTGCTGTCCATTCCATGTATTAACTACTAGATGGTTTTTTTGGTTATAACCAAATCAAGATTGCACTTGAACACCAGGAAAAAATAGCTTTCACATGTCCCTGGGGGACTTACTATTGGAACATCATGCTAATCGATTTAAAGAATACTGGGGCTACATATCAAAGATATATGACTACAATTTTCCATGACATGATGCACACATTCATGTAAGATTATGTCGATGGGATACTGGAAAAATCGTACACAAGAGAAGGACATCTCAAGATATTATCCAAAATATTTGCAGGGTTGGAAAAGTTCAAAGTTCGCCTCAACCCTAAGAAATGTGTTTTTGGAGTCACATCTAGAAAACTCTTGGGATACATAGTTTTAGCAAAAGGAATTGAAGTAGATCCTGCCAAGGTATAAGCAATCATGGAAATGCCTCCACAAGGGAATATCAGTTAGTTGAGATCACTATAGGGATGAATCCAATCTATACAAAGATTCAGTGCACAACTAGTAGATAAATGTCTACCTTTCACACATCTACTACACAAGAATTTTCCTTTCAAATGGGATGATAAGTGTGAAATGGCTTTTCAACAAATCAAGCAATACTTAATAAAGCCACCAGTTTTGGTACCACCAAATCCAGACAAACCACTCATCTTATACATTGTTGCCACAAAGACATCTTTGGGGGTGTTGTTAGCACAAGAAGACTCTATAGGAAAAGAACATGCAATCTATTATATCAGCTGAACATTAACAGGTCATGAACTCAACTACACTTTCATCGAGAAGGCTTGCCTAGCTGTGGTCTTTCCCTCACAAAAGTTTTGACACTACATGTTAACTCATACAATCAATCTTGTTGTAAAGATTGATCCAATCAAATATCTGTTAAGCAAGGCCACATTGATAGGAAGGTTAGCAAAATGGGTCATAATCTTAAGAAAATTTGATATCCATTATATTGATTGCAAAGCAATCAAAGGACAAGTTATTGTTGACCAACTGGCTGAAGAACCCTGACAAGCAGAGCATCCCATGCGCATTGAATTTCCAGATGCTGATGTTTTCATAGAAAAATTAAAACAACCTTGGTCATTATATTTTGATGGTTCATTTACTGAACATGGATCAAGGGCAAGCATACTCTTTGTCACCCCTCAAGGAAATACCATTCCTTGGTCATATCAACTAATGTTTTCGTGCACTAATAACATAGCCAAATATGAAGCTTTAATCACTAGACTCAAAATAGCATTGGAATGGAGAATCACATAATTACAAGTCTACGGTGACTCACTGCTAGTCATTAACTAGGTCAATGATGATTATCGGACCAAAGATGACAAATTGTTGCCATATAAGAAAATGGTTGATGATTTCAAGAAGTACTTTCTAGACATCAAGTACATACAAATTCCAAGCCTTGATAACAAGGCAGCTGATGCTATGGCCATAATTGGTTCATTATTACAACTCCCAGAAACTCAAGCTCGCTACGAATTTCTAGTGGAACAATCATTTATGCTTGCCTGTGACAGACCTGAAAGCCAAATCATTTTCCACTTAGCATGATTTGATTCACCTTGGTATGGAAAAATTTATACCTACCTAAAAGATGACATCTTACCACTTGACTTATCCCATAACCAAAAGCACAACTTTATCCACCAATCCTCTCAATATACCCTTATCACTGACACTCTCTATCACTCTAGTCTTGATGGTACTTTACTTTGATGTCTTGGATGTGACGAATCCAATAAGGCTTTACAAGAAGTTCATGGTGGAATTTGTGGTACTCATTCAAGTGGACAAACCTTATCCAAGAAATTGATTAGAATGGGTTACTACTGGCCTACGATGGAGAGGGAATCATTCAATTTTGTAACAAAGTTCTCTAAATGTTAGATACATGGAAATCTTATTCATGCACCAGCACAGGAACTACAACCGTTCGTTCCAACCTGGCCATTCTCTCAATAAGGGATGGATTTAGTTGGAAAAATTCATCCTTCATCATCAAACAGACACAAGTTCATCATCACAACAATAAAATATTTTACCAAGTTGATTGAGGTAGTACCTCTCACTAAGGTCAGTAGCAAACAAATCTCATCATTCATACTCAACTATCTCATTTGTCAGTATGGCATTCCCAACTCCATCATCACAGATAATGGATGGCCATTCAAGAATCAAGAGGTTGATGAACTTTGTGAGAGATTGCATATTCAACATAGATACTCAACACCTTATTATCCACAAGGGAATGGCCAAGCAGAGGCCTCAAATAAAACGATATTGAAAATTTTAAAGAAGACTGTGAATGATGCAAGGAAAGATTGGCATGTTCAACTTAATCCTGCACTATGGGCCTACCGAACTAGTATCCGAACACCAACAAGAGTAAAACCATTTGCTCTAGTCTATGGAGCAGAAGCCATTTTGCCACTAGAAGTTGAGATCCCATCATTTAGAGTATCATTGAAAGGTCTCATAATAGATGATGAATACAGAGTTTCCTGACTCCAAGAATTGGAACTTCTTAATGAAAAGAGACAACGAGTAGCTGATCATTTGAAAGCATATCAACAAATGATGTCTCACAGCTATAATCGTAGAGTCAAACCATGTACCTTTCAAGTTGGTGATCTTGTTCTAAAAGAGAACCCATGCAATCAACAAGACAAAGAGAAGAAAGAAAAGTTTGAACCTAATTGGCTGGGTCCGTATGTGGTCATAGCAGTATACGGTTCAGGAGCATACAAGTTGTCAATGCCAGAAGGGGACCTATTTGATGAACCCATCAACAACATGCACCTGAAAAAGTATTATGTCTGAAGCAGTTATCATCATCTAAAAGTCATGAAGAAATACAAAAACATCAAAAAAAGTCATGAAGAAATACAAAAACATCAGAAAAAGTCATGAAGAAATACAAAAACATTAGAAAAAGTCCTAAAAAAATACAAAAAACATCAGAAAAAGTCCTGAAAAAATGGTTACCGTGGTGAAAACCTAGAAAACAAGTATCTTGGTAGCGATAAAAAAAAAATTGGAAAAATGCAATAAAAATGAATAGTGAAAATCTGGCAAACATACACTATTTGTAGCTCTTCATCTATTAGTTCATGTTCTGTATTTGGATTCTCAGCCTTCATTTCATGCATCTTTCCATCATCTTAGGGTCGTACCAGCATCATGTTGCCATCATTTTTCTAAAGCGATAACGTCTTACCATGGCTTGATTATTGTACATATCCATTTCAGTAGGTTGTGTCAAATACTGGGGGAAAACATTGACATACTCGGGGGAAACCAACTTTCAAGTTTCACAGAAATAGCTAGAAAATGACATTCAATCTAATCATGTGAACAAACAATCAAATCACATGAACAACTATCCAACCATTGATCCATATCACAATGGTTTTTTAGCAAAATACCATATCATGACTCATATTTGGATGATCTAAAATCTGAATAATGATTGGAATATTAGTTTTACATTTTGAACAATGGTTGTTTGATTTTTTGATATCATCTCTTTGGATCACACTCAATGATGTACTAAACTAGAGTGGCAAGGAAGGAGGATGATTTTTCTTTGTCTACTATCTTGAGGTTAACTATCGATTTTGTGCAAATATGTTGTGAGACATGATTTCCAAAACATATAATTGACGACAGTTCCACATTTGCATAAGAAGGTGGTTAGTCTTTGTCTGTTTATGTAAGAACTGCTCAGGTCATCTCGGTTTGATTATACCTCGATGCTTGTGTTTGCTTGCTATATCAAAAATCATGAAAGTTGTACTCAGGTCATCATTGGTGCTAATCTCCCCTCTAATGCTTGGACATACTTCCAAAATTTTATAAGGCTCTATGATGATTCAAGAAAGCTACCCGAAGGCTCAACAAACAGTTGGTTTTATTTAGTTGCATTTCATTTAGATCAATGTATATATTTGCATACTGGATTCACATTAGAGTTTTAAACAAGGATGAACTGACACATCAACAGTTGTCATGTATCTTTAGACTATTTGTGGAGGGTGCTGCCACAATAATGGGTTACACTTTTTGGGACATCCTGATTTTTGCCTGAAATCACATATTTTTAGAAAATACAATGATTTATGACTTTAAAGGTTCCATTTAAATTATTTTAATTAAAGAGGGATTGATCAAACCCCCTTAGATCAAACCCCCTTGGATAGAACCTTGTTAGATTTAAACCATACCTATAATCAAGTCTCCTCTACACCTATCAAAATGTTGATAAAAAACCACTTTTGATTTACCTTTTGGGTGATCAAATGAATTCATTTAAAATTTATGTTTTGTAAGCCTGCAGCCCTTATTATAAGCTTCCAAAAAAGTATAATTTTAAATATGTTTAATTTGATTATTATATTTATTTTTTATTTATTGTGAATGTAGGATTTTCAATGAACATCAAGTTCTTTATTTCACACATATGAAAAAATAGAAAAATAGAAAAAAAAATTCTAAAAAATACATGTACACTAGGTATTGATGTCTTTTTTCCAACAAAAAAAGAATAAGTTAATTCAAATGAATACAAAAAAGGTTATGCGGGCCGAAGTACACCTTTGTCCAAATTATAATTATGCTGACTTGGAAAATTAATTAAAAGAAATATATGTAACAAAAAATTATGAAAAAATATCCATTCCCTAGATATTGGTGTGAAAAAATTGTATTTTAAAAATTAGAATTGTATCCTATCTATAAAAAAAGTTACGTGGGCTGAAGTAAACATCACTTTTTAAAAATCCTGATTAGTAGAAAAAATAAGTTATTAAAAATTACATAAAATGATTCATAATTTTTTATTTTTATTTTTTAAAATATAATTAGAATCTACACAAAACATCTAACAAATAACTAATTTGATTCATCTTCAAAACCTTAATGGTTTAGCTGCTATAGGTGTAAGAAAGTGAAAGTCTGGCAAAAAACCCTAATTTTAATGTCAAATTTGGCCAAAAACTGTAACCCATTATCGTGGGATCACCCTGGAGGACATTTGGACATTTGTTTCATCCTCATTTCATTATCATTTCATCTAGGACTTGTGCATATCATATAGTTTAGCATTTATCATTTAGGCCCTTTCTCATTATTATTTCATTTTTCATATCGGTTCATTGCATATCATTGATCATTTTCATTTTCATCATTTTTGTTTCGTTCTCATCTCATATCATTTAGTTTCATATCACTTTCATTATCATCTCATCCATCATTTTCATGTCCATGTCATTTTCATTTTACATCGTTGTTTTCCATTTTCCATCTCCATTACATTTTCATCTTATCATTACATTTTACATATCATCTCATTACATTTCATCATCTCATATCATTTCATTTCACTTTATCATATCATTACATTTTATCATTCCATCTCATTACATTTTATATCATATCATTATTTAATCATTTTTTTTCATATTCATCATGTCATGTTCTCATCATTATCATTTTCATATCCTTATTATTCATATAATTATCATTTATCATTTATCATCTCATTTAATTACATTTCATTTCATATTATTTCATTTCATCATTTCATATCATTACATTTCATTTCATTCCATCTCATTTCATTTTATCAACTCATCAATCTTTATTGTATTCATTACATTTCATATCATACATTTCATCATTATTAATTCTTTCATACCATTTATCATTTGCATCTTTTTATCATTTTTCATATATACAACATTTGATTCATATCATTTCTTAAACATATTACATATTCATCATGCATTTCATAAACAAAACATCACATCATCATCATTTATAGCATTTGAAAAATTCAAAAACACAAATTTCCTATATTACATTTCACATCATTTGGAAACCATATGTTTTCATAACAATTCATATCATATATCATATCATCTTAACACGTTGCATTTTTACCATCATCATCCACCTACATGAGATCATTAGTACACATCATATTGTACATCATCATATCACATCATCCTGTGACTCATGTTAGTCAGTAAATCATCAAAACTATATATCAAAGTCCATATCACATAAACAAGGAACTAAATATATATCCATCTCATATCATCATATCCAATACATCATCAAAACTCATCGCCGCTACATATCATCGCTCATAAAAAATACATACAAATTTCCAAAAGTCCAATGACACTAAAAAGTCTAGAAAGATACATGAGATATGATCAAAAAAATCAATATACATGTTCCAAGAATATGAGATACATCAAATCAATCCTACATCAATGGCTCAAGGCTGGCTGGTAGACCCTCCTAATGGAGCTGGTCTTGCGGATGGTGGCCTACCACTGGTCCCTACATCCGGATCTTGTCGAGGCCCGGTAACCCCCAGACTCTATGTGCCTATCCATGTCCTACTCTTGGTCCTACTATGGGACCATGGGAAAGGCTCTCTATGCTCAGGAGGACATAACTCATCATATTAGACTTGATAATACTCTACCTCTCTAGCCATCTCAAAGCCCTCTACAATGGCCTCTCATAATGATGCACTCTCCATGGTGCCCATGAGTCTCTGTGTAACGCCCTCAGCCTCTACTTCCCTCTGTCTAAATGCATCCCTCTCTGTAATCAACTAGGATACCTATGGATCTGGGGTAGGAGGATGTGCCTGTGCCTGTTCCATACTATGTGACTATGCTTGGGACTGTGCTAGTTGTGCCTATAGCTGTGCAACTGCGCCTACTATCCTTGCAATGTCTGCACCTGGGCCTATAGAGTATCTATCTGTCCCTGCTAAGAGGTGGAGGCAACCCTGATCACTATCCTCTGCTCAATCCTAGTCCTCAGCCTCTGCATGATCTGAACACCGCTCAAAATGTCTGGCCTCAATCTCACTAGCACCTGCCCCTCATCTCTGTTGTCATCTCCATCACTCCCATCTGAGCTCTCCTCCTCTCCACTCACCTCATCCTCTCCCCCAACTGTTGCCTTCTCACCACCTACCACATCCTCCTGTCTCCCTGCACCTCATTGTGGTACCACCAAAATGGGTGTTGGCTCATCGAGACATCTCAACCGTGGAAATGGATTTGTATGATAATAAACATAGTACTCCTCAGACATCCCAGCATCAACAATATCTCGCCTATCATCCCATGCCTCGAGCGCTAAAGCAATATACTATGTATAGGCTATCTAATATGAAATACCAAGTCCCCATAATACCTCATCCTTGCTCCGCGCATAGTGAGAAACACCCTGGGGCATACCCTGTGTGAATCCAAACTATCGCTACACCTGCAATTCTAAAAACCTCTCAATGATGAAGGGGGTCCTCCCTATAAAAAATCGGGGCATGCATATGAACGACATCTCTAAATGATCTGTATCGCATGGATCGTAATCTAGGTATGGCCATCATATCACTACATCCATATCATCAAGGCACCGTGTCTAGTAATCCAACTTTCCCAACTTGGGCTGGACAAGGAACATTGAATATGCATATACATAAGGTCTGCCTGGTGACCTCACTCTGGGATAGGCTAGTCTCATCATGACAATATGCTCCCATGCCCAGATCTAGAGTAGTGTAACGCCACATGATATACTAGACAAACCTTTGTAAACCACTTGATGTAGGTCATGATATAGGTGAGCCAACATATAGCTCACCTAGGCGTATCTTCATGGTTGTACTAGCATCTTCTCAAGGATCCTCCCCCATCCCACTGATATTCCCTTTGACCGATGATCTGAACAAAGGAGACCTCCAATGGATGCACCAAAAACTACAGGAAAGGTTGGATATCCCCTAAAGTCAGCCCATGGCACCCAGTACCCTGCTATTTGCGTGTCACCATATACTCTCCTTAGCACATTTGTCCCACCTAGCTCCTTGTGATCATAGAACACAAGGGCACCTACCACTGGAATACCTAATATCCTGTAAACATCCTTAGGAGTCACAGTCACCTCACCCATTGACAAATGAAAGGTGTTGTGCTTCGAATGCCACCTCTCTGCTAGCATGATCAATAGTCCCTTGTTGACCCAAATTAGAGGCATAGCCAACAACGATCTCAATCCACATGCCCCTATCAACACTATATCATCTGGTGTCAACTCGGGTATCCTATTCCACCCCACCGAGTGATGCTCCCTAATCTGGAGGTTTTTGAAAACCTCCTATTTTCAGTTATTACAAAGACAATCAATCAACATCATATCAATGATTCAATCTCAATCAAGCAAATCAATCAGACTCATGTCTCTCTATCAATGACCCATATCAGTAACACATACTTATCAGACTCATATCAAGTGACCCATATCAAGTGTTCTATCTAGGCAATTCATATCATACAATCAATGCACAATCTATCTATCTGAATATCACATCAATCTGCTCTATCATCAATTACTATTTGTTTTCTTTTTCAAGAAGCCAAATTTATCAACAATCAAAACATCTTATTTTTATTTTTGACACAAATGCAAATATGTTTTCAATCAATCATTTACTATTTATTTTTCTATCGTAGAAAGAAAATTTATCAGAAGTCATATCAATCATCTACTCTTTGTTTTTTGTTTAGGGGAGACAAAGTTATCAGTTATCTACTCTTTGATTTCTTTTTTTAGAAACAAAGTTATCAATTATTTATCAGATTTTCCATCCATATCAACATGATGATAAGACAATTTCTCTATCTATTGACCAAGGAAGCAATATACATCTACGGCCTCTATGCACTAAAAATCATATGCACTATTCTATATCCTGGATGCACTAAAACTGAGATGTGCCATTCTTTTCCCTAGAAGTGCTCAATCATTTCCTCTATGCGCTATTTCCCTAAAAGTGCTAAAACTCTAATCAAAAGTGCCACTCTATTCCCTAGATGCGCAACAACCCTTAATGCGTTAAACTATTTCCTAGATGCGCTAAAAACCTAATTTTCCTACAACATCCTATAAGTGCTACTCTTTCTATCAAATGTCCTAAATTGGTTTCTACAGTGAACATGCAAAAAACATCCTATAAGCGCTTAAAAAAAAATTGAAAGTGCTAAAACATTCCTAGAAGGGCTAAAATGACATGTTTATGCTTAAATCCATAGGAAAAATATGAAAAATTTCAATGCAAAAGTGGTTCGGTGGGCCTGCTCGAATCTATGTCTATGGTACGAAATCTCCATCTTGCCAGGTCACTATCAGCACACAAGGTTTCTCAAAGTCAAAAGGTGAAAATGACTTGTCCTTTTCTTCCCTTTTACCTTTTAAAGTTCAAACAAAGGTGAGTTTTGGTGGCATGTTATTTTATTTTTATCTTTTTATCTAACTTTAACCTTCTTTTCAAACTGGGGCATCCTAATATATCATTTTTCGAGAGCTAAATCACTAAATTCACATCATAATCAAAATGTCATCATCACCCCAAATTTTTCAAACATTCTCAACAAATCATCTCATCATCAGTGATTTACCTCCCGAGGGGGCATCACTAATACCAGCAACATCTTTCAGTCAGAAACATATTAGAGTAAGTTTAGGGGCATATTTTTCAAAAAAGGGGCAAAGTCAAACACAACAAATTTCAAAAGCAGGAATATTTTCTTTGAAGCAATGCTTTTCAGACATCACTTCAAAGAGAGGCAAAATGTAGATGCATAAAATTGGTCATATCTAATTAATCCTGGCATTTAATTAAATAATTATTATTTAATTAATTTCTCCAAAGTCTTCTACATATGATTAAATTTAATTAATTTTACTATATTGTTCATTCAATTTATTCTTCTATCATGATTAAATAAATTGATTTTTATTTAATTATTTCACATTCATATGTCCACTTGATTAATTAAATAAATACACTTTATTTATTTAATTAATTATCACTTTTTGAATTTAATTAAGTCTTTTTTATTTAATCAAATTTAAATATTTCTTTTCAAATCTTTCTTCTAATTAATTAAATATCTTATTTAATTAATTTCATTTACATACCATTTCTTTAAAATTTTAATTAAATATCTTTATTTAATTGAATATCTTCCATATCTTTTTAGAATCATAATTAAATATTCTATTTAATTATGAAATATACTATTATTCTTCAAATCTGGGGTAAATATTCTATTTTAAGAAAAAAACCTTTGTGTCACCCATAAATGAATAATTGAATTTAATAATTCATTATTTATCTTCTTCAAAATCTTTCCATAATCTCACAAAAAGATGATTTTTTACTATTCATCTTTATCATCTTATCTTACCTCTTTTTCAGAAAAGAAAAAAAATCTTGCTTTCTGCTTTCTTCTATTTTTCTTCAGTCTTGTCCATCTTTGACCATTTGATCTACTAGAAATTTTCACAATCGTTGATAATATCAACCAATCAAAAGCTTTTGAAAAACTCTATAAATAGCACTACCAATCCAAGCAATGGGGACAACACACAACAAATGAATTAGAGATTAATTGCATTCTAGCATTATAACGTTCTAACATTCTCATTATAGCTTTATTATTCATAGCATCATCATAATCTTTCATTTTAGAAATCATGTCTTAGCATTACATGCATTTCATATTCAATCTCGTTCTCTAGGAAGACTATTCGTTGAGCCTACCATACAATTTGAGAGCCAGCTGGAATCAATGAAAATATTGGAGATAAAGGATGATAGGATGACATCGATAACAAGATACTGAGTTTGCAATATTTATTATTTTAATATTCTATTTTGATATAATGTCTTATTGGTGTGTTTGATTCATTTGTTTGTATATATTTAACATGCATAAAATCAACCACATAGTAATATCTCTACCTTTGACAAGAAACTTGACACATTGCTGATAAGTCGAGGCTACAACTTTTAGGGCATGGATCCATGGTCAACCAAGAAAGATGTTATAGGGAAGATCAAGGTCTAACACTTGGCACATGTAGTTTCTACAATGAGAGGTCCCATGTGGATGGGTAGTGCAATGATTCCTTGTGTTACCAGTTCTTGGTCACCATATGCTCTGATGGTGGTACTCTTTTCTTTTTCAATGGTATCCTATGAATAGCCCAAATTTTTGATTAGCTGAAGGGTGAAAATGTTCAATCCCACAACTCCATCTACTAGGACTCTTTTGACCTTTTTTTTATAAATGATAACCTCAAGGTGTAAAGCAAAGTTATGATATGACTGGGATAGTAGGTGATGAGACCATAAATTGTCTCATATTTTATCAAAGAAAATCATCTATTTCTTCCTAATGCATTAGTGTTAAAGTGGATTTGAGTAATGATTGAAGTTATTTAGTTATTTAAGGTAGAATGAAAAGCGAATATTTGATTTATTTTTAGTAATTAAACATGATCAAAATTTCCTCTAATATGTCTCCATGAAGTGTTTAAGATGATATAATGCAGATAAATGAGTTATTAAATAACTCATGGTAAGAAGAAGCTTCATAGACACTTGCAATGGAGAGCTCTAGACACTTGAAGCAGTTAACTCCTGAAAGCTTTAGAAGGATTTGAAGAAATAATGAGAAGATAGAGAAGAATCCTAGAATACTCCTACATTCATGCAAAATCATGGAGCATCATTCATTTTTAAATTAATGGGATGAGTATTTGTTTCATGTTGAGTTTTACGATCTCTCACAGTTATTAAATTTCATGCTTCGTTCTTCCACCAAAGATAACTCAAGTTACCACATCACTCAAATGACGTTGCATGATTATAGCATGTTATTCATGCCAAGGATAAAATATTTGGTCGAATAAATTGAAGAATAATTCCTTCATTCACATTCAACACTTGAAGACTTCCCTAAAATCAAGTGTCCATAAATTTTCAAAAACATAGTCTTAGTAAAATAGCCATATCTCCCTCATTTCTGAACAAAATTCAAAAATTCAAAATGATCTGGAAAGTATATTTGAAGGGATTAAAACTCTTTTGAGTATTTGGCATGATTTACATTATGAAAGGAATAGTACGTGACAGAAAATGATTGAGACAAAAGTGGTGTGATGGAGGACAATAGATTCAGTTTTTAGAGTTTTGTAAACAACCCCTCAAAAATAGGATCTTGCATCCACATTCTTGGTGGATTGGTTGGATAGATATATAATATGAATTCTATAAATACAATGTAATCATTTTATCAAAAGGTGGGGATTAGAAAGACTTGTTTTAGCCTAAGAAAATAGGATAGTTTTAGTTTCATTTCCAACAATGTATTTCGAACTTTCTAGAGTAAATTTGAATGCAATCAAGCTTTTCATTTCCACCAAGTGTCAAGAAGTTTAGCATTTTTAATTCTTGCAAGTGTTCCTTAGATTAGTTACCTTTCATGCAAATAGGATTTATTTATGCAAGTAGAATAGATTGTCAAACAAGTTTTCTACATTCTCTTTTCCATACAACCATGTACACTGCCTTGGGTTGATAAATTAAATGATGAGGATTACAATGGGCCCATCATTTTTGGTGTCATTTCCAGGGATAGGTGTCATTAGGGAAGGGAGAAAATTAGTTTGAAATCCTTTTACATTTAGAAGTTCCTCAAGAAATATTTGTCTCTCAAAACCCCACCAAAATACCAGTTCTAAAGAGAAACCCCCCTATTTATTTCAAAATATCCTTAGTTGGAGGACCATCACTCCAAGTATTAGCAAAGGATGTTTGTTTAAGGAAAGAATTGATGGATTATTTCTTGCAAGAGGTGGAGAATACAATGAAGAGATATTATCTTCATTACAAAAGCTTGCAAAAAAGAGACTTATTTGGAGACCTTAAAAGTCCAAGAATGGTTGCCCACTCAAATTTTTAAAGTCAAAGGAGGGCTTCCCAATCAAATATTTGAAGAACAAGGAGTTGTTTCCAGTCATGCATGCAATAGATAAGAAGGATTGTGAGATCTCTCCAATCAACACATGTATTTACTAGAATCAAAAATCATGGAGAAGGTTTCCACTTCAAGGGAAGGAGAAGCAATGAGTTTCAATTTTTTTGTCATCTTCTTTTCATTCTCTTCTCTCAAAAAATTGAATGCATGGAAACATATTTTGAGAAAGGGAATATATTTTTAAGAACGAGTTAATGGTTGTGTGTAACCTCTCTACATCATTAAGTAGAGTAGGTTAGGGTATGTTTTATTTTTGTAAATAAGTGATTTGAACATGCTATTTCCTCTTCTCTAAAGTTGTAAGCATGTACTTTTCTGTACAAGTTTCTGCTCTAAAAACTTGTAGAAGATATTTCTATGACTGGTTATTGCAGCAAAAATAATGATAAAGCAATCTAAGTTGGTATTCAATGTAAAAGATCAGGTTGCAGCTCTCAAAAGTTGAATAAATTCTTTGCATGTAGCATGGAGAAAGTGAACTACAACTCATGCATGATAGTTGCATGGAAAAATAAGATAAAATCAGGTATTTACTTTATTATTTTACTCTTATTCAACTTAAAGTTCTTTCATTTTACTCAATCCACTCAAAAGAAGAAGCAGAAGAAGAAAAAGTACCTAAAAGCATATCTTAAGGATTATGGACTGTTCAGGAGCTGTTTGGAGCTGAAAAAAACATCTAAAAGAAATTCTAAATATTTAAGGAGCAATTTGAACCTATCTAGAGCTATTTTGGAGTTTTCCAACAGCTATCAGGAGCTATCAGGAACTATTAGGAGCTATCAAGAACTATCAAGAGTTGTCAAGAGCTATCAGGAGCTACTCAAAGAAACTACTAAAAAAAATGAATTTATTGAATTTGAAGGCTCATGATGAGTTTCAGAGGGACCTACAACATTTTATGTGTGGGGGAAATGATGAGACCATAAATTTATCTTATTTTATCAAATAAAATCATCTATTTCTTCCTAATGCATTAGTGTTAAAGTGGATTTGAGTAAAGATTGAATGTTCTTTAGTTGTTTAAGGTAGAATGAAAAGAGAATATTTGATTTATTTTTAGTAATTAAATGTGATCAAAATTGCCTCTAATATGTCTCCATGAAGTTTTTAAGATGATAAAATGTAGATAAATGAGTTATTAAATAACTCATGGTAAGAAGAAGCTTCATAGACACTTGCAATAGAGAGCTCTAGACACTTGAAGAAGTTAACTCTTGAAAGATTTAGAAGGCTTTGAAGAAATAATGAGAAGATAAAGAAGACTCCAAACACACTCCTATAGTCATGCAAAATCATGGAGCATCATTCATTCCTAAATTAATGGGATGATTATTTGTTTCATGTTGATTTTTAAGATCTCTCACAGTTATTAAATTTCATGTTTCCTTCTTCCATCAAAGATAAATCAAGTTACCACATCACTCAAATGTTGTTGCATGATTATAGCATGTTATTCATTCCAAGGATCAATGATTTGGATGACTAAATTGAAGAATAATTCCTTCATTCACATTCAACACTTGAAGACTTCCTTAACATCAGGCGCCCAAAAATTGTCAAAAATGTAGTCTCAATAAAACAACCATATCTCCCTCGTTTCTCAACAAAATTCAAAAATTCAAAATGATCTAAAAAGTATATTTTAAGGGATTAAAAATATTTTGATAATTTGGCATGATTTTTATCAAGGAAGGAGTAGTATGTGACATAAAATGATTGAGATAAAAGTGGCGCAATGGAGGACATAAAATTTAGTTTTTTAGAGCTTTGTAAACAACCCCTCAAAAATAGGATCTTGGATCCATATTCTTAGTGGATTGGTTGGATAGATATGGAATATGAATTCTATAAATACAATTTAATAATTTGATCAAAATGGGGGGACTAGAAAGACTTGTTTTAGCTTGAGGAAATAGGATAGTTTTAGTTTCATTTCCAACAATGTATTTGCAACTTTCTAGAGTAAATTTGAATTCAATCAAGATTTTCATTTCCAAAAAGTGTCAAGTAGTTTAGCCTTGTTTATTCTTGCAAGTGTTGCTTAGATTAGTTTCCTTTCATGCAACTTTCCTTTCATGCAAATAGGATTTATTTCTACAAGTAGAATAGACTATCAATCAAGTTTTCTACATTCTCTTTTGCATACAACCATGGACACTGCCTTGGATTGATGAAATAAATGTGTATTACAATGACCCCATTAGTAGGTTTTTCTCTGAAAAGGTGAGAATATGATTAGTGATATTCCCTACCATATCTTGAAATTGATTGGTATCAGTATCCTTGGGAATGGATGAATCTAACAAAGCTTTCTCTAAGATTTCCCTATGTGTAGGTGATAGCCTTAAAAGTTGTAAGATTGATATTTGTATGGGGGTTATTTTAAGCTACTCTGAAAGATTGTACTTGTTGGTACTTGTAGTTGGCTAAGTAGGTTGTGCCCTAGATTGATGTGGGACTCCTTGAACGGTAATTTTTTCATGTCATGTGGTGACTCCATATTCTGCACTAGTTGCTTTGATGGTGGCAACAGTGATGACGCTATCGCAAGAAGTGATGACATTGGAATAGGTATATTGTACATTTGTGTAATCCTTAATTTTGTTGTTGTTGTTCAAATTTTAATGATCTGACATAGGGTTCTTGTATATCTTAAGATCCTAGATTCCTATTGGTACTTCAATAGATATGGTGTTGTTCTCTATGAGGTCTTGGATGATATTTTTGAGCCTCATGTAGTTTGTTGTTCTATGTCCTTTGATTTTGTTGAAGTCATAGAGATCGTTTGCATTGTACCAAGATGGTTTCTCTTGTGGTTCTTGGTAGTTTTCAAAGTTAGGAAGTGTTATTAGGTTTGACTCTACCAACATCTTCATGATGGTTTTGATAGGTTCAGATAACTATGTGTACTTGTTTTTAGGATAGTTGTTCTTGTTGGTGGTTCACCTTTGTTGCATGTGGGTGTTACAGATCTGATTGTTCTGAGGAGGTTTTGTTTGTTGCACCATCAGTTTAATGTTAGCAATGTGATTGTTGTTTGGCCTAGGATCACTTAGGACTACCTTATCATCTACCACACCATCATTTGTGACATTCTTGTTCTTAGCCCAGACACAAGGCTTGTCATTTGAACTAGGTGATGGGTGGTTATGTTTGTAAGCTTGAGTATATCCTTGTGAGATTAGGGCTCTCTCAATGTTAAGGGATCTAGGGAAAATATCATCATATGATTTGATGCACTGCATTTTTAAGTGGAAAGATAGATCTGGGTTTAGATTTTTCATGATGATTTCCACTTGTTCATCAACAATAGGCCACTTGCTCTTACTAGCTCTTTGTCTCCACCATTGCAAGAAATTAGTGAAAGATTCTCCTTTATTTTGTTTGAGAGTGTATAATTCTTCTAGACTCACGTCCATGTCAAGATTAAATGAGAAGTGATTGATGAATTTATTAGAGATTTATTAGAAAGTTTTTATGTTGGGAGGTAGACAAGAAAACCAATCCATAGCAAGACTTGTTAAAATTTGAGGGAAGAGGCACATTAGATAAGAATAATTGTACACCACCTCCATACTCATGACGTAGAATTCTTTGACATGGTATACATTGCTTCCTCTCGCTTTTTATTTATCTAATTTTGGAGTTTCAAAGCCAGGAGGGAATCATACCATTTTGATATTTCAATCAAATGGATAGAGACATAGATTCTATGTATGGGGTTTATATGTCTTTCCCATTTGAAGATCCTACATTTCTTGTGATACCTCCCTAAATTGTGATGCTAGATCATTGTGCAAGTTTGGTGGAGGAACATATGGTGGGATGACAGATGAGTTATATGTGGGATTTTTATATGATAAGGTGTTATATGGGGTGTATGGTGGTGTGAGATTCTATGAGGGTGATTGTGGTGTTAATGTATATGTTCCTAATGTGTTTGTATTAACGATGTTCTGTTGAGGATTATAGTAGGAACCTTGTTGTTGCATGATAAATTGTTGTTGTCGAACATATTTTTGGGCTTGTTGGGCTACTAGGGATGCTTGTTGTTGTTCGACCACTAAGGCAGCTTGTTGAGTTTTCTTTTGTTATTGTGCTACTAAGGCTGTTTGATGAGCTTGATGTTGTTGTTGTGCTAAGGCTTCTTGTTGAGCTTGATTTTGTTGTTGTGCTACGGTTTCTTGTTGAGCTTGATGTTTTTGTTGTTGTGCTACTTGTTGTGTTGCTAAGGCTAATTTTTTTTGTTGTTGTTGTTGTTGATGTTGGGCTGCTAGGGCTCCTTGTTGTTGTTGTTGTTGTTGGGATGCTAGGGCTACTTGTTGTTTTTACTACTATTGGATGGCTTGTTGACAAGCTTGTTATGCTTGATGTACAAATAGGGCATTCACTTCCAATGTAGGATCAGGTGGTTGTTGGGATATCTAAGATGGATTGTAAGTGTTGATATCTTAGTGGTTAGTGGATTGCTGATGAGGGGTGAAGGATTCCCTTGGTTTAATATCCCTTGTAAGATGGTAGATGGAGGTAGAGGAATCTAAGATTGAGGTCCCAATTGATTTTTCATGATAAAGGGGACCATGGGGAATGATGCTCAGATGATGCCATTATATTTTGCAATGGTAATGACATATTAGGACCTATGAGTACATGGTTTTAAAATATTTCCTTGTCACATGTCTTGAGGATCTCCTTGTCCTAGAGATGTAAATAAGGAATTTCCTGGGTTGATGGGATTCATGACCAAGGGTTTATTTTGAGATGAATTGATATCAGATGGGATGGATGTGCTTTGTGAAACCAATGGTACGAATAAACCAATTGGAGGATTGGATAGAGATGTCCCCATCTGTGTTAAAGTTTGACTTTGTGGTATGGTATTGACATGCCCTTGTTTTTTGTTTTGAGATACTTGGTCTAGACTGATTTGTGTGATGGTGGGAACACTTGTGGTACTCATGGATATGGATGAAGAGGGGTGTCCTTGATATGTAGAAGTGGTTGTGGAGTAATTAAGTTCAAGAAGTATGTATGGTTGTTTAGGATCTTCAGGACTGGGAGGAGCATCAAAGGTAGGTTTCCAAGTGGTTGTTGGAGGTGGGGGATTAGTGACAAGGGTACCCACAAGTGTATTACTTTCAAGTGGAAGAGTTAGACCAAAGTCTTGGGCAAGCCTAGTTGCAAGACTAGGAGTGGATGTTTGATTTAGCCCTAGTGATGGAGTTATGAAGCTTTGTGTCAATATTTGAGCTACATTTTCAAAGGCTTGATGTTCCATGATTTCCTCTTTAGTAAGCCCAAATGGGTTATTTGTAACGTCTTCATTCTCATATGGTCCTAAATGAGATGATGGTTGTTGTGATGGGGTAACTTGATTTCTTGGATCAAATTCTAAAGTATTTGGATCACTTGAGGTAAATGTAACTTTTGTTTTCTCCATGACTTTCTTGTGTTGTGATCTCATCTTTACCATAAATTTTGTGTCACCTACGGGAGATTTGTGTTGTGATTTGTGATATTTGAACTCTCTAGTTGACTCAAATATAGGTAAAAGGGATTCCCTAAGTATTTTAGGAGCAATGATGATAATGAGGGATGAAAAGATGGATGATGTGGAAACTGATCTTTGCAAATGTTTTGGGACAACACTTTTGAATTGAATTTGATGTTTTGATGTTAGGATAAAGGATATTTATGAACTTGGAAATCTTTAGGGTAGACTTGTGACCAAGATAAACTAGCTCAAAAATGATAACTAACTATTCTAAATGCATGGAAAATGATACACTTCACATACAAAATAGCATGTTAGGGTTTTGGGTTGATTGATGTTTAAGTCAAAAAGTGTTGGTGTATCTTTTCAAAATTTGGTGAGGTGAAAGATGAAATTTGATGGAGGGATGAGTGAATTGCTTGAACCAATGTTGACCTTGAGTGAACCTATGTTTTCCAAGACTAGGGTATTGAGAAAAATCTTATATCTCTAAATATTTCAACTGCTAAAAATTTAATGATCACGTGAGAAATTGAAAACGTTGAAAAAGACTAGGATTTTGACAGTAATAGAAGGAATACAAGTTTGGATTGTTCCTTGAAGCACATTTGTAGAATTTTTAGACCAACCTACTTCTGGTTTTGTGATGTTCTAAAAGGTTTTTCTAGAGAGCTTTGGGACTAAGGGTCCTAAGTTTGAAATGACAACTTGTAGACCTTACTTTAGAGATCCTGACTTTGTGTGAGATCATTTAGGAAAAAAGAGTTCAATTTTATGGAGGAAAGGAAGATATTTAAATTTCCATGTAGGTGGTGGTAATATGGGTCTTCCAGCCTCAATATCAGCTTGTTCCTCTTCTTTCTCTAAGATTGTTGTTGTGTTTCTCCACTGGGTAGGTGTTTCTTTCATTTCAAAAGTGAAGCTTCTCAAACTACTAATGAGATCGATTTTTTCTCTGTTAATGAGTTCAAAGCTAGGTTGAATGATAGCACCTTCAATATTAGGTTGTTCAATGGGAGTAATCAATCTCCAAATAGTCATGTGGGGTTCAATTGTGTCAAGTTTATCTTACTTAAGTGTATTGATTTCACC
Source organism: Sequoia sempervirens (assembly GCA_007258455.2). Lineage (NCBI taxonomy): Eukaryota > Viridiplantae > Streptophyta > Pinopsida > Cupressales > Cupressaceae > Sequoia > Sequoia sempervirens. Next base: position 373,203,397 of record VDFB02058242.1, on the reverse strand, counting down.
ACAAACATGTTTCTTTGATTATGTTTTCAAACTAGATGTTTATGTCAAAAACATCATAACTTTTACAATGTACATTTCATGAAAATCAAGAGGTTGGTGCCATAATTGCCTATTTTTTCTTTTGGCAATATGGATTGAGACTTAGTCAAGATATTTAGAAATACCTAAGTATAAATCCTTAGGAAAATTAGTAATATCAAGGCTATTTCAATAGGTATCCATATTTAAGCCAAAGTTTTTGAAATTTTGAGGAAGATAGTGGATATTTGTTTTTGTAAAATTTTGAAACCAAAAAAATTATTAAATTAACTCACAATAATTTACAATCCTAGGTTTGAAATGGCTATACTTGTTGAGTCTCGACTCGAATTTCTCCAAACACTAATACATTGCGAATAGTTAGAGATTTGGTGACACTAGCTCCCCCTTTCTCGGCACACACTTCTTGAGACCACCAAATCTTAAAATACTAAAGATCCTAAGATATTAAGGACTTTTTTGTTTCAAAAATGATTATTACAAATGTGGGGCAGCTTTAGAATGACCCTTCTTGCACCAAGTGTTTTAGTATTTTGGATTCTACTAGTTTAGGGGATACTATGATAAACTCCCTCAAGAGGTCTCACAACCCTTAGAACAAGGGATTTTCACATCATAAAGATACTATGGGAGAGCTATCACATACCATGTCCCATTGATCACTATTTTCATTACAACCACACATTTATATAGTGGTTTAGAAGGACTTGTCTTTAGCCTATTACTGCTTGGGTTGTTCCCTCCTTTCAAAGTGGGGAGGAAGTTCCTCTAAAGATAAATAATAGAAAGGAGGTACATTTGTAGTTGGATCATCCCATTTTGTATAAAACAAGGAGACAAAACACACCACACCTTTTCTCTACACTCGCAAGGGGTTCATTTTTAATCTGAAATGAAAGATGTAAGTGATTTTGCAAGGTGTTAAGGAATTTTTTTGTTTCTCAAGATCATTGAGTGATGTGAGAGAATTGCATACACATCTAGTAACAATGTTGTAAATCAAGACACAACAAAAAACATAAATATTAACACCTCAAAGCAGTGATGAGTTCATTTTATGCACAAAAAGAAATGTTAAGTTGCTTTGTTCAATTTTAAAACCCAAAAGAAGATGATGAAATGAGGGTTCAATTTTAGTCTCATTTGATCATTCTTTTCAAACTGAAATGAAATTTAGTGAGGTCCTAGAGAAAAAAGTAAAAAGCATAAGAAATTGGGTTATGTTTCCTCCAAAGCATCAAACACTTGTTACAATCATAGAATTTCAAGATAAGAAGGCTTTCTTTACTTTATCTCCATGTCATCCAACCTACAAAACCCTATTAATCTAAAAACCAGAACAATGTTAGAAGTGCATTAGTGATTTGACGAATCGAGAAAATTAAAGCACATGTCAAAAAAATGATCATTAAACTTCTTACCAAAGATGGGTGTTGCTACACACAATAGAGTCACTATTTTTCATTTGGGCATTGCTCTAGTGAATTTGGGCATTGCTCTACAAAAAAAATAGAGAGCATGATAGCTTCACAATTTGATCAAGTGTCGCTCTAGTGAAATTGGGTGTCACCATTTGAAATCTTCGATACCTCGATACTATATTAGCGTCACTATTTTTTTAATCGACATTGGTGCATTTAATCAACATTGTGGTTTGAAATGGTGATAGCGGCACTATATGGCGACACACTTCAAAGGCATCACTGTATATCTTTTGGGCATCATTGCATCCTATAAAAAGAAAAACAAATGGAATTTGAGCTAGAAATTGATTAAATTGGCAGTTTTCCCTCCTAGCACTAGAATATCAATAAAGGATTATTGGTATGGGTCAATTATGCTTGATCCATGATGAATCAAAGCATAATTTATCCACTAAACCTCAATCACAAACAAGATCATTCAAATTAAAGATAAACTAAACATTTATTGAAATGAATTATAAATATAAAACATTGAAATGTCTATTCTACCCCACTTGAAACTTATCCCATTTTGGAATTGGTGTCTTATTGATGTGGATCAATGACCCTTTCCCAATCTTGTGATTAGTGAGCTTGTTTCAATCGATTCTATTGAAGAAAATCAATGAAACTGTTGTGATAAATGCATGAAAATATGATTTATGCTAAATTGAACATGATGCAGGCTAAATTAACATGATTTTATGCTAAAATTGATGAAGATATAAAATTGCCAAGCTAAGCTAAGTTAATTTTAAGCTAAAAGATTCAAACCATAATTTATAAACAAGCTAAGATTGATGCATAAAAGCCATTAATGGAAGATTAAAGCTAATATGCAACTAAAAATGAACTAAAATATGCTAAATGTGAGTAAAGTATGAGTGTGAGTGTGATTGAATTAAACAACATAAGTTTGCAATTGAAAGATGGATCCATTTGTCTCTAGATAGTTACCTATTTATAGGAAATCAAATGAGAAATTGAAGGTTGAGATCAAAAAGGTTAATCAACAATCAAGGATGGAGGAAATAGGAGGCATGGATCATGGATTCTCATTAATGGGTGAGAATTCAAGATGATATTTAATCAAGGGTTCTCATTTGTTCCAAACAAACACACTTTTAACTTGCACACATAGGTCAAAGTTAACTTGCTCAAGATGTAACAAGTTTAGCTTGCTCAAGAAGACAAGTGAGAATATTCCCTTTTTTAAATGATTGGAGGACATATAATATTCTTTTTGTAATATTCTCATGGATGAGTAAAAAGGTTAATTTTCAATTTAAAAAAAGTTTAAATTATGCAAAAAGGGGTAAGGAATATTCCATGGGAATTTCTCCTTTTGGAGGAAAATTATATTAATTGTTAATTGAACATGGTTTAAACATACAATTAGGGGTTTAGAAGAATAAAGTGATTTTCATTAAATTAAATGATTTAATGAAAAGGGGGGAAAGGTGAAATGGCATTTAATTAAATAACTTAGGGTTATTTAATTAAATAAGATGACTTAGGGAATTAAATTAAATAATCTAATTTATTTAATTTAATGCGACAAAATGTTAGCATGAAAGGGGGTGAATTGACCCAATTATATTAATTATATTAATAGATGAAAATTATGCAATTAATTAATTAGCTACGCTAATTCAATTAATTAAGAAAAAAGAGGATGGGTTTTAAGAGGAGATGATGTTAGTATACCTGATTCAAGTGTATGATATCATTTAGGACATTTTTTTAGTGTCTATAGTATCTAATGAACATGACTATGTAAGAATAGAAGAAATTATGGAAGAACAAGAAAAATATGAGCAAAATAAGTGGGATGAATAGAATGAAAGGGAAAAAGATGCTCTGGTGATGTCCCCTAGGACACCTAGATATGTACAAAAGAATCATTCAGAAAATAAGATTATTGGAGACAAGACAAAAGGTGTATTAACTAGGAGCAAAACTGTTCCTGAGTTGAATCTGTGTTTATTTTCTAAGATTGAGCCGAAGACTATAAGTGAAGCATGTAAAGATGAACATTGGAATGAAGTAATGAAAGAAGAACTTATGCAGATTGAGAAGAATCAAGCTTGGGAATTATTCCCAAGAATGAAAAATAAAAATATCATTGGATCAAAGTGGGTATTCAAAAATAAGTTGAATGAGAATGGATAAGTTGTTAGAAACAAAGCGAGCCTTGGGTGTAGTTGATAGATCAAACGAATATGGTGTGTAGATTGACGAAAAATTTATATGGATTGAAGCAAGATCCTAGAGCTTGGTATGCAATGTTAGATAGGTATTTAATTTAGTAAGATTTTAACAAAGGTATGATAGGTAGTAGTTTGCACTTTAAGATTGAAAATGACAAAATCTTGATTGTAGTTGTATATGTTGATGATATTATATTTTGAGGAAATTAAAATATGTGCAAGATGTTTGTGGAAGAGATGCAAAAAGAATTTCAAAATGTCTATGTTTGGGGAGATAAATTTATTTATTGGGCTATAGATTAATCAAATAAAGAGAGAACTTTTTATATCACACTCTAAGTATGTGAGAGAGATGTTGAAGAAGTTTGGGATGGATGGTTCCAAACTTGTAAGTACTCCTATGGTGTTTGGTTGCAAATTGGGTAAAGATGATAATTCACTTAAGGCTGATCAAAGAAAGTATCGATCTATGATTGGTGGACTATTATACTTGACTACTATTAGAATAAATATCATGCATTTTGTTTGTCTTCTAGATAAATTTCAAGAAGATCCTAAGGAAACAAATGTTGTTGTTAAAAATAATACTTAGATATTTGAATGACACTCTAGATTATGGATTTTGGTATCCTAAAGATAGTAACTTTACACTCACCGGCTATAAAGATGTTGATTGGGTTGGATGTGTAGATGATAGAAAGAGTACAAGTGGAGGTGAATTCTTTCTTGGATATAGATTGGTGGCATAGTCGAGTAAAAAGTAAGATTTAGTCTCCTTGTCTACTATTGAAGCTGAGTATATTGTTGTTGCATCTTGTTGTACACAAGTTCTATGGATGAAAGATGCATTGAAAGATTACAATGCTATAAGATGATCCCATTTCTATTTTCTATGATAATATAGGTGCATTTAACATTTTTAAGAATCCTATGATGCACTTGAGGATGAAGCATATATCTATCATATATCATTTCTTAAGAGAGAAGGTCATGGAGAATGATGTAAAACTTGAGTGTTTTCTAATGAAGGATCATATTGCTGATATTTTCATGAAGACACTTCCTAAAGATACTTTTGAGTATCTCCAAGAGAAGTTGGGGGTTATTTCCCCTCCTTTCTTCAAGAGATCAATAGAAAATAGAAAATATTAGGTAGTATTAGGTGTTGTCATTGTAAGTATTTTGTTTTCATGTCAAAGGATAGATCACTAGAAAATATTCTTTTTCATTTTACATTGATTTCAAAGGGGGAGAGAAGAAGCATGTGAAAGAAAAATGAGAAGCATATAGGAGATTATCTTCTAAGGGTGAGAAAACAAAAAAATGTATTTAGAGCTAGTATGTTGTCTTTGATGGTTTTTCACATCATGTGTTGCCATCAATGGAAAAGGGGGAGATTGTTGCAAGAATGAAAAAAATGTTGAAAGATTGAAGGTGTTTTCATTGATTACAACCATTCAACTAGTTATCTACTACTTGTTCTTGGTTGTATATGTCAAGGATATTGAGAAAATTGTAATAGAGAGATGTTGCAAGCATTTAGTGGTTGCTCTAGAGTTTGGTCAAAATTTTCTCATGTGGTTGTGCAATTCAGATATGTTCATGATCATTAGTAGATGTTATATTTAGATTTTTGGTTGCTCATTAGTTGTATAGTCCAAGTTGTGTTCACTAGTTGTGAACTATGGTTTTATATGTTTTTGGTTGAGGTTTAGGAGAAATTTTGTTGGTTCGTATTTCTCTTTGGTGAATTCTTTTGAATTTCGGTTCTAGATTTGTGTTTCCCTGATTCCATTGAAGATAGTTTTGACATTTGGAAGATTCATGCTTAATGGTTCTATTTGTTTTACACTGGTTTGGTTGACCTTGTGTGAAATATTAATTTTGGTTATGATGAAGTGTGTTGGATCTTTTTGGGTCCCTTGAAGCATGTGTTTGTGTCATCCTCATTGTAATTCCACCCTAGGATGTTTTGGCACTAACCTAATTTGAATTTGAATTTTGATGGCCAACTTTGGATATGTTTCAAAGTTGAAGATGGTATAAATGCAAGATGAGTTAATGATGAAACATGATACAAGAGAAAATAAATAGAGTGAAAAGAGGAAAGAGAAAGTACATTTTGATGTGTTATTGATTTTATTCCATGAGTGTGTGTGTTGAGAGTGTGGTAGATCAGTGTGAAGTTTCATGTTGAGTTTCTAGATGCAGTGAGTAAAAGGTGAACTCTATCATTCATGCGAGTGTGTAAGTAATTATGGTGAAATCCTTTGTTGCATTGGGATTGTAGTCTTTCTATACAACATGTATTCTTTGTATTCTTTGTATCTCTTTGGAAGTAAGACCTTCATGTTGTTAGCCCTATTAGATATTGAGTCCTTATTTCAGATAGTGAATCCTTATTTCAGAAAGTGAGCCTTGTTTCAAGCAGTGAGCCTTTTGTAATAAGTTTTGATAGTCTCTATAGTGTGAGTTAATCCTCACCATGGTTTTTCCCTTATTGGGGTTTCCATGTAAATATGGTGTTATTGTGTTTATATGTTGGATTTAAGTTACTACATTGACATTTGATGATTAATCATTTGAGTAGTAATAAGTGTTAGTTTTGGTGGTTGAATTAAAAGGCTTAATTCTGTGACAACCGATTCACCCCACTCTCAGTTGTCTTATTCAACATAATCCACTAATCATGGATTTGTACTTGGTTTGATCTATCTTAGGAGATTCATCATTTTTTCTCAATTTACAGCTAGTAACCATGGGTGTACATACTATTTTATGATCCTCCATTCCAAAATTCCTTAACATTTTGATAACATATTTTTACTATGTAATGAATATACCTTATTTTGATTGATTGGTTTTTATCCCAATGAATAAAGTAATCTCCCATCTCCCTAAACAATGAAATTTCAAAATCATTTTGTGTTTCCTCTAGAAACCTTTTACAAATTCCTTCATTTCCTCCAAATATTATGTCATCAATAAATACAACCACAATCAAGATTTGATCTCTCTCAACTTTGAAGTAAAGGTTACTATTTGCAATACCCTTCTGGAATCCTTGCTACAACAAGTACTTGTCCAATCTTCCATACTAGGCTTTAGGAGCTTATCTGAGCCCATATAATTCATTTTTCATCAATAAAAACATGTCAGGATATTTTGATAACTAAAAACCTTGTGAATGTTCAATGTTACCTCTTCTTCTAAATCACCATTAAAAAATGCATAATTTATATCCATTTGATATACTTTGAAGTTTGTATGTGCTACAAAATCCAAAAACATCCTAATAGCCTCCAATGTAGCTACTAGAGAAAAAATATCTTCAAAATCTATTCCTTCCACTTCTGAGTATCCTTTACACACAAGTCTACCCTTGTTTCTTATAACTTCTCCATTCTCATTCAATTTGTTCCTAGAAACAATTTTCATCACATTCTTGTTTTATATTCTTGGGACCAATTCCCATATCTGATTCTTCTCAATCTTCCTCAATTCTTCTTCCATAGATTAGACCCAGATTTCATCCTTGCATTCTTTAGTAATTATTTTAGGTTCTATCTTAGAAAGTAAACAAAAGTTTACATGTTCCTCTTCCATAGAATCTTTTCTTCTTATCATCACACATCTTCTTTTCTCTCCAATTATTTTTTCCTCATAATGACTATTCTATACATACTTAGGACTCACATGATTCTTTTCTGGAGCTTCTTCCTCTTTCACTAATATCTCTTTTTCCTCTTCTTCTTTTTCTTCTTCTATACAAAGGGGTTCATCAAATTCATATCATTCTATCTACACCAAGTTGTGAAGTGATTCTTCATCCACTTTGACATTCAAACATTCAACTATCTTCTTTAGCCTTTTGTTGTAGCACCTATATGCCTTGATCTTTTTAGAATATCCAAGGAAAATTCCTTCATATAATATAGCATTAAAGTTTCCTAAGTTTTCTTCATTCCTTTTGATATAACATTTTCTTCCAAACACTCTAAAATATTTTGCAGGAGTTTTTCCATACCATGGATCATATGGGGTCTTTGAAATGTTCACTCTTTCTTTACTTCTATTGAGAATGTAAACTATGATATGAATATCTTCTCTCCATTAGACATCTATTAGATTTCCTTCCTTCAACATGCTTCTTGCTACCTCTTGAATTGTCTTATTCTTCATTTCCACAACTCCATTCTATTGCAGAGTCCTAGGAGATGATAAGTGTCTTTATATATCATGATCCTCACCAAAACTATTAAACTCATTAGAGGTAATCTCACCACCTCTTTCATACCTTAAACACTATATTTTCAGGTCCATTTAATTCTCAACCATAGATTTAAAATCTTTAAACTTATCTATAGCTTCTAGTTTTTCTTTGAGAAAGGTCAACCAAGTCATTCTAGATTAATCATCTATTAACAACATAAAATACTTGTCACCTTAAGAGCTTATTGTTCTAGTTGATCCAAATATGTATTAATGCACCAATTCCAAAGGTCCAATAGTAGAGTATTCCTTATTTTTGAACCTCTTCATTGTCTATTTTCCAAACTAGCACTCGGGTGCTGTCATAATAGTGGTTTACAATTCCTGAGAGGAATGAATTTTAGCTAAAATCACATATTTTTAGAAAATATAATGATTTAAGCCTTAAAAAGTTCCATTTTAAGGATTCCAATTGAAGAGGGTTTGATCAAATCACCTTAGATCAAACCCCCTTGGATAGAACCTCGCTAGTTTTAAACCATACCTATAAATGCATCTCCTTTACACCTATCAAAATGCTGATAAAAAATCACGTTTGATTTAGATTTTGGGGGATCAAATGAATTCATTTAAAATTTATTTCAAATGATTATGGTATTGCTTAGAACAAGCTATCCAATGAATATAATTTTAATATGTTTTGGTTTTGTTATGTATTTGTTTTTAAGTTTTATTAAACATAGGTTTTTCATCGAAAATGAATTTCTTTGTTCTTCACATGTGGAAAAATAGAAGATTATCAAAAAAAAATTGAAAAATATGAGTGCACCAGATATTGAAGTCCTTGATCCAACAAAAAAAATTAAATTAAATTTTGACATATACATAAAAAGTTACGCAAGTATACGGTGTGCGTCACTTTTTAAAAATGTTGTTTTCTGAAAAAAATCTATTTTCATGGGAGATGGAAAAAGAAGTATAATTTGATTCCAAAAATTTTGAAAAAATAATTTTTAGAATCTACAGACAATTTTATGAGACTCTAGTTTGCACCATCTTCAAATTCCTCATAGTTTAGCCGCTATAGGTGCCCGAATGTGAAGATTTAGTTAAAAATAATAATTTCAGTGTCTAGCCAAAAATTGTAAACCACTATTATGGGATCACCCACTCTTTACAAATTTATTTGATAGGATTTGTGATCCATGACATGCCTCTCACAACATGAGTGGATTTAATTTTCAATATGCTATCAAAATTGATATGACACATTATTTTGTGTCATAGCCAACTTTCATTGATTTAATTCATAAAGCACTTACCACCAACACCTTTGAGCTGATAAACATACCTTTCTATCCGCATTCCTATAGCAACCAATGTTCCAAAGATTCCTTTTCTAATTTCACAACCAACATCCTAAAATACTAGATTGTATCCTCTACTACAAATTTTTCCTATAGTGAGAAAATTAAGCTAGAGACCCTTGACATAAAGAACATCATCTACCTTATTATTTCCAAAAAAAAAAATTGAACCTTTTCCAAAGATCTTAGCAAATTTGTCATTACCAAACTTAACAAGACCACCATCATACCTCTTAAATTTAACAAGCTTACTCTTATCTCCTATCATTTTATTTAAGCATCCACCATTTATTATCAAGTAGTTTCTCTCATCTCTTCATGAAAGGAAGTCAATACAATTCCTTCAATACTATGACCTATTTCTGGAGAATTTTCCTTCACACATCTTTCAAAGTTAGTAGAATTAGTTCTAACATTCAAATTCATGAACAAGAATTTATCACTTTCATCATCTAGATGGTTTGATTCCTCATAATCAAATGTACCATTGTCTTCTTTAACATAATAAATCTTCATGAATAAGTTACCTTTATGATCTTTATGTTTTCATTTGGAACTTTTCTTGAACATTTTGAAGCATAATGACCTATCTTTCCACAATTGAAACAATTGAAGGGTGACTTACCTATATATTTTCCAATGCCCTTTTTCAATCTTTTTACAAAATTTTCTTCCACTTCATCAAGGTCATCCAAGTTAGATTCATCATTCCTTTCATTCTTTCTAACTTTAAAAGAAAATTATTTCCTTGAAGCATCTTTGTCAAACTCTCTTAATTCAAAAGTAGTTAAAGCACCAAACAATTGATCTCTAGAATATTGATCCAAATTTTGAGCTTCCTCAATAGAAATTTTTTTAGCACTAAGATTTAAGAAGGGTTCCTAATACCCTTTTCACAATTTTGCTCTCCTTCAGCTTTCCACCAAGATCATTGAAGAAATTGACAATTTCATCCACCCTAAGCATGTAGCCTACAATATCTTAATCATCTAACATCCTTAGGGTTTCAATTTTGGCTTTGAAATTCTACATCTTTTCTTCCTTGACCTTAGCATCTAATTCATAAATGCTTTTCAACTTCTCCTAGACCTCTTTAGTAGTTATGTAGCTTGTTGCCTTCATAAGTTTTGAATCAGAAAGTCCACTTAAGATAGTATTCCTTACTTTTCTATTATTCCCATAATCCTTAATATCATCTTCCCTTTCAAACATAGATTTTTGGGACCCAAAATGCTACTCTTGCACTTCTAGGGTTTTCCACCTAAAAGGAGAGAGATTGGGTCCAAAAATGCTAATGATTCACTCAAATTAGGATGTGTGTGATATTGTTTATGATAAATGAAGAAAAATAAATGCAATTTATTGATTGAAATGAACTAAAATGAATGCAAAAGTGCAATTAAAGCTATGTCTGAAAACACATTGTGATATGCAAATAACTATGTAAAATGAAGAAATTGAAAGAAATATGCAGAACAAAGAGAATACGGGTAAATATGAGTGCACCTGGATGAAGTAGGATGATTTTGCAGTGTTCTAGATGTTGAAATTTACTGATTTTTAATAATGGGACTCATTTGCCAGGGTGGCGAATTAGTCCTCCAACTGGTGAAAAAGTGTCAGGAATAGGTTTCTGTTTGGCAAGATATGAAATCTGACAAAACTCAAGTTTCCAGTCCTAAGGTGGGACTCATTCGCCATAGGTGGTGAATTAGTCCTCTCCCAAATTTTTAAAAAATTAGGAGACAACTTTGCAACACCAAATTCAGAAATGTCTGCTTGTCAGGTTGTTGTTAGAATCCAAGATCACCTGCATGCAAGATGGATACCTGTCACATGCAAAAGATATGAAGAACCAAAAAGATGTTCTCTGTAAACCTCTCAGTAAAAATGCATTAAGAGAATCAATTATTACAATGTGATCAATCCTTACGAAGGAGATCAAGAACCCTTAAAAGGGAAACCCTAAATGAAACCCTAGTGTGCACACTTAATAATTAATAATTAATTATTAATGTGCCTAAGTTTAGCTTAAGTAATAAAGAGGAATAAGTGACTTAATTAATTAATCAATGTGATGTAATTAATTAAGCATAATAACTTATTACTCTAACACCCCCCTTAAGATGAACTTAGGAAAAGCTAAAACACTAGAATAAGATGCATGAAAGCAAAGATGGGTCCCGACAACTAGGCCTGATCAGGTACCCATTTACAAATGCAATATGATGTAGAGAAGGAAAAACCCAGTGGGACAAAACCCCCCTTACAATGAGATAACATGCTGCAAAGAAGCACTGGAAGAACTCTGTAGAGTAACACTGGAACTTGATATAGGCAAGCAGGTAAATATTCTTCTGTATACTACTGAAACTGGATGAGAGTCATTGATTGACTCAAGGAATCATGATTAAAGAAGCATAAAACCCGATGCCACGGAACACTCGAAAACTCCAAACAGGAACAACTCTGGAATCTATGAAGCAACAAGCAATTATTGAATGATGTATTACTGAAAACGAAGTGCAAAGATGCAAGATGCACTCTCCCAACTGCCAAAACATCCAAGTAAACGCCAAACAACCCATCGGGATAAATCTGTACTAATTAATAAACCTGGGATAGATATAGAAAAAGTGCATGGACAGAAACCTAGAGCTCCTCAATACCTTTCCGACGCTTCAAACGAGGTGAAAAATGGAGATCGTGGCAAAAAGTTATGAGCTCGGAAGTCCAAAAAATAAATCTGACTTCAAACAGAAATAAATGCAATAAAACAGAAAATTACTGTAAAATAAACTATACCAAATGAAAGTGCTCAGAACCAGCTTTCCGGTGATATCTCGTTTGCCCGATTTTGATATCGTATGCCCAAGTTATGGCCAAAAGAAAAAACTGCTTCTTTAGAAAAAACTAGGGTTAGGAAGGGGCACATGAGGGCCGGCTGTACGCTGACATCATGCTGATGTCAGTAGTTCACGAGCATAAAATTGACGGTCGTCTGGCCGTCAGGGAAAAAAATCGGCCCCCTGCAAAATGAAAAAAATTGGGCCCCTAGTCCTGTGGGCGACTAGGGGCTGGCGGGCTTGTGCTGGGGGCTTTGGATCTGGCAGATCTAGTTCTCCATAGGACCGACTGCAGAGCACATAAGCCCACGGGGGTGGAGAGAGGGGATCGGTCCCCAATATGACTGCAACCTTCGGAAAGGGCCCGTGGGGGCTGAGGTAGAGCGGCGGCGGGTGCTGGTGGCGAGCAGCAGGCGGCGGTGGCGGATGGGTGGCCACCCAGTGGCCCTGGGCGGCGGACCCCTTTTCTACTGCAGGCGCCGGCCCGAATCCCCAAAAACCCCCTTTTTTTGAATTTTTTTCATTTTTTGAGCCTCTATCTGCGTGCTGTGGAGGCTGTACGGCCCCCGGACAAAAATTTTTTTCCTTCTTGACCAACTTGCACCAAAATAGACAAATTTTATATGAAAATGGGGGTTTTTGGGCGTTGTGGACTCAATGGCGAGGTTCATTTTGTCCCAAAATGCCCAAAAAATTAGGCTACCCCCAGATTCAATCAAAAAATTGCATGTGGAAACCCTTGCACTTGAAACTCACTGAAAGGCCATATTTTCAGATCATGAATAGGCAACTATAGGTCTGGAGCTCTGATACCATGTTAGAATCCAAGATCACCTGCATGCAAGATGGATACCTATCACATGCAAAAGATATGAAGAACCAAAAAGATGTTCTATGTAAACCTCTCAGTAAAAATGCATTAAGAGAATCAATTATTACAATGTGATCAATCCTTATGAAGGAGATCAAGAACCCCTAAAAGGGAAACCCTAAATGAAACCCTAGTGTGCACACTTAATAATTAATAATTAATTATTAATGTGCCTAAGTTTAGCTTAAGTAATAAAGATGAATAAGTGACTTAATTAATTAATCAATGTGATGTAATTAATTAAGCATAATAACTTATTACTCTAACAGTTGTTGGGGTCAAATCTACAAAAAATGGACAAATAACCTTTGCCAAGCTTGGATTTGACTTATGTTGACTTGAAACACCTAGTTGAAATGACATGAAAATCAATCTTCAACACCTAATAACCTATCAAATCTGCAAACAAAGGGTTGTAAACAAACAAGAAAAAGGGGAAAAATGATTAGGGGTTAGTGAATATGGGTTTTCCTTGGTCAAACCCCACTTTTGGTAATTAAACCCTTGAAAAGATAATGAAATGCAAGAGAAATATAAGCTAATAACATGAAAGTGCTATCAACTTACCAAACCCTTGATGATACAAGTCTAAAGTAATGTCAATGGCTGCTTCAATGTGCTAGAATTGATGATGTAAAGTGCTTGATTGCTTGAGTGAATGTGAAATTGAATGCTTGAATGAATGGATGGATGGGGTGGGAATGAGATGAAAAACACATATTTATACAATTCTTGTGCCTTAGTATTTGTTCATACCTCATCACAGGCTGACATGAAGTCATTTTGAATAAACTCCTGAAAGGAAATTTAAAATATTTTGAATTTGGGGCCAAGGGGAACTCATTCGTCACCCATGGCGAATGGGTCCCACCTAGAACCTAAAACTATGTGTCAGTGAAAAATGTTGTGTTTAATGTTGTTTGTCAGGATAACATCCAAAAATATAGTTAATATAAGCCTATGAGGGCATAAAGGGGACAAATAAAGTATGAGAAAGGTGTAAATAGTGACGATGTGCCTAGAAAAGAATGAAATCTTGTTACACGACTTTACAACACTTCAAAATAGGACTTGTTGATGAGTAAAAATATGATTTTTAGGTGAGTTGTAATGAATAGATTCTAGAAGAATATAGAAATATTTTACAACACTTCACAACAACTTCGCAAGACGTCGTTCTTTGAATTTTAGTACCTAAATAAGAATGTTCAAGCAATGTTACAACATAAAATCATAGCAACATAGTTCCAACACCATGAAACAAGACCTAAAAGACCATGAAAATGACAAGGGGCCATTTTTCTACAACACATTTAGCCCCAACTTTAGTGAGAGGATGAACCTTCTTGAAACTCACACTAAAGTAGCCATGAACATTGAGGGGAGGGTTCAAATGCACTCACATTAGTAAGATGGGATAACAATGATCAAGAGGGATGATCAAGCCCCCAAGATGAAGATCCCATGGAAAGCTAAACATAAGAACAAAAGAACACACAAGTGTTGAAAAGAATTGATTAAAGCTTTGATCGTCAATCCAACTAGTTGTGAAAAGAGATCTAGGTTGATTGTGAATGTGTACTAACTCTGGAGCCACAGAACTTCAAGCTATATGTGGGGTGAGAATGACCAACTTTACTCACTCTAGGGCCACAAAAATAGTTTTCCACAAAGTGAGAAAGCCCAAAAAGGTAAGATACATACACTAGTTGGTATGCACTCACAAACAAAAAAGTGGCTATGGGGAAAAGTCATGGCACTAGGTGGGCTTCCCGCTCAACCATGTCAAAGATATACCTATTTGATAACCTTAACAAGGTGCCACAAAGAAAAATTCCATGAACAAAAAGAAAAGGTACCACAATCATGCAAGTTGCATTATGCAAGGTGGAAAAAAGAAATGCAGAGAATGTAAAAATGCAAAAATGTAATGAAAAATGTGAGAAGAAGTTCAAAGGAGTCTTGTTTAGTTTATGCAAGGTCAATCACTTAGGGAAAATTGTGTCTAATGTCTCCAAGAGAGGACCAATCAAATAATAGTATATTCACAACTTAGGGGATGCAGTGTGTCACATCAGGCCACCAAGAGGAATTCAATATGCTAAGATATGTCACACTTATGATATCACACCCAATGTCATCCACAAAGTGACAATGTGTCACATAAATGACAAGTCTATAGTTTGGAACCAAGAATGCACATGAAATAATGGTAATGTATGGCCCCCACTCTAATGGAATTGCTACACATTGTTCTATGAGCAATTACTTGAAAGTAGAGAAGGAAAGGAAATGTAAAAAGAAAACAAGACATGAGAGCCAAATTTGAAAGCTCTATGCCAAGTCAAATGTTTCGAAGCTAGATTGTTCCATGTCTACAAGGAAAAATGAAAAACAAATAAAGAAAGGGAGTTTTCCCCCATAAAATAAAACACACCAAACACATAAGGGATCTATCGATTTGGGGTTAGTATGTTCATTGCTGCAATGTCTTGATTAAAAAGCTCAAAACTATCATCATTCCTTGAATACATAGAACAAGAATAATGACACAAAGAGAGTGAAAACAAAGAAAAAAAAGTCCATTTTGAGTCAACATGGAAGAGACATTGTGATCTCGATGCTTTGCATCATCCCCAAAAGGAAAACACAAGTGAAAAGAAAACGAAAAAGAAAAGTTAAAAAGCTTTTGGGTCAACATGAAGGAGACATTTCGGTCTCAATTCCTTGTATCATCCCCAAAAGGAAAAACACAAGAAAAAGAAAAAGAAAAGGGAAAGGGACCATTTGGGTCAACATGGAAGAGACATATGGCATCTCAAAACTTTGCGTCATCCCCAAAAGGAGAACACAAAAAAAAATGAAAAAGACAAAAACCTTTGTGTATCAATATGGAAGAGACATAGGGTCTCTCTATGCTTTGCGTCATCCCCAAAAGGAAAACACAAAACAAAGATGAGAACAAGACAATGAACAAAAAATAGAAGAATGGAGGTAGGAATATAAGAAGTGTACAAAGAGAGAGGAAATATCAAACACACGATATGGGGGAACACAATACGCACATGAAAAGAAAACAAAAAGGAAAAGATAAAAGGAAAGCTAGGAGAATGTGAGTCAACCATCTAACAAGTCATCTACATCCCAATCATGTTCAATATAATGTGAGGGCGGTTGATTGTCCAAAGGAATAATTGCAAGCGCTGAACTAGGAGTTGTACTAGGTTCACCACTTGGTTGAGTGGATTTATCATTTAGGCGCATTGTATATGAGAATAAAGAGTTAAGATCATTGTGTACTTCTTCATATATTTTGGCTATCATTGTTTCATCATCGTCATCATGAAGATTAATAACAATGGGAAGATAAACGGTGATTTCTAAGGAGGGATGTATTAAAAGTGTTGGTTGTTGGATTGGTTCGTTTCATTGTGATTGTTGCACTGGACTATTTTGTGGCAGGTTAGGAGAGGGAAGGTGATCATTTATCACTTATGTCAAGGGTGGAGGTTGATATTCTTTATTGTCTTCTATGCAAGATTGATTTGCAAGGAGACGATGGTGATGCCTATCTTCCCTAGCACCACAACTTTGTTTCATTCTATTTTGGAGTTGTTGAGGTGTAAGAGTGGATTGAGTCACCATGGGATCATTTGTTTCCGAAGAAGGAATAACAGAAGAAGTCAAGGAAGATGGATCAATAACTTTCTCCTTTGCTTTGTATATTTTTTTAATTCGAGGAGGTTGAGCAAGGTTTGTTTCAAGTTCCCTTTGTCATTTAAATGATGGCAGGGAAGTGTCTAGAGGTGATTATTCAAAGGATTTGATGGTTTGTTCAATATCAGACTCAGGTTTAAGCATAGTTTTGTTAGGATAGGAAGCGTGGAAGTGGATGGGGATGTATTATGAAGAGACAATTCAGCGATCTTTTTGGCTTTAAACTTTTGATATTCAATGAAAAAGAAATCCTTGCGAGGGGTGATAGGTTCCATGGGTGTAGGCCAAAAATCTTCTAATGAAAAGTTACCTTTGGAAGATAAAGGATTAAAGCCACTATGATGTATGGTGAATAATGTATTGTCATGTGGAAACTTCAAATGCTTATGAACAACTAAGGGGACCTCTTTCATTGAGCGAAGCCAAAGGTGGACTAGCTGCAAATGAAATTGGTCAGATTGTGGGATAATTGAAAATGCTACATCTGAATTTTTAGGTCCTATTTGTAAAGGTAGCTCGATCGATCCAATCCTAGGGCATTCAAAACCACTAAGTGTTTTAATTCATGTAGTGGGTTTATTATAAATATCTTGATATAGCTCATGAAATACTAGAAACTCTTCTATGATCACATTCTCACCACAAGTGGGATCTATTAATATCCCATTAGTGGGCTTATCATAAATTGTACCAGCTATGTAGAGGGGACCAATAGGAAGCTTTTGTAGTATGTCTTTATTAGAAAAAAGTGATATCAAGAGAATTAGTGTTTTGGACCTAAACGAGGGATAATGTCTATCATAACCACAAGTTCATCCATATGACTAGCTTGGGTAATAGGAGGAGTTGTATCATGTTGTTCATTGTTTGTATCAACAGTCATTACATCAGTCTTTGAAGGTTCAGTCATTACATCATTCTTTGAAGGTTCACTAGCCTTGACGAATGAAGTGGTGTGTTTAGGCATAGGATTGGTGAAAATTTGCAAGTTCTGGTTAGGGGGTGCAATGGATTTATTTCCTTGATCATTAACACCCTCAATGGGGAATTCACCCGAATCAATGAAGTCTTGAACTAAATGTTTAAGATGCTTACAATGTTTGGTGTCATGGCCATTTTGGCGATGAAAATGGAAATAAGCATTAGGTTTAAAGGTGGGTGGTAACAACTGATTTTGATCAAGTGGGAAAACAGGTGGGTATGTGTAGGATCATCATGGGAAAAAGAGACCCTTAAATGGCAAAAAAATCATAAAAATCAGAGTTAGGAAACTTGACGTAAAAATTTGGATAAGTTATCTATATTATTTCAAAAATATGTAAAAATAGAATCTATAGCAAGTTGAATGTAGTTTCTAAACTACTAGGTTTGTTTAAAAAAAAAATCTATTTGGTGAAAATTTGAAATTTCAATGCAATGCTACTTAAATTTTAGGGAAAAAATAAGAAGTAGGTGTCTGTCTGACCGCCCTAACCACAATAAAAATGATAATATTTTTTTATAAGATTTTAGATATAAGTAGAGGACTCCTGCCTTGATGTGATGCATATTTTTTTGTAATTTTTTTCCAAGTAAATAAATAATTATGAATTTTTTATTACAACTTCTTAAAAAATATAAAAACTTGTATGTTTGACCACCTTAACTTGGTCAAAACTTCATGAATTTATTTTTTCTTTTTTTAATCCTATAGTATGCAAAGTATATAATGTGACACATGTTTTGGATTCAAAAAATGTGGTACCATTTGAAAGCTATAGATTTTTTTCAATTAACCTATCAATCGAGACTTTACTCGTAATATGAATAGAAAATGAATAATAATTACTTATTAAATTCAAAGTAAATCATAATTTATATCGGTGGAAAGCTAAGAATCTCCTTTAAAAACCATTTTCATTTCATCAATTTTGGGTTAAAAATAGTCGTTAGCCGCATACCCATCATATTACCACTTTTTGGCCCATCATGATCTTGCACATACTCGAGTGGTAAAGTGAGCATGCATTTTTAAATTAATTGGTTCATTGTGTGATGGAGGGTATCAGATAAAGGAGTGAATTTTCTATTCTTATCTCCATAATGATAAGGCATGACTTTCTTGCCAGTGGCCATTGAATTTTAAATTTACAGAGTAGGTTGTAGTTGTGGTTGAGAAGATGGGTGAAACTGTAAAAATAATTGATTAGGTTTGTAGAAGTTTTGTGTGTTATTCTAATTTTTATTGTTGTTTTCAGGTTTTTCAACTCGGGTAGAAGTGGATTTGGAATCATGACTTGAAACTAAGTTTTGGTACTCACACAAGGTTGTACATAAATGCATGAATGAAGGGAATTTCATCATGGTAAGTTTATCCTGAAGGTTGGTATGCAAATTCTTGATAAACATCTATAGATGTGCATCTGGAATTTTGACATCAATTTGAGCATATAAGGATTGGTAACATGAGATGAAATCTGTCATTTTTTCATCTGTGTTTTGTCTACATTGCATAAGGTCAGCCATTGTCTTTTTACGTGTCATGTGAACTTGGAAGTGATTAATGAAACCTTCCATCAATTCATTGAATGAACGAATGGAATAATTGGGAAAGTTGGAAAACCATTCTAATGTGGTGTCTTTCAAGGTCCTTGGAAAATTTTTGGCTAAAAGTTTTTCGTCAAGGACAAAGTCACTACACAAAGTTGTATAAGCATTAACATGGTTGATAGGGTCTCCTTTTCCTTCGTATTTATCAAATTGAGGCATTTCTATTCCTTGTGGCATTAGGTTATGCAATATTTCTAAGGATAAGGGACTGTTGTGGACAAGATATGTGGGTGGAGCAGTTTGACCTTGACTTATGGTCAAAATTTGTTGTTGCATGGATGAAACAGTAGTAAGTATTTGTGTGAGAAGAGGGTCAAGATAAGTGTGTTGAGGTGGAAGGGAAAATGGTGATGCAGTGTAAGGGATATTTGGTGAAGTGAAAGGAACACTAAGGGGTGTAAAGGTGGTGGAAGGGACTTGTGATGCCACAAAGGAAGTAGGAATCCTAGTTGGAATCAAGAAAGAAGTAGCCATATAATGAGCTTGATGCATAGTTGTTTGGACTTGAAAATTGGTATAAGTTGGGATAGATGCAATGGTGGTAGAGGGAGGAACTTGACAACCTCCTTGGCTTATAGGAATGTTTGCAGATTGGGTATTGCAAGAGGCATGTTTATTGTAAATATCAGAAATTTTCATCACTTGCAAGCCATCATCACTCTCAATGAGGTGATGAAGGTTTTCAATGGTGGGTATGGAAATGGTGGAAATTTTTTCATGTGACAAATCCTTTTGTAAATGTGCAAATCCTCATGAATGTTAATTACTTTTTCTTGTGGGAGAGAATTTTTTTGGTTGTCAATATTGATTGGGTGAAAATGGGAAGGCATGGTAGTGGTATTGTCAATTCCTAATGCACCATTTTCCTGTTGGAATTGTGTGCCTCAATCCCATAGGCTAAAACTTCTTGGGAGCAATTTCAGTGAGACTGAGGAGATGTCTGGCCGATCTGCTAGTTGATCCTGGACTATCACTGTGACCTCCTGAATGTCTTGGTGATCAACATCTGAAACCTTGAGCATAACCTTGGACTGTCGGAATGTGTTTTGACGATGATAGGAAGCCTTGCCAATATCAACGTGACCTTTGGTCTGTCTGGCCGATGTGGTTATCAGTATGACTTGCTCCTATCGGTATGAAGTCTTGGTGACTGGGAGATGTTTGGCCGATGGTTTGATTCCTAGCGAATGTCGGGGAGATTCATGGCAACTAATGTTTTCGGGGAGACCCTTGGTTGAAAGGCTTGCTTTGGTGTGATGTCTCATCGAAAGTGGTAAGTCTCACCGATGGGTTTACATTTGGAGTCTTCACGGTAACACAAATACTTCAGCATGAAGTCTTGGCAATAGGGAGATGTCTTGCCAATTGGAGTCATTGGGGTAATGAAAGGGTTCGGTAAGAACTCTTAGGGATGGGCATTTGTCTCACCGATGCTTTCGGATGTCTTCGATGTGACTCCTAG
Organism: Sequoia sempervirens; assembly: GCA_007258455.2. Lineage (NCBI taxonomy): Eukaryota > Viridiplantae > Streptophyta > Pinopsida > Cupressales > Cupressaceae > Sequoia > Sequoia sempervirens. Next base: position 373,182,621 of record VDFB02058242.1, on the reverse strand, counting down.
AGAAGGATGAGTTTGGTATGACTTGAACACTCGGTATGAAGTCCTAGCAACTAATGGAGAGTCTTGCCGATAGTAAATGGTCCTCGGGGTGACATGATGTTCTTGCTATGACCTCTTGGTGACAGTGGTAAGTCTTGCTGACAAAGCTACATGTGATCGGGTGTTTTCGGTAAGACTCCTAACGAATGGAGTCATCAGAGAAACACAAGGACTTCGGTATGAAGTCTCAGTGAATGTGGAATGTCTGGCCGATGGTTGGACTTTTTGATATGACTTGAAGGCATTGGTATGATGTCTTGGCAAAGAGTGATTGTCTTTTCGATGGGAATCCTGATGTCGGTATGACCTTTGAAATTTGGTATGATGTCTCATCAAATGGTGATTGTCTCACCGATGAGAATGCTGAGGTCTATGTGACTTGGAAACTTTGGTGTAATGTCTGGGCGAAGAGCAATAGTCTTTCCGATTGATAAACTCTTCCAAATACCTTGTGATCTTTGGTGTGAGGTCTTGGTAACATGTCGAAGTCTTAGCAATAACTTTTTGGACTCGGTGTAACCTCTTGCCGATGGCAGTGACTCTTGCCAATAGCGATGGTTGTGTAATTGATCTTGTGGCATCGGGGAGACACGGTTAGTGTCTCACTGACATGTGACACAAGTTGATCGTTGTTGACCGTTTGGATGACTATCCTACGTGGTGTGACCTGGACCTATTATCTTCTATGCAAGGAAGTGGAAACATCTACAATGCTGAGCTACATGATTCGATAGTTGTGATTCGATAGTTGGAAGCAAACCATTTCATAGAGGCTGTAGAGAACGAATGTATATATGTATGCATTGGACATTCTGACAAAAGTGAGGAAGAGAGAACAAGAGAAGCTAAGAGAGAGGGTTGAGTGGCTGGCTGAAAGGCCAAGGCCATGAGGCTGTAACATACAGTGAGAGGCAAGGTTATGCTTCCGAATTCTCTCCTATGTACTAAGGGAGAGTTGGCTACCAGTTTGTATCCAGAATGAACAAGATGTAATCTCTGAAAAGGCTAAGAGCCTGAAATTGTATTGTAACCTTTTTTACTAAATAATACAATGGCTCGATCTTTGGAGTGTGGGGTTTTTTATCCGAAAGGGTTTTCCCCATGTAAATCTTTGTGTTCTAGTTTTTGTCTTATCTTTCATCTGTGTTGATTCTATTTCTAGAATTTGTCATTGCTTGCTGATTGAACTTTACATGTGCTTCTCTCAGAAGGATTAATGTGGGAAATAAACTATGTTTGTTTCCGCTTTAGGACATAGTTGTACGTGTCTTTGAGGCAACCTAATCAAAATTGAAGTTACCAAAGGCACTAATTTTCTTGGAGCTTACTTTGGGATGCCCTCCCATTTTCCCTTACATTTCCATACTAGGAGTAGGAGCTCGTGAGATCCCAAGGTTTACAATGAAGGTGCTATCACGGGATGCCATGAGTCTAGAACTTCTCCTCACTAAAGTATTATCAATGGGGCACCAAACACTCATACAAGTGCTACGAAGGATGGGTTAAATGAAATGCAAGCTAATATAATGTTTCTAAATGAAAATAAGAGAAGCACTATTGATTGTAACAAAAAACTAAATACAGTAAATAGAAATGTAGGAAAATGCCAGAAAAATGCCAAAAGTGTTGTTTGAAAAATGCAAAGGGACTGATTCGCCCTGGGTGGGGAATCAGTCCCAGTATGAATTTTTTTGAGTATTTTTCAGATTTTTAAGGATGATTTAACTGATGTATAGTATGCAATTTCAAATGTAGAATGCAAAATTTGAAGTTTTTCAATATGATGCATTGCAAAAACTAAAGTTATATGAAGTTATCACTAATGCAATATGAAAAATTCTTAAAATACAATAAAAAAGTGATGTGCTAATTTAATGTTAATGCAAATGAAAAATAAAATGCAATGAATGAAAAGTGTTCAAGAGTAGGATTCACAAAAACAAAACATAGATTTTTGGGACCCAAAATGCTACTCTTGTACTTCTAGGGTTTTCCACCTAAAAGGAGAGAGATTGGGTCCAAAAATGCTAATGATTCACTCAAATTAGGATGTGTGTGATATTTTTAATGCTAAATGAAGAAAAATAAATGCAATTGAATGATTGAAATGAAATCAAATGAATGCAAAAGTGCAACTAAAGCTATGTTTTAAAACACATTGTGATATGCAAACAACTATGTAAAATGGAGAAATTAAAAGAAATATGTAGAACAGAGAGAATAGTGGTAAATATGAGTGCACCTAGATGAAGTAGGATGATTTTGGAGTGTTCTGGATGCTAATGAAATTTAATGATTTTTCATAGTGGGACTCATTCGCCCAAGGTGGGGAATTAGTCCTCTAATTGGAGAAAAAGTGTCAGGAACATGTTTTTGTCTTTCAGGATTTGAAATCTAACAAAACTCAAGTTTCTATTCCTAAGGTGGGATTCATTTTCCATAGATGGAAAATCAGTCCTCTCCCAAATTTTTGAAAAATTAGGAAACAACTCTACAACACTAGATTTGGAAATGTCTGCTTGTCAGGTTATCGGGGTCAAATCTATAGAAAATGGACAAATAACCTTCTCCAAGCTGGGATTTGACTTATGTTGACTTGAATCACCTAGTTGACATGAAAATAAATCTTCAACACCTAATAACATGTCAAATCTATAAATAAAGGGCTACAAAAAAATAAGAAAAAGGGGAAAAATTATTAGGGGTTTGCCTTGGTCAAACCCCACTTTTGGTAATTAAACCCTTGAAAAGATAATGAAATGCAAGAGAAAGATAAACTAATAACATGGAAATTCTCTCAAATTACCAAACCCTTGATGATACAAGTCTGAAGTAATGTCAACGGCTGCTTCAAAGTCCTTGAAATAATGATGTAAAGTGCTTGATTGCTTGAGTGAATGTGAGATTGAATTCTTGAATGAATGGATGGATGGGGTGGGAATGAGATGAAAACCATGTGTCAGGAAAAATATTGTGTTTAATGTTGTTTGTTAGGATAACATCCACTAATACACTTAATATAAGGGGGGCATAAAGGGGACAAATAAAGCATGAGAAGGGTGTAAATAGTGAAGATGTGCCTAGAAAAGCTTGAAATCTTGTTACAAGACTTTACAACACTTCAAAATAGGACTTGTTGATGAGTAAAAAGGTTTTTTTATGTGATTTGTAATAAATAGATTCTAGAAGAATGTAGAAATGTTTTACAACACTTCATAACACCTTCACAAGACGTTGTTCTTTGAATTTTAGTACCTAAATAAGCATGTTCAAGCCATGTTACAACATAAAATCAAAGCAACATAGTTACAACACCATGAAACAAGAGCTAAAAGGCCATGAAAATGACAAGGGGCCATTTTTCTATGACACACCTTTGTAAAAGCAATAATAGGTATAGTATATCCATCTTCAATTGATTTCCAGACACCAAACCCTAATGATACAAGAGTGTCTTCCATCCTTTCTTTCTAAAAATATTGTTCCATTGAACATAAGGACTTTGAGACCATTCCTATGTGTCGTATGGATCTACCTCAAGTGGTTAAGCTTCTTTTAAGGAACCTCTGCTTTGATACCAATTTTTAGGCACAAAAGACAACTAAGAGAGGGGTGAATTGGATGTGCATTAAAACCTTCAAACCATCATTAGTCTTAAAACCCTTATTATGCAATAGCATGAATGTAATCAAATGAAACATCAACACACCAACAACCATGCACAATAGATTACCAAATTTTACATGGAAAACCTAATAAGGTAAAAACCATGGTGAGGATTAAATCACATATATATGAATATCAACAACTATTATAAACAAATCATTACTAAAAAGTCTCACTTCCCAAAGGAATCACTGTCCAAAAGAAAGAAATTCGCACTACTTAGATACAAGTATATTAGAAAGAAATTGTTACAAGGAGGTTCACTACCTTGAACCAATAGGAGAATCCACTAGAAAATATCTTCACCATCTATAACCTTTGGCTCCCTACCTATAACAACTTCAGGCATGCTAAAATGTAAACACCTTTTTCTCATTTCTTATGGTAATCTTAGGCATTCATGCTCACACAGATCGCAAAACTTGATCACATACACATAATTTCACATCACATCTCTCACCACTTACTTCTCCAAAAATTTACTTTGCATATATACCTTCTGTGACCTCAAAAAACCTTCTCCAAGTTGGCCTCAATGAAATGTATGCACCTCAAATGTGCAACCACTAGATAGATCAACACCAAACACTTTTGTATTCAAAATAAGTAAAGCTATACCATGCCACTGGTTAAGTAGGACCCAAATCTACACTAAAATTATACATCACACTTCCATTAGAAATAAAGCACATCCAAAAATAGTGCTAGCATGCCAAGTTGGACAAACTAGCATTACTGCTAACAAGTAATCAAATACACACTTCACCAGTTTTAGAAACATCTTGTGTACCATATCGCAACATCACAAAAAATTCTAGAATATTCCAACACCAAAAAAAAAAACACTATTGTAAACACATGTAATTGAGAATACTATAATCTTGTGCAACTAGTCAAACTGCCACTGAGAAACAACTCACGAACTAAGCTTGAAGAAAAACTGAACACCAAACCATCCAAGGGAAGATAGATACAAGTATCATTAACATATTCCCAAATCCACAATAGAAGAAACTTCAACACAGATAAATGTGAAGAAATTCCATTTCTCCTAGATATCCCTCTTCACAGTCACACACACTGTCAAACACATCTTCTATTGTATTTGTTGCAAGTTGTGCACCCTTGGTATCCTTTTGTTGTGTAGCACAATGCTCGAGTTCATGAAATGGCTTAATCGCCTCTCATGGATTCATTAACTTTGTTGAAAGTATCGAGCATTAATAGGTTGATCTTTTGGTGCAACGACAACCACCAGTACAACAATTGGTATCAAAGTTTAGGTCATGGGTTTGAACTCATTGCTTGTGTTGGGGGGATTGTTGCATGGTGTAAAACCTTGGTCTCATTGTGTTGTGTAGTGTAGTGCTTGGGTTCATGACATGGTTTAACTGCCTCTCATGGCTTCATTAACTTTGTAAGTTGTATCAGGCATTAACAGGTTGATCTTTTGGTGCAACAACAACTATGTTTGCAATAGCCACATGATCCATAACTTGAAGCTCTGGATATAAAACCTTAAAATTCCTTTGATCATCACATCCAAACTACACAAGCACAACTTCAAGAATGAAGAAATGTGGAGCACAACATAGAACACATCCCTGTCACCTTGTACTCTTTATTTAAATTTTCTCAAAAGCACTTGGAAACCAAATGACCCTATTGCATTTGCAACTCCTTCTCAACACCACAAACACATTCTCATCATAACCACACTACAGGTTGAAATAAATGAAAATACTAACGACAACATAGTGCAATAGTTATAGAAATTTCATTTACCATTCATTTTTATCCATTTATCTATGCTTTTCATAGAGTATGCGCTTTAAATCATTATCATCATGGTCATTTGTGGAGGTGGAAACACAAAATGAGGTTGCATAAGGTAAGCCCCAATATGGAACAACTCTTCTCCTCTTTTCCTTCTTGCAAGTTATAAGTTTAAAGTGGATTCAAGTGGATTAGAGATATCAAGGCCTCAAAACCCTAGTTCTAGTACTCAAGCACCTTCCATCATAAAATTAGGACAAGTTGATTACCTGCAAATTGTTATCCTTTGAAACCAGATCTTAGATATCAAAGGCCCTTAGATTGTGATGCATTTATATAATTTTTGAAAACCTAGAGGCTAATATTTTTTTAGACTAGGGCACCCATGCACTTGTCCTACCAATTCTACACCAAATTTACATGCTAGTTTCCTCTTTGTTTGCACTTTCTTTTTTTCCTTCCTATTTCTATCTTTATACTCTCAATTATCTATATTTTGTAATATCTCATCTCTTTAGTATTAATTCACCTAGCTTGTAATATTTCACATTTCAACCATCTGATCACATCCACATTCAACCATATAACAAAAAGGGGACCAATACCCTGACCAACTATTTAGCTCTACCTAGAGGACAATAGCCAAATAGTTCCTCTTGGTTACTTTTCTGTCCCCAATGTTTTATGGTGGAATGAGTGATTTAGGATAATTGTTTGACTTAGATCCCATTTCACCATCTCATAGTTTGCACTTTTTTTTCTCTCCTTTACACTTTTATTATCTCTTTAAAATTAACAAAATAGTTATATTTCTTTATCTACACCTTATCATATATCACACAAAATGTTTGTTTATCTTTCTCTTATTATTTTTTGTGTGGCTAGTCATGATAATATTGAAGAAAATATGTTTTTTCTATTTTTTTTATTTCAACATATTAGAAAAATGATAGTGCATTGCATATATATCTACATATTTTGCTAGCATCTTGTTATCCTCAAATCTAGCTATGCTTGATTCATGAGATAATCCCCTACAAAACACACTCATTTCACAGTCCTATGCACTTTAAGAATGAAAAATGTGGCATAATTTCACTTGCCTTAACACATGGACCTGAGCCTTGAATCATCCCCTCAATCGATCGCCTCTTCCCATTTCTCGAAAAGCTTCAAAACAAGTATTTTGTTGACTTTCAATTTTCCAGAGTTAGAATTTTTTTTCCCATGTAGGGGCACTACTTTTTAGTGCTCTTACACGGGATGATAAAAAAAACATTATGTGCATGGGAATTTTTTTCAGCACTACTACACATTGGACTTTTAAAAAGTGTAATGGCACTATTTTTCAACATAGGTGCATGGTTAATTTTATGTCCCCTCACTTTTCCTTGACTCGTGTGTAATAAATGCATCTTTGTTAGCTCTTTTTAATAACTTTTTAAGTAATTTATGCTTGATTTGTGATATTTTAACATTGTTTCTTCCCTCTTTGTCTTTTTTTATTTTTGTAAAGACCTTTTGAACATGTATTCATGTGGAATTGTAAATATTTATTGGAATTTTCATCAACTAGGGTTTATTTTCTTCACACCCTTTGAGTATGTTTTCTTCTTTCTCACCTTTATTTGTTGTTAATGGTTAGGGTTCTTATTGATTTTATTTATGCAATTATTTCCTTTTAATCATGTTAGGTTAGGTCATTTGTAAATCATTTTTATCTATCCATTCTTTGAGTCATTATTTTTGTTTCTCCTATTTTTACCTGTACCCTAGTCAACTCATTTTTTAGGTTTTCATGTTGGTTTGAGTTGTCTAGAATGTCAGTTTCATGAGAAAATACTATTGGCCAATATTCCTTACTGCGTTTTTGTCTTCTCATGCATTGGCATAGATTTTCCTTATTTTTGAACTACCCCACATTTTCTTTGTTTCGTTGTTTTTACCCAAAAATGCGAACAAGGTTTTTATATTTTGCATTATCAATGATTTTCACAAACTAATGCAAATGGTTTTCCCAAATTTTCAAACATATAACATAGATGCAGTGGCAAAATTTTTCTCCACCACTACATGGAAAATTTTCCTTTATATGTGATGGCTGATATTTTCTCTACCATTACATATCAATCTACCAAACAAGTCCATGGTGTTGTGGCAGGCTTTTTAACCACCTACACATAAAGAGATTTCCATAAATGTAATGGTGATTAAATTTTGCACCATTACACTTGTCTTTTCCTATGACCTAGCACCACAGTGTATAGGTGAACATTTTCACCACTCCTACAAATCATCAAGTTTACCCTAACAAGTAGTGGCAGTGAAATTTAATGCCTTTACATATGACTCCTATCTACCAAAGCAAATGCATAATCGTTAAAATTTACCACCTATGCACAAAGAACTTCCAAATATGAAATTAAATGCACAAGCATAGAAATTTAGTGCTTATGCAATAATGATCTTCCTAAACATACAAGGGAATTGAATTTTAGCACCCCTGTATAAAATGCAAAAAAAAATCACTAACTCCTAGAAATATTTTGAAATGCTTTCCAAACTATATTTCACTCACAACCACTTGATTTTTCTTGATCCATTCCTTCCATTTTCTTGCTCAAATGTGCTCACTTATCTTTTCCATACTCTCGTGCTTATATATGCATTCTTCTAATATATAAAAAATCCCTTGTTTCCTTGCAATTGCTTTGCAAAAGTTCCTTTCAAGAAATTTTCAAAGGCACTCCATGTCAAGTAATTAGTGTTTCCTGGTACATTCAATGACAATTGAGGAATCTTTGTCATCAAGCAAGAAGTCCACCATGTAGTACTAGTATGGAGGTGTTTATTCGCGAAAAGTGGTTATGTCCAAGATCGATGAAATCAAAGACATAGAGATTGGAAACCTAGCTATGGATGTTTTTTTCAAAAGAACAAAGAAGAAATCTCTAGAAAAAGATTTGGAGGAAATAATTCATACTAATCTCCATTGGGTTTCTTTGTTCCTAGTGGCAACCCATTACCTAGAGTTTGTTAGCAAGTTGCTTCACTCTACATCAAGGAGGATAGAAGTGTCAAATAATCCTCCAGTCAGGTAATGATGAGGCTTGATATTGATTTCTTTAACATGGTTTTCCAAGTCCCAACTATGGAAAAATACATAAATATGGCCATTCAACATGCTTAAGAATCCTACAATAAAAATTAGAATGAGGCCAAGTAGCTGATCAATATAAAATGGTTGAAGACACCAAGGCCTAGTATTGCAAGATGGCCTAAAATATTTCCTCATAGTGATTTCAAGGAGGATGTGCATGATATGATTACTCTCCTAAGTAGAGTGAAAGGCTTGCTAGCTTTCTTGATTTTTCAAAAGTGAATGTATGAATACATCAGGGTTATCAAGAGAAAGAAGAGCCACATTGAATGGGGTGCAAAAATAAGTGATCAAATTCACGAGAAACTTATCAAGGTACCTACTACTTTGAAGTTCTTTATGACTTCATACTTGGTATATGTTGCAGTAGCAATGAGATAATATCTAGGTTTGTCAACAGAAGGAGATAGAAGGTATGTGCCTGTGCACAAGTATTATTCCCAAATCACCCTAAAAGGAAGTATCAAACATTTCAGGAGGGGGTATGTGCAGGATCATGATGGGCCAAAAAGTGGCGATATGATGAGTATGTATAGGGTATGTGGCTAAAGACTTTTTTTTCCCAAAATTGATGAAACAAAAAAGGTTTTTAAAGGAGATTCTCAACTTTCCACCAATACAAATTATGCTTTACTTTGAATTTAATAAATAATTATTATTCATGTTCTATTTGAATTATGACTAAAGTTCTGATTGATAGGATGATTGAAAAACATATATAGCTTTCAAACGGTATCACATTTTTTGAATCTAAAACATGCTTCACATTCTATGCTTCACATACTATAAGATTAAAAAAAAATGAATTTAATGAAGTTTTGACCAAGTTAAGGTGGTCAAACATATGAGTTTTTATATTTTTCAAAATTTCTAATAAAAAAATTCATAATTAATTTTTTTCTTGGAAAAAATTTATAAAAAAATATGCATCACATCGAGACATGAGTCCTCTACTTATATCTAAAATCTTATAATTTTTTTTTAATCATTTTATTGTGGTTAGGGTGGTCGGACATACACCTACTTATTTTTCCGAAATTTAAGTACTCTGCATTGAAATTTCAAATTTTCACCAAATAGATTTAAAAAAAAAAAAACCTAGTAGTTTAGAAACTACATTCAATTTGCTATAGATTCTATTCTAACATATTTTTGAAATAATATAGATAACTTATTTTAATTTTTACGTCAATTTTCCTAACTCTGATTTTTTTGAATTTTTCGCCACTTAAGGGCATGTTTTTCCATGATGATCCTACACATACCCAGGGTAAATAATTCTTTCTTTACACCTTTTTTGTGCATGTTTGATCTATAATTGGAGAAGACAAGAGTTTTTTATGAAGCATGGAAAGTAGTGAATACATAGAGATGCATCTTCTTACAATTTTCTACTTTCACATACCTTAGGGTGGTTTGCTACATGGGATATCCTTACATGTTTCTGAGGTATGCTTCTGACAAGTGGGTGTTGATGGAACTATGTAGATAGATTATTTTTGTGCATAATGAGTGACAAGCTATCCATAAGCTAGGGAGCAAGTTTTCAATCACCATTGGTAGGTATTCAATACAAATAGTTCCAAAGGCCAAAGCTGTAACATCAAAAATGAAAATCATGACTTTGAAGACCTATAAATGAGTTGATTTTGATTATAGAGGAATGAAAAGCAAGATCAAAAAAGGCCATACACATGTCTACCAATTCGAGGAAATTTAGTCAAAGTGTAGAGATGACGAAGATGTTAGAAAGATGGAATTTTGTAGGAACACTCTGGAGCAGATTTTTGATCTCATCTTGGAAAATCTTCCTAGAGACATTGAAGATATTGGTGATATTTTGAATGCAGCCTATGATGATAAGGACAGAGAAAACAAACCATTTCCTTTCATTCAATTGTCTCAAAAATAAAATAATTCTATTTGACAAAGGCTTACTCCTATCTTGAGTAATACTAATGTATGGTTGCAAAGGCATGGTATTTAGTTGAGGCCTTGCAAGATGGGTTCTAAGGGTGAATAATGTGAAAGAGAATCAAGTAGATAAAAAGAACTAAGAACCAAGAACAAGGAAAATGTTTCTCCCTCCTCCACATGTAAGCGATCAAAATATACATTTAATTGTGGAAAGAGTACGACACAAACTACTGATGAAGAGAAACCTAGAGGGGAAGAATAGCATGAGGGAGAATAGAATGAAGAGGAAGAAGGGGATGAGCAAGCAAGGGATGAACAAGAAGAAGAGGAAGGTGAATAGGAAGAGGAAAGGTAGGATGAATAAATGAAAACATCTCCACATGATAATATCATTCAAGATACTCCACATACATCATCACCTATTGCTGCTACAACACCTCGTACTCCTATTCCTACCTCTCCTCCACCACTTCCAACTTCACCTCCACCTTCAATAGTTTTTCATGTGCTAAAAGTGACAATACCTCCAATAATACATTCAATTACTTCAACTCCTTCCATAGGGTCGATGCTACAGAGTGTAGATGTTATTTCTGGATCTCCATTGTCAATTCTCAATATGTCATCTCCAGCTTTTGATATATCTTCATAGGCATAATTTGATCTATTCATGAATGAATCGTTACCAGAAACATCAAATTTGTAGATTCCATGTGTAGTAATAACTGAGATGGAACCTATTGTTACTACTACATTTGTGCCCATGAATATAGGTGTGACACAAGAATTGGTAATAGTTCAGGAAAGTGATATCTCATTCCTTCATCTATGGCTTGCATCATAAGCTCCTAAAATGAAAAAGAAAGTGGATTCTCTTGATAAATTAGATCTTGAGGAATTAGCTCCATCGAAGTCTAAAGGGGAAACAAAGATGAAGATTCTCTCAAGATTGCATATGGATAAGTCCAAACACAAGTATGTGGAAGTGGCCAAACCTCCTCAAGGTAAAAGCCATGATGAAACTAGTATAGAGGACTACACCATTATTAGAGTTGATCTTGGAAAAAACACTCATGAAAGTGCAAAGGATGATGCCCAAACATCTTTAACTACATGGATGGAGAAATTTGATAAGTTGAAGGAGGCCAAGGACATGTATAAGGTGAAGGCTGAGAACTTTTCCTCTTTATTAAGAAGAATTATTGAGTCCTCTATGAATGTGGAACCTGTTACGATGAGTATAGAGGAACCTTTGCTTCAGAAGGTTGAAAAATATTAATCTAAAGGGAAAATCATGTATGAATTTGTGGATAGGATAATTGAGAAAGGTTCATAATTCATGACCATTACAGTGGAAAAAATTGCATAGATATCCAAGATAATAAATACAATCTCCATTGAGAAAAAAGAGATGGAGAAAAATCTAGAGTCATGGGTTTAGTTGAAGAAAGTTAAACTGAGCAAGTTAGTGGAAGTTAGGATTATTCTTAAAAAGGATAAGTATGTGGAAATCAAAGAATCAATCAAAAACTGCATACACATCATCAAGAACTAAATCAAGGATGTACAACCTATTCAAGAGGATGTTGAAGAACATCATGTTTCCTTGTTGAAAAAAATTGAAGAGTTTCCAAGAAAGCTTCTTGATGATGATCACACATTTATTTCGGCTAGTGAGATTATTCAAGTATTCAAGGAAGAAATTCAGAAATCGGTAGAAGATGAGGCATTTTCACTAGCTCCAATGGACACTTTGTGTGATGTACAATTGACCTTGGATAATCTCAAAATACATTTGGATAGATGCAAGAAGGTTTGTTCTTCTACAAAGAAGTATGCCACAAAGTTTCATAGCTTTATTGATTACACTTCAAGACCGAACAAGATAGTGATGCAAGAGATCTTAGAGAGATATGAAGATTTCAAAGCCCAAAGCAAGGAAAAATATATCGTTTTGCATTTTTAGAGATAATTATTATGATTTTTCACATGCTTGATGTAAATAGGCATTGGCATTTTTACATGTCATTTTGTACTCATGTAACTACTTGTAAAAACGAAGATGTATTCCTATAATCTTGGACATCATGTTTAATAAGTCAAAAGTTAGTTAGGTTTTTTTCCTAGAATAAATCATAGTTGTCACCTATAAATAAGAGAGAGATCTATTGTATTATTTACCTATAATCTATTGTACCAAAGTGCTACCAAATTGTAAAGCAATTTTGATACGTTGAGTTCATATTGTGATACTATATTCAATCAATAAAGAAAGAAAACTTGCATACCAGACTTAGTGTTGGATTAATTTTGAATGAATGTTAATTTTCTTACATCTTTCACATTGATTTATCTTATTATATGATTGGATTAGTGGTATTTTATTAATTGCGGTTAAAGGGAATTCAAGCTAGACCTTATAGACTTTGTGCTATATCACTTGCTTGGGATTGTGTATGTGTTGTGGATATCTTTTTGGTGAATGATCTTCAAGACTTGTTTTTAGAATTATTCATCCCATTCATGGATCTATACATGGAATAGGTTGAAAGACTTTGTGCTTCAATTTTCATCATTGGTTACTAAAGAAATCATCATTCAAGATGACATAAAGACTTTGTGCTTTCATTAGTTTTTTGGTTACAAATTTTCAATTATGTTGGTATTCTTAGATTATGCTTTAAAAAATTAAGAATATTGCAAATTACTACTTTAATTATTACTTAGAGTTGAATATCATCACGAAATAACAATGTGGAACATTGTAAACATATTCTCTGAAAGAAGAGATAATTATGAATGTAACACACCTGCATTGTTAAAATAGTGTAGATATAAATTTTAGAATAGTTTACTTTCATTCCAGTAAGAAGTAAGAAGGGAGCCCTCCCCTTTTTGAGAGGAGAGATTTTATCTCATCATAACTATGGTTGAAATTCATGTTTTGTAATCTGTAAAGGGTTATAGAATATTCACCCAACAATTTTTTGGCAACTCTGTTGGGGATCGAAGTATGCAATCCAAGCCTCATGCTTTTGATTGAAGTGGATGAGTACTCTAGTGTCTTATTGTAAGCTTGTGTATATTTTTGTTGCTGATTTTTCTTTCATTTGAAGTCTTCACTCTAGCATAAAGAAGTTATACATTGGGTCAAAGGGTGCAAGGTGTGGACGATCTAATTTTTGAAGAATTGTTGTGGATACATAATATTATTCCTTCTCCTCCATGAGCAAGCTCACTGTTACAACACACTGCAAGTTATCCTTCTCAAAGAATAAGATCACCGCTTCAAAGTGAATCTTCTATTTTTCATTGAGTTCCTTTTCACATACATGTTATTCAAAATATTATGGCTCAACCTCCACCCACTGGAACTTGAGGTAATATTTTTGGACCTCTTAATTTGTTGGCTCCTTTACATGAGCTTCCATGTGTTCACAAAAGAACATTACAAAATTCTACAAAAAATGGAAAGCAACATCATGATGAACACATCATTTCTTTCTACATTGTTTGAAGTGTTCTTGGCATTGAGCATGAAGATGTTGTTGTAAGGTTTTTTAAGAACTTACAAGGATTAGCTGCTAAGTGGTTCTACACTCTTGCTCCTGGTGTTGTTACTATCTAGAATACTCTTTGCACCAAGTTTGAAGAGAGGTTCAAACCTATTTAAGATGCACACGCCTTGTTAGAACATCTTACTACTATGAGGAAAGAGGCACATGAACCTATGCGTGAGTTTATGGCTAAATTTAACAAGTTGGTGACAAGGGTTCCCACAAAGGATAAACCAACAACCCATAATCTTAAGTGATTTTTCATCAACACACAACTTCCAAAGGTAAGCTTCTTGTTTCATAGGGTATCCATACCCTATCTTGAAGCTGGTCAAAATCTAGCTACTAGTTTTGGAGATAATTTGATGCTTGTCGGTGAAATAATAATGAACTAAAATAGAAGAGAGAAAGCATCTAATTCTTCATATTCTAATAACAAATCCAAATTTGTGGATCCCATGTTACAAAGGTTAGAAAATGAGTTGTTGGCCTTGAAGAAGAAAGTCTCAAATACTTCTTACAACGATATTCCTAGAAGGACTTTCCCAAATTCTTCCAAATATTCTAGAAACATAAATTAGAACCTTCTTCCTACATTGCAAGGAATACTTTATCTAGAAGATCCACCTACCAATGAAGCTATGGGGTATTATGAAGTAGAGAAAGATGAGTATGCACAACTGAAATATCCTATTGAGGAAAATGTTGATCTATTCCAAGATGAGGAAGTAGATCCAGTTGGTGACTAAAACATTGGTTATTTATAGGTCGCAAATGAATCCGATGATGAGGACTTAGTAGCTATTACATATGTTGTTTTCACATGGTCATAGCAGAATCAACTTGATCAAGCTCAAGTTGATGCTTCAAAAGAAAAGGATAAATTATCAGTAACTATTGCAAAAAGAGGATCTCCTTTGCCTTGGGAACCCAAAGAACAACAAATAAACAAGTAACTACTCCTCTTCCTCATGTGATTCCTTCAACACCTAAAGCCAATATCCAAGTTCTAAAGACTAGTGTCCCTTTTGTTAAATCTATAAATGAAGCTACCTCATCTTCTTTGCAAAGTTCTTTCTAAGCTTTTGACATTATTGACCATACAAAGAGGACAAAAATTCAAATGTTTGAAGCATAATACCTCAAGGCTAATCTTGATCAATTCAATAGGATTTTTAAGCTTGTTAGAGACAAAGGAATTACCCCTAGTAGAGGTTCCTCTTAAGATGTACCTATTGTTCCAAATCCTAAGCCTCCTTAGAATAACTTAGTGACTACTCCTCCATTAGCTTCTAGAAGGATTGACCCATTCTATATTTCCTTACTTGTCAATGGCTTTAAGTTAAGTAATTATGTCATAGAATCCAATGCATCTAATAATGTCATTCCTACCAAGGTAACTGCTTCCTTGGGCTTGAATCTCATGAAAACATTTGGATGATGCTTATCTATGGAGAACAAGAAAGTACCTTTAATTGGGAAAATTAAGGATGAACATTTTGCATTTGGTGCATATCCAGAGAAGAAGATCAAGATAACAATCTTGGTAGCAGATGTTCCAACATCCTATGGTATTCTAGTTGGACACAATTTTTGTAAATATGTAGGAGGAGAATAAACATGTATATGTTAGAGGATAGGATACCCATAAAGGGTGTGATGCAAATATTGGTTCTTGAAATAGAATCTAAGTTTTTAGTGACAAATTTTGACAATCTGAAGGCTCAAATTTTATTTGATTCTTCAAGTGTTGGTACTTATTATTTATAGGATGATGAGGATATTGAATCTTCATCTTGAAATACAAAACATGAGTCAAAAAGTGTTGGCTTATCTTCACTAGAAAATGAATCATATTCAGATGATTTATCTTTTACAGATGGTGAAACCTCATTAGATGATGAAGTTATAGATTTTGAAACTACAAGCATTGAAGATCCAAACAATGTTTGGGTAATTAAGTTTGATGGTAGTTGTTCTTCCACTGGTTTAGGAGTCGTAATTGATTTTGTCTCTCCAAAAGGGAAAATATTTCCCTTTGCTTTCAAATTACAATTTGAAAACAGTAATAACATAGGTGAATATGAGGCTTTGTTATTAGGCATGTAGGTTACAAGTAAGAAAGGAATCAAGAATCTCCATGATCATGGTGATGCTAAGTTGGTAGTCTTCCAAATAAGGATTTTTTACCAAACTAAGAATGGCAGACTTAGGCATTATCACAATCTCGTTTGGGATTACATCCAGGATTTTGATGATTTCAATATTTTTATAGTTCTCAGAGAGTATAATGATAGCTCGATGATTCCTTAACAGTATCAACCATGCTTATGATACCACATAGGGATTTTCATGGTCATACCTTTACCATTGAGTTGGTTTTTTTCCCAAGTGTTCCTAATAACTCAGATAATTGGTAGATTTTTAATGATAACCATTAGATGGTTGCCTTTTTGGAAAAGGGAAAAAATTTGATGAGTTATACTTTGAAGGAAGTGATTCTCCACCTCGAGAATCTATCTCTAAATTTGATCTAGTTATAGGTGAAAAGTTTTTTCAAATCAAAGGGAATAATATTCCTAAGGGGTTGGTATCCCTTGAAAGACTTTTTGAAAAAAATGATCATTATATCAAAAAGCAATAGTCTAATTTAGATTCATCTAATGGAGTTGAGAAGATCAACTTGGGAACTAAAGCAGATCCTAAAATGATGAACATCATAAAGTGTTGCACTGCTAAGGAAAAATAATAGTTTGTTGAATTGCTATGAAAGTACATGGACATGTTGGAATATTCATATGAATATTTGAAATCCTTTCATCTAGAAGAGGTGTAACATGAGATTCCACTCCAAGCATGAGCATTGCCTTACAAGAAAAAGTAGAGGTACTACAATCCCAAGATTTTTGGAACTATTCTTTCAAAAATAGAGAAGACATTGAATGCAAGGATCATATTTCCTATCCACCATTCAACGTGGATAGCCAATATCATTCTTTTTTGTAAAAAGAATGCAGAAATTCACATATGTGTGGATTTTAGAAATCTGAATTAGTTATCACTAAAGGATAATTATCCTCTTCCAGTGATGGATCAAGTTCTTCAAATGGTGACTAGATCAGAGACGCTTTCTATGTGTAAACAATGATTCCACAAACTTTAAACAATGAACCATATTAGTATTGTTAGTCTATTTAAAGCAAGTAAAAATAACATTTCTATGAGATATTGAATCATACTAAATAATGCAAAAAAAGCACTAAAATACCAAAGAGACTAATTGAAAGCATGTGAAGTATGTTCTAACCTATCCCATAGTGGATTGGTGCTACTTTGATGTGGAAAGGAGCCCTTTCCTAGCCCTTGATAAGCTTGTTGATGGATTGAGTGATCCTTGATGAAAATTGCCAATAACCTTGCTATGATAATGAAATTCTATGATAAAAATGGATGAAGATGCTATGAGTTGTGGATGAACTCCAATGCATAAAGTAATGGATAGTGCAAAATGCCTAAGATTGTTGATCCTAAATTAGTAAAAGAGTCCTCCATTTATAGGAATGAAGGATGGAAGAATGCAAAACATGGAGGATGTGGTACTAAAGATCAACCAATAGAAAGATTCCACTTGTGAACATGCTATTGAAGAGAGGTGGAGCACATTTTGATGAATGCGCAAATAAATGCTATTAGGTGGAAATTCAAGTTTGAGAAAGTGACATGTTGGAGGGAGATGTGGAAGAGGAGTTATTACCACTTGGCTCAAGACAAAGGACATGTAAGGGGCTTTTAATTTTCCACGTTGGATGGACAGGTCCTTTTAGAAGGGAGATTTTGAATTTGAAGAGTATTCCAACTTGATTCCCTTTTGAATGAAAATAGAAGATTTAATAAATCAAATAAATTGATTTATTGTGCAAGTTGCAAAATCTAGAGGATTTGGAGGATTAGGATTGAGTTAACTAGGATTTAATTAACTTAGATAGAGATTTAGCTGATTTGAAATTTGACATAGATTTTTGTATTCATTTAAATCAAATGGGAGGAATAATGAGATATTAGTGATTTAATTAAATAAATTTGATTTATCTAATTAAATGAAGAACTTTAGAAGTTAATTAAATAAAATTGATCTATTTAATTAAAGAGGAACTTTAGGATTGATTGGTGACTTAATTAAATAAAATTGATTTATTTATTTAATTAAGAGACGATAATGATTTAATCAAATAAAGTAGATTTATTTTATTAATAGAGGAATTAAGATGATTTAATTAAATAAGGATTATTTAATTAATTGATTAGTAAAGAAGTGATTTGGGAAAAAATGATGATAGTAAATTAGAATCAGGTGCACGATATCAATCAAGATAATTTTTGTGTCCACATTTTTCCCCTCTTCGAAGTAATGTACCTGTAGTGTTGGTTTAAAGAATAAGCTTGTTGAGATCAAAGTTGAAATTTTTTCTAATTTTTTCTGATGCCCCACTACTGCCCAAGCGGAAAGAAGTACGTTGGTACATTGCCCCCTCGAGAGATTGGGAAAAATTTCCAATTTCTAGGGTCAATCTTGCAACAAAGAGGTTCAAGATAAATGTATGGATGGTTATGATGATGATGCAAATGAGATGGTTTTAAGATTCTTAGAATAGCCAATCTATATTATCCTAAACAACATAAATGACAATGCAATGCATGTGAGATGGATGAGATGGATGATGCCTATATGATTATGCAATGGATATTTTATGCAAATGTATGGTTTATGAGATGCTTAGACTAACAGATCCATATTATGATGGAAATGCAAAGTATGTGAAATGATTGGTGTTTCCTATTATATATATTATGATTGATATGTAGTATGTTGATGGTTTGTGGATGTTGAATGGCTGCATTAGTGATGTTTTGATTAACTGTCATGGTACCTATTATGCCTTGCATAACCACCCGATTTTATTCTAGAATAAAATGGGCCCCCCTTTTCCTTTTGGTTTCTTTGCCTCTGATTATTTTCTTTTCCCTTTGGGGTTTCTTCTATTTTCTTCTTGAGTTAGCCTTCTTGTTTTGTCAAATTTTGGTTCTCAGCTTAAATTGGTTTTCTTCTTGCTATAAATTGAATGCAATAATCATGAACAATATTGTATTTTATTATGATGTATTTTATGTGCTTCTGAGGACTAATGGAGACCTTGTTTCATAGGATTAGATCATGCACATGATGGTATTTCTCAAAGAGCTCAGTTGGGAGGCATTCCCCAATCTAGTTGGGCACAAAATTCTCTAAGAAGAAAGTCGGCAAGACCTTGTAGTTGTCTTGCTGAATGACAGTGCATTCTATTCATATGAGGTTCGCAACTCGCCCAAACTTCCTGCTCGTTGTGACTCTTTTTGTGTCTTTCTGACCGGAGGAGCCCTTGCCATAAGCTCTTGTCACTCAACGAAAGGTCTCACCGAAGATGCAAGGTCTCGGCGACAAGGGCGGCATCAACATAGCAATTTGGGCTCGCAAAGAGGTCTCGGCGACTGAGGGAACGTCTCATCAACAAGGGATGTCTTTGGGGGGAGTGATTTACCTTTGTTGAAAAGTCTGGCCAACATGGAGGAAGTCCCGCTGAAGAAGGGTGTCATCGAGGAAACAAGGTCCTACTCGCTATGATCTCCTATTGAACAAGAAAGGTCTCACCAAAGTGCTCTGAGCTCGGCAAAAGGAAGGTTCAGTCGGTGTGAAGTCTCACCGACTGAGGGGAGTCTTGGCGACAGAGGGTAGCATAGGAAAAAGATTTGGGTTTGCTATGAAGTCTCGATGAAGGGTGAAAGTCTTGCTGATAGGGGTTGGTATTGATGTAATGTCTCACCAAGGGCCAATGGTCTCTCCAAGGAAGTAAGATGAGCTCGAGGAAATTTTGCTTCACTGTGAGGTCTCCCCAATTGATGGAGGTCCCACTGAAAGTTCAAGCTCAGCAATAATTTTTCCTTCGGCACGAGGTCTGACCAATTAGCATGGGTCTCGCCAAAGGATTAGTCTTCTATATAACATGGAAGGCTCGGTGGGATGTCTCACCGACAGCTGTTAGTCTCGCCAAGGGGATTATGCCCTCTGTGTAATATTTTGAATTTGGTATGAGGTCTCATCGACCCAGTAGGCTCTTTTCAAAAGAAATTTGAGCTCAGGGGAGCAAAGAAAATGTCACCAAAACATCTCACCAACCCAGAAAGGTTTCGCCGAAACATAGTGAGCTCAGAGAGAGGACATCGCCATAAGGTCTTGACGACTGTCTTATCTCCTGCCAACAATGATGGATTTACCAATAGAAGAGGAGATCGATATAAGGTCTCCCTGACCACATAAATTATGGCCGACATCAAGGAGCTTGCCGAAAGAAAAGGTGACATTGCCATGACGTCCCACCGACCTAGTGGGGACTTGCCGATAAGAATGAGCGAGTAGGGAGAATGAAGGGGGAAACTCACTAGGATCTCCCGCTGACCTGAAGGAGTCATGCTGAGGGAAAAGGAGCTCGAGCCCGAAGAAGAAGAATGAGCTCGGGGAGAAAGATTTTTCTTTTTCCATGAGGTCCTACCGACCCAGTAGGGTATGGCCGATACAAAATGAGCCCGGGGAGAAAGATCCAACATCGCCAAAAGGTCTCACCGACAAATGGGGATCTCCCCAACATAAGATAAGCTCGTCGAAAGAAAAATGAGCTTGGGGATAACAGGAAGAGGGGCTTTGTCATGAGGTCACGTCGACTAGCGACTGTCTTGCTGATAGTCTTTGTGGGCTCGATATGACTTCTACAGTTCGCCGAAAGGTCTTGTCAACTATCTTATGCTATGCCGATAGTTACTAAAGGAGACATAATCGCATCGAGGAGACATAATTAGTGTCTCACCGACATGTGATGCCATTCAAATAACCTTTAACCACCCCTGTGGAGAAGACCAATAGGATGCAAATGACATGGACTCATTCTGAGATCAAGGGGTGATGGATCAACTCAGGTGATGATGTTCAGATCTAAAGGGAGGGCCGATGATGCTTCCAACAAATGGTCAACATGCAGAAAGATCTTGAACATAAATGAGGCTGAAGGAAAGAGGCAACCATGACTCACAGGGATAGCTGTGGTGACCACTAGGAGGGATAGATCAATATTAATGACAAAGTGCTTTAGAGCATTCAAGGAAGCCCTTCGAAGGAGTTGAAAGATAGACATAGAGACATGAGAGTAAATGTTGTAGCTACAAAATATTTGAAGGTTTCTCCTAAGATCAATCCATCATCAGCATGGATAGCAGGGCTTCACATTGAATGTAGCATTGAATCTCTTCAAAAAGATCTGAGAGTTGACCCCCCTAAAAAAGTAGATATTTTGTAAACCCTAATACAAGGGGACAACACATTCTCTTGGGTACATTCTATATATTTGGCATTCTTGCATCTTTGTAAGGGTTAGGAACTGGTAGTTAAGAAAATGAGAACTTGTTAAAAAAATAGGAAAAGTAGTAGTTGTAGTCAGAAGTTAGGAGAGAAGTTAGCAGAAATAGAGGAGACAGGGCTGCATCCTGGTTCTTTGTAATGGGAGCTCCCTTTTTTCTTCTTGGTTAGGAGTCAGATTCAGAATAAACTAATGTATTTTTGAAGTTCTCTTAGTATAAATGGAAACAATTTGGAGCAATGGATTTTCTATACACTAGTGATTGTGCCAGCTTTGTAAATGTTGCTTATCTATTTCATTAATAGTAGAAGCAACTAGATTAAAATCTACTTCAAATTGTGTTTCAGAATGGTATTTGTCTTATGTTAATCATCTGATTTGAGGAGCTTTCAAGGATTGAAGTCTTACTTTATGTTTTGTTTAAATAGTAACTTGCAATTTGTTATTGAAATCATCACTGTGAATAAATGAAACTATGTTAGTCACAAGTTAATTTTGTTCTAAAGTTTAGTTAGGGATTCCTTGAAAGGTAACAAGTCTGGTTAAGTTAGATGAATTAGCATTCTTTTTTGTTCCAAAACTCTTATCTATATTTTTTCGTTTCTTTAAAAACCCTAGTTAGAGTAGGTTCAAGTTCATGTTTGATGTTAGAACAACCCAGAAGCTCAACACCAATAGGATCCTTGAACATTACTATTATATTAACCATTGAGCAACATTAGCATAGTTGAGAACCAACTACAAAGACCTTGGGAGCTAAGATATCCATGTGTTGTCTTTCTCTTTCAAGAGAAATAGAGTAGCAATATTTTATTTTCATGTTGTTGTGCCACCAGGACCATCAACAAAAACTGGTGCTAGAGGGAGGGCCCTTTGAGTAATTTTGGATTGTTGTAAGTTGGAGTGGGTTAGGTCTTCAAAACCTAGCTCCAATGGGTAGCCCTTTGTATACACCAGAATTTTTCCATGAAATCCCTGGTCACCTGTATGATAGGCTTCCTTTATTTTTTCCTAATAGTGGACAAAATGCTTCTGAACATGTTGGAATTTGCAGGTGTGTACTCACTCTTCTCCAGGTTCAGCATGAGGATATCATCTATCAATTGTTCATCAAAATGTTTTAGGGTACAACTAGGCAATGGTATGATGATCTACCACCAAAATCTATTTATTCATGGATAGAATTAGAAATCTTGTTTTTAGATTAGTTTGATCGTCATGCACGAACACAAGACCCATCGTTTCAATTTGCAACTACAAAAGGGATACCATTAGAACAAATTTATAATTTAATCACAGATTTTTGTTCATGTATCAATGGGTTCAATCTTTAGATTTGGTTGTGGATGATCATATACTGATAGAACATTATTATTTGGGTTTAAAACCCTCATTTGCAACCAAAGTAAGATGTTGTGGTGTGGCTACATCCTTGCATGATGCATTGAGAAAAGCTCTCTTATTGTCACAATTTGGAGGTGATACTAGGAATTCAAATAGCCAAACTCAGGGTTATAATCCTCTTGTGCTTGCAAACTGCCATCATCTATATCCTTATGCCACTTCACCCACCATCCCTGCCCAGGTGCACCCATTCTCACCAAGTAGCTATGACCTTCCTAATGTTCCAAGCACCACATTCTCCAACCCCCCACATCAGGTCAATCCCACACAAGACCACTGGGAGAACTTATCTCTGCAAAACCCAATCACAGAGTTAAGTACTTCACTTGACAATGAAGTTTTAACCATATCATCTCTTTTCAGTCATGTTCCAAAGCATAGTCCATTATATCACAATGAAGTTGTGGATGAAACATTTGATGAGCCAGAATATAATTTGGATGACTTGTTTGGTAAAAAGTATGAAATGGATGTAAATTTAGAGCATAATGGAAATTTCAGGATAGAAACTAGCTTTTTTGAAAATGCTAGTACTAATGATGGCTTTGAAGGAGATGAGGTATTAATATGGGATTGTTGTCATGAGAAATCAACAATATCTTCCAACGATTTAAACAACTCTCTTGATCAAGATGAGAATTAGGGTGATGAGGGATGGAAAAAGGAACATAGTTCATGCTAGATTGATATCCCTCATATGCAAAATCGAATAAGGGAGAAGTTGGAAGAGCTGGGAGATCTAAAACTGTCAGAACTTGTTGGGCCAAGTGGATGCATGATACATCGAACTAATCAACACTCTCAGATGGACTGCCATGTCTTCCTAGGTAGGATGGAGTTATACTTCAAGCAACTAATCTCTATTGAAGGAATACTTATGGAATATCCTTGGAGTACGTATCCCCCCAATGAAGAGGATGAAACAACTAGCACACATGGAAATGGTAATCAGTCCATCAAAAATGATGAGAGTAACTATGTGAAGGGGTCTAATTCTTCCCTATCTTTTAATGACCTTGATCCTTGCATTGAGATGGATTCAAAAACTGATGAAACTCCTCTACCTAGTGAGGGATTGATAGAAGTGGAGAATGGATTCATCAATGCGTTCATAGATTCTTTCATGATGGTGAATGAGGAAGAAATACACCTTGATGGGTTAACACAAGAAGATGACTTTGCTGATTTAAGTAGTGAATGGATTGAAATAGATAACAAACTTCAAGACAGGATTTTCAATGAATCTTGTGGTCAAAGACAAGGAATTAAATGCCAAAATGAAATTTTAAGGGAAGAAGTTCAAGTAGATGTGCAGATCAGTCAAGTGCTCCTTGAGGAAATTCATGATGGGGTACATTCAGATGAAGCAGAGGAATACCAAGAAAAGGACCAAGAGGTTATCTTAGATGTTGAATCTCTTCAACATGATGAAGAGAATGAGACCAAGGAGAATTTTCTTGATTTTGATTATGTTTACTCAAATGTGTTGATTGAAGAAAGTCCTTGCTTGGCATCCACTAATCAATTTGATCTTAATACTGATAAATTTGATGTTGATTGGCATGTTCTTGTAGATGATGTGTAGGAATATGAATTGAGAGAGTGCTTCCCTGACTTTGACTCCATGCACTCAAATGAGTTCAAAGGAAATCTTTGTTTACCATGTGCCAGTATTCCTGACATTAATGGTGATAAGCTAGATGTAGATTCTCAAACCCTTGAGGGCGACATGTTTCAAGAAAGTGTTGAAAGTAAGACTTCCTCTCAAGAAATTCAGAATTTTTTTAACTCTATACCCGATATGAATACAAAGATGTTGGTTGGTGAGTATCCCAACTCCAAGGAAAACCTTGTTTCAGTGGTGTTCCATGAATTGATACCTTGAGAGAAGGAATTCATACAACACAAGTCAATGCCAGTAATTAGAAATCTTCTGAATCAGGTGGTGTCCTTTCATTATTCTTTGTGTTTCAATGATTTTTAGTTTGATTATGGCGTTGGGGATAGTAAAACATGTTTGTGGGTAAATCATGACAAAACTGAGAACCCATAGTTGATAATATTTCAAGCTTTATACCCTCAGAACGAACTTATTGCACATAAACTTTACATTTCTGAGTATAAAGATAAATTTTCTAGGTTTAGAACTGTGCCTGGTAAGTTAAGATTGCTGGGCATAATGAAAAATCAGTCAAGTCAATGTACATATTTTTACAGTTTTGTGTTTGTAAAGCTTACCTTTGGAGTTAGTTTAGTATTAGGATTGGTTATTGTTGTGTTTTTTCAGTTTAGTTAGTTTTATTTTGTTTTGTTATTTTTCCTTTTCCTTTGTTCCTTTTTTTTTTGTTTATAAATATTTGTTTTTTTGTTTGTAAGTGGTTTTTATGTTGTTCTGCATGTAAATAGCTTTGTTGTTTGTTTGTTTGTTTGTTTGTTTTCTTTCTGTCTTTTCCTTCCCTTGGTTCTTATGTTTCTATTTTGTTTTGTTCTTTGGGGTTTATCTGTTCTTTCCCCATCTTAAAATGGTGGCTATTATCTCGGGTATACTTTGGTCATTAGGAGAGAAGTGGTTTAAATATTTTTAGGTTTGCTGATTGGGTGATTTTGTTCTAAAACTCTTTGTTTTATGCCCATTTCCAATAAGAGTTGTGGAAGGTCTTGAAAAAAAGGTACCAAGTAAATAACCTTCATTAGCTCCTCTGAATCTATCATAAATGATCAAGATCATCTCCTTTTTTCATGGTAGATTTGTCCTAAGACTATGGTGTTGTAATATTTGAGTGAAATATCTGATTTTCCAAGTGCTATTATGAGGTCCATGGTAGTTTTCAACCTAGAACAGATGTTAAACATCTAACATATTGAGAAAATACATGAATGAAATATCTGAAACTCTATCAAAAAAAAAAAAAAAGAGAAAAGAATGATCTAAAAGAAGAAAAAAAAAAGGATTCAATATGAATAGGTGATTCCATTATCTCTATCAGGGCTATGGACGTCTGACTAGCAGTAGAGAAATGTTGTGAGAGAACTAGAGGTATCTCTGTTAGGGCTATGGATGCCTGACTAGCAGCAGAGCAATGCCCAGGATATCATTACATGACAGCTAAAGGGAATCAACTTATGTAGTTCAAATCTTACACATTTTTGTTCGAAAGATGAAGAAAACTTTATGAAAGGATGATGCACCATCAAGCACACACATAGATTCAGGGCTAGCCATTGATTGTGTTACATTTGAGATTCTAGATAAATCTTGCTTGTTAAGACTGACCCAAATGGAGTTGTGATGTTCATGAACTAGGAGTTCTGGGTAGCTGAATCCTTCAGCCTCTTGAGAATGGTTAAATCATTTTCCCAGCCGAGTCGCCATTTGTTATGCCTTGCATAACCACCCCATTTTATTCCTTTTGGTTTCTTTGCCTCTGATTATTTTCTTTACCCTTCATGGTTTCTTCTATTATCTTCCTAAGTTAGCCTTCTTGTTTTGTCGAATTTTGGTTCTCAGCTTAAATTGGTTTTCTTCTTGCTAGAAATTGAATGCAATAATTATGAACAATATTGTATTTTATTATGATGTATTTTATGTGCTACTGAGGACTAATGGAGACCTTTTTTCATAGGATTAGATCGTGCACATGATGGTATTTCTCAAAGAGCCCAGTTGGGAGGCATTCCCCAATCTAGTTGGGCACAAAATTCTCTAAGAAGAAAGTCGGCAAGACCTTGTAGTTGTCTTGCTGACTAACAATGCATTCTATTCATATGAGGTTGCAGGTCACCCAAACTTCCCGCTTGCCATGCCTCTTTTTGTGCCTTTCCAACAGAGGATCCCTCGCCATAAGCTCTTGACGCTCGATGAAAGGTCTCACCAAAGATGCAAGGTCTCGCTGACAAGGGCGACATCGACATAGCGGTTTGGGCTCGCAAAGAGGTCTCGGCAACCGAGGGAACGTCTCATCAACAAGGGATGTCTTTGGGGGGAGTGGTTTACCTTTGGTGAAAAGTCTAGCCGACATGGAGGAAGTCCCGCCCAAGAAGGGTGTCATTAGGGAAACAAGGTCCCACTTGCTATGATCTCCTGCTAAACAAGAAAGGTCTCCCCGAAGTCCTCTGAGCTCAGCGAAAGGAAGGTTCAGTTGATGTGAAGTCTCACCAACCGAGGGGAGTCTTGGAAATGGAGGGTAGCATCAGCAAAATATTTGGGCTCGCTATGAAGTCTCGGCGAAGGGCGAAAGTCTCACTGATAGGGGTTGGTATCGGCGTAATGTATCGCTGAGGGCCAATGGTCTCGCCAAGGAAGTAAGATGAGCCTGAGGAAATTTTGATTTGTTGTGAGGTCTCCCTAACTAATGGAGGTCCCACTAAAAGTTTGAGCTCGGTGATAATTTTTCCTTTGGTAGGAGGTCTGACCGATTAGCATGGGTCTCACCGAAGGGTTGGTCTTCGATATAACATGGAAGGCTCAGTGGGATGTCTCACTGACTACTATTAGTCTTGCCGAGGGGATTGTGCCCTCAGTGTAATATTCTGAATTTGGTATGAGGTCTTGCCGACCCAGTAGGCTCTCACTAAAAGAAATTTGAGATCGAGGGAGCAAAGAAAACGTCACCAAAATGTCTCACCGACTTGGAAAGGTTTCGCCAAAACATAGTGAGCTCAGAGAGAGAAGAGGGACATCGCCATAAGGTATTGACGACCATCTTAGCTCCTACCGATAGTGATGGATTTACCAATAGAAGAGGAGATCAATATAAGGTCTCCCCGACCATGGAAAGTCTGGCCAACATCAAGGAGCTCGCCGAAATAAAAGGTGACATTGCCATGACATCCCACCGACCCAGTGGGGTCTTGTCGATAAGAATGAGCGAGCGGGGAGAATGAAGGGGGAAACTTGCCAAGATGTCCCGTTGACCTGAAGGAGTCATGCCAAGGGAAAAGGAGCTCGAGCTTGGAGAAGAAGAATGAGCTCGGGGAAAAATATTTTGCTTTCGCCATGAGGTCCTACCAACCCGGTAGGGTCTGGATGATACAAAATGAGCCCGGGGAGAAAGATCCGACGTCGCCAAAAGGTCTCACTGACAAGTGGGGATCTCCCTCACATAAGATAAGCTCGCCGAAAGAAATATGAGCTCTGGGATAACAAGAAGAGGGGCTTCACCATGAGGTCATGTCAACTAGCGACTATCTTATCGATAGTCTTTATGGGCTCGATATGACTTCTACAACTCGCCGAAAGGTCTTACCAACCATCTTATGCTACGCCGATAGTTGCTAAAGGAGACATAATCACATTGGGGAGACACAATTAGTGTCTCACCGACATGCGATTCCATTCAAATAACCTTTGACCACCCCTATGGAGAAGACCAACAGGATGTGAACAACATGGACTCATTCTGAGATCAAGAGGTGATGGAACAGCTCGGGTGATGATGTTCAGATCTAAAGGGAGGCCTGATGATGTTTCCAGTAGATGTTCATCATGCAGAAAGGTCTTGAACATAAAGGAGGCCAAATGAAAGAGGCAACCATGACTCACAGGGACAGCTATGGTGACCACTGGAAGGGATAGATCTATATTAATGACAAAGTGCTTTAGAGCATTCAAGGTAGCCCTTCGAAGGAGTTGAAAGATAGACACAGAGAAATGAGAGTAAATGCTACAGCTACAAAAGATCTGAAGGTTTCTCCTAAGGTCAAGTTGTCATCAACATGGACAGCAGGGCTTCACATTGAATGCAACATTGACTTTCTTTAGAAAGATCTGAGAGCCGACCCTCCTGAAAAAGTAGATATTTTGTAAACCCTAATATAGGGGGACAATGCATTCTTTTGGGTACATTCTATATATTTGGAATTATTGCATCTTTGTAAAGGTTAGGAACTAGTAGTTAAGAAAATGAGAACTTGTAGTTAAAAAAATAGGAAAAGTAGTAGTTGTAGTCAGAAGTTAGGAGAGAAGTTAGCAGAAATAGAGGAGATAGGGCTGCATCCTAGTTCTTTGCAATGGGAGCTCCCTTTTGTCTTCTTGGTTAGGAGTTAGATTTAGAATAGACTAATGTATTTTTCAAGTTCTCTTAGTATAAATGGAAATAATTTGGAGCAATGGATTTTTTGTACATTGGTGATTGTGCTAGCTTTGTAAATGTTGCTTATCTATTTCATTAACAGTAGAAGCAACCAGATTAAAATCTACTTCATATTTTGTTTCAGAATAGTATTTGTCTTAAGTTAATCATCTAATTTGAGGAGCTTTCAAGGATTGAAGTCTTACTTTATTTTTTTTTTTAAATATTAACTTGCAATCTATTATTGAAATCAACACTGTGAATAAATGAAACTGTGTTAGTCACAAGCTAATTTTGTTTTGCAATTTAGTTAGGGATTCCTTGAAAGGTATCAAGTCTGGTTAAGTTAGATGAATTAGCATTCTTTTCTATTCCAAAACTTTGATCTATCTTTTTCATTTCTTTAAAAACCCCAGTTAGAGTAGGTTCAAGTTCATGTTTGATCTCATAACAACCCATAAGCTGAACACCAGCAGGCCCCTTGAACATTACTATTACATTTCCCATTGAGCAACATCAGCATAGTTGAGAACCAACTACAAAGACCTTGGGAGCTAAGATATCCATGTGTTGTCTTTCTCTTTCAGGAGAAATAGAGTAGCAATATTTTGTTTGCATGTTGATGTGCCACTAGGACCATCAACATTACCATGTTAGCGTAGAGAGAAGAAAGAAGAAATGAATGAAGACAAGAGGATCCAACAAGTCCATGATGTATGAGACTTTATTAGAGATGATAATGATGATGATTTTTTATCAAGAATTGGGATTTTAAAAGGGATAATTACCTTATGTTTGATAACACACATAGGCATGATGCATCAAGGCATAATGGACCAGGATGGCGTTGCACCTAGTGTGATGGACTTTGACTTGACAATCAAATAGGAGTACTCCTATTCACACGTGACATATGGAACCTTGTTCAAAATGAAATTCAAATATTCCAAACATCCTAACCAAAACATAGAAAGGAAAGCCTTCCTATGTGGTCAAAAAGACACCTAAAACACCCTCCCTACAAACTAAACAAAGCACACATGACCAAGGTTATATTACAAGAACATCCAACAAGCATAACAAATAAAAAGATAATGATTGTTGCCCCATTCCTTTCTCTCTAAATCCCTTTGTTTGGGACATCATCGAGAGGTCATTGAAATGAGCACAATAAAATAAATCAACAAGAAAAAGATTAAATAAACAAACATGCTAATGTTCTTCATACCGCTAGCCAAGACTAAACTACGGTGATGCCTAATGTTGATGTCCATTATAGGAATGATGCATCCTAGTACATGATGTTATTAGATGATTTTGGGATTTATTGGATGATAGGCTATTGATACCAATAGTTTACCAACTAGTTTACTTACTGACGTAGACTTGAGACTTTGAGATTTGAGTTTTCACTTTTAAACTACTAGACTTGTTTTCGATTACATCGCCAAAGGTTGAGGATGAAGATTGATTTATTATGAGTGGATTTTTATTTCAGGTGAAAGTGGGATGGAGATGGATGGAATTTTTCAAATATTTGGATGTTTTTGAAGTTTTTGAAATGTTTTTTGAGGCTTTTTTTGGTATTTTCAAGATTTTTTTGCAAATGTTTTGATTTTCAAAATTTTCAATGTTTTTGTGTTTTCTGAGATTTTAAGAATGTTTTTGGATTTTGTGTCTCAGGGGCTGATCAAAGATTAGCCTTTCCTACATTTAAGATCATAGACAATGTAATTCAGATGCCATGTTTTTGATGTTTTCTAACTTTTTGATCTATTTTTTAAATTTTTGATATGATTTTGGATGTTTTTGGATTTTCTTAGTTTTTTGAATTATTTTGGATTTTTCACCTGATTTTGACGATTTGGATATGAATATGTGTGACGATATCAGTGCTCTATTTTGGGATTTTTTTGAAAACAAAGCTAAGGTTGATGGATTGGATCAATGGATTGATGATGATAACATTGTTGAGGATAAACAACAATGCAAGGATAGTGTTAAGCAACACAAGGACTAGGATGGATATCTAAAGATGATGAGGGATTGATTGGATTCGATTGATCAAGATTGATGATGATAAAATTGTTGAGGATACACAACAATGCAAGGATAGTGTTAAGCAACATGAGGATTGGGAAGGATATCCTAAGATGATGATGGATTGATTGGATTTGATTGATCAAAATTTTGAAGCTTGATTTGGAACAAAATTTGTTTTAATGATTTGATGTGACATTGATGTGCAAATTAGATGCAACTGATATTGATTTTCTGGATTGATATTCGATGAAAGATAAAGTTTAATAAGGAACATCTTCTTGTCAAAATATGCCATGGGCTAGTAATTTGGATTCTAGCTCACAAATGCTTTGACCAATTTTATTTTATGTTTGCCAATGTTGGATCACCACATAAGTTGGAAGATATAGATCAAGATTTACTCCCAAATAAATATGTAAATATCTTCCCTAGTGTCTAGCAATATGTGGAATGCCATGGATGGATGTTTGGATAGGTGTGTGGATGGATGGATGTGGTAAGCACACAAATAATTCATAACAGGTTCGGATAAAGGATGCTCATTTGGATAATGCTTCATGGCTCAGATAATGTTGGGTAGGATAAGATCAATGAAAATGACCAATGTCAAGATGTTCACCATAAGAAAGTGTAAAATGTGCACCAAAGTTTTGTCAAGATCAAGATAATGTGGAAGATGGATATAAATGGATTGGATAAATAGTTCATGGATGAATGGATTTATTACAGATGAGATGGATGGGATGATATACTTCCACCTAAACTAGTGCACACAAATGCACAATTCTACACATGATGCCTATTTTCTAGGTTTTCATCATGGTACTTGCCCAAAGAGCCACCGTAGTGGTTTTCATTGGAGGACAATTTTTATCTTTACTATTTTCAATCCTTTTTTTTTTTTTTTGGATTTTCATATTTTTGATTTTTTAAATTTTTCTGAAAGATTTAAAGCTCATGTTGAATCACCTTGTCGTACCGATGTAGATGCTCCTGTCATAATGTGCCATCAATATCCTACTTGAAGAAGTTGCTTTGCCAAGATACATGCACTTGAATATAACTTTTGAGATTCCTAATCGGCTTTGTTGATATTGAAGTTAACTTTTCTTTTTTACACACATTGTGATAGAGTGCCTTCTAAATCCTTATGATGAAGGGTCATTTCTAACACATGGTCAATGTGAGAATTGGATATCATGCATGGAGGCATGGATGAAGTGTTTTTAGGAATAAAATATGGATTGGTTGATAGTTTGGAACCTTTGACTATCCAAACTTGGGAAAATGAGCAATGATGGGTGGATATGAAAGTGTGCATGGAATTAGGACCAACCGCTTGCTATACTTTGTAAGTTACTTGAGAAGCCTTCTTTTTCCTTTGTGGACATCTTTGATGGATACTTTTCCCTTTTTATTTTTCCCCATAGTTTCTTTGACTAATGGAGTTTGATAGGGATAATCTTTCTTTGTATTCTTTTGTATCCATGTGTATTTGGTTTGTGCATTATGCTTCCCAACTTCTTTTTATTTCATAATGTTCTTTGTACTTTGATTCAAATCTTTCTTTTGATGTTGGTCCCAATTCGTGGATGGGGTGATGGGTGGATGAAAATTCATGACGTGGCTGGTTGTAGCATTGACATTGATTTCATCATAAAGATTCTTTGTGCTTCCTATGTTGATGTTTTCTTGAGACAAAGTTGCCCCCAATACTAAATAACCAAGACCTTGATGCTTAAGATTGCCAATAATCTGCACTAGTTCCAGGATACCCTATTCATTTAGCTCTAATACCCCGCCTTGATAATTCATATGTTGAAAGATTTTTTTTGCAATAGGATATGATTTATCTTGGAGACAAGGTGCTAATCCTTCTCTACTTTGTCGTGGATCTTCAAAGGTGATAGATTCTTTATTGATAAGATAAATTTCCCTTAAAAAGGTAAGTGATCCAGTTTTATAAGTGATAGGATCCTTCATGTGTGGGATAACTTCCTTATTGATATCTTTGGCTTGATCTTGTGAAATATCAGATTTTAATGCTTCTCCAAGAGGTATTGATGATTCACTATCCACGTAGAAGTTTCCCTCATGGTTCATTTTTTATATTCCTTCACAAGATGTTCTTGATTCACAACTTCTGTAGAATCCCTCTTCATGACCCATTTTTGATGTCTCTATATTTTTTTGTTTGTTGATCATGTGTACAAATGTTAAGAGTAGGAGACTCTTGTCCCTTGGTAATGATATCAAGAGTATGAGACTCTTTTTTTGAATGAAAATAATCTACATGTCCATTAGGAGTAAGAATCTCATGGGTAAATGGAGGAATATGTGCTATATAGATATGATCATCATTTGTGACATCTTGTATAGATAGGAGAGTGTCCATTAGATCATTGTAGTATCTTGGAGATACAAATTCTTGACATGGGTCAGTTTCAAAGGATGGATTGCTTATAAAGGTTTCTTGGATATCTTTATTAGTAATGGGAAGTGTCTCAATATCCTCTTGATCTTTGAGTGAATTTGGATCAAGTGTTGAGTTGAGGATTTCTTCAATATCTATAACCATGAGGTCAAACGATGTCAATATGTCTTGGAAAGGACCATTGCTAGACTTTGGAGAAAGATGTTGATCATTCTTTGGAATAAATTCTTGAGATATGTCCTCTAACTCATTAGGTGATGTAGAGACATTTTCAACATGATCATTAGTCGATGGATAGTGGATTATGTCAATAGGATCAAATAATTCTAACACTCCTTGAAATAGATCATTGTTTGAGGGGTTTTGATGATGAATAAAAAGTGACTCTTGATGTATGTTGAGTTGATCATCAGATGAGGTAGAAACATCTTCAAAATGCTCAATGATGGAAAAATCTTGATAATTATTTTCAACAATTTTGGTGGAGAGATTGTCAATGTTTTCAACCATAGGATCAAATGATGTTAACATTTCTTGAATTTGATCATTGTTGGGTATTGTTGGTGGATTTTGATCATGATTGAAAAGTTATTCTTGGAATATGTTTATTTGATTGTTGGATGAGGTAGAAACATCTTCAAGGTGCTCACTGATGGATAGTTATGATTGATTTTGGAGATGTGATGACTAATCTTCGAGATGGGGTGATCGGGTTTGTTGTTGATGTTTTTTTATCTTGATATCCAAACTTTTGACATTGGAGATAGTGTTCTTGATGTGGTTGTGGACACAACTCAATGCTTTGATGGCATTGTTCAACCAATAGAAGAGTGCATTTATTTTTGTGTGGAGATGTCTCTTGGCTCAATATGTCAATTATTTTGGCAAGTGAAGCGATTTGATCTAGCAAATTTTGATCTTGATCTTGATGTAGTTGATTTAGTTTTTGCTCAAGAAAATTTGGAATGTATACTTGTGGTGTTTGTAAGGGATCATGGACAAATTGATTTTGGAATTTTTTTTGATTTGGGATGATGTTCAAATTTGGCATTATAGGTTAAAATTGAACATTGTTGTGGTTGGGAATCACATTGCCTTGATTTAGGTAACTTTGATTTTGCATGGTGTTACCTTAAATTGGATCAATACATGGATTCATTAGCATATTTTTTATACTTTGGAAAACATTTGTATGATTTGCAAACATATCTATCCCAAAGTTTACCAAGTGTGGATTTGAAATTTTCATGTTTGGTAAAGTTTTACTTGGTATATTCACATTTGGCATGTATGGATTCAGTGGGGCAACGTTCTTTTATTGAAGACTCATGTATTGATTCTTTGGTTGATTGATTTGTAGGTTTGGAATTTGATTTAAATCTACCATAGGGAAAGGTGTTCCAAACTTTAGATTGGGCATAGTTACATTTGTTGTGCCATTGAGGTTTGTAGGAGATAATGATCCCATGTATGGATTGTATAAATGTGAGTCTTGATAGCTAATTGGAATTATAAGGCTTTGATATTTTGGTTGGTTTAGACTGCTCATGATGTATAAATCAGGTTTATATTCCATGCTCTTCTTGTGTTGAGGTATAGTTTGTATCGTAAAATAAGGATCAATTTTTAGGAATGTGGGAGGTGAACCTCTAACTCCTTAGATTGATCTAAACTTTAGGCACAAAAAAGAAAATCTAGGATGATAAGGATCAAAGGGTGATCATGAGGTAAATGAAAGACAGATGATGTGAATGATTGAACTCTTAAGAAACCTTGAAGGGGATACTATACTTTAGGACTTTTGGAGTTTTTATTTTTGAATTTGATTTGGTTTGATTTGATTTTGGATTTTGGATTTGATTAGGATTTTGGATTTGGATTTGGATTTGGATAATGAACAAATATATCCCAAGATGTTGGATGTTATCTATGGGATAAAATTGCTCATAAGATGATAATTTGACTAAGTGTATGGAGAAGGATGCATCTACACACACCTAACCAAACAAGATGACTTTGATGTTGATTTGAAGGATTTTACCCAAAGTCTAGTATGAATGATTTTTCCAATTGTTCAAAAGTTGTTTGTGAGATGTTTTATTGATGTTTTGAGGATGGGTGAAATGTTTGATTTTGATCCTAAATGAACCTAAGAAGGACTTGTTTACTAGACCAAGATATTGAAGAACATGTTTTTTTCTAAGAGTAGTTCAAACCAAAAGACCAACGTTTGTATGGAAATCCATAAGAACAAAATATAATAAGCACTCATATGGGGTTCAATTGATTTAATTTTGGTTAATGAATTTATTTTACTACAAACATGAGCTCTTTCTTAGCTTTTCAGACTATATGTCTAATGTCCCAATTTATTTTCATCCCACAAGGTCCATTATGTGGAAATCAAGAAGATCAAGGCAATAGTTTCCTAATGTTGACTTTAGTAAGAGAAAATTGAGATGTAAATCCAAATACTCATAAGCCTCTAAGGATAGAATCCGTAGGGAAAGCAACAGCACTTATACTTTTGAAAGATATTTGCTCCTCCTAAAGGGTTTGAAATTTGATGATCATTTTGAATGCTTGTTTTCCAATGTTTTAAATCCAAGAAAAGTGTTTTGATTCCAAAATTATGCACAAACCTAGGATAGAATGAGACAATATTTTTTGAGTTCTCACTTAGATAAATTTAGTTGTGCCTACTCTTAGCAGATGATTAGAAGCTTGAGCACACTAGCTCTTCTCCACTACACACACTTCTCAGGTCAGCCAAGTTTCAGTACCCATGAAACTACCATGGAATACTTCCCATCTATACTAAGAGCCACAAAATTGTGAGATGGCTTCAGAATGATCGTTCTTGCACCAACAAATAGATAAGGATTTGGTCTTCTAAACAAGAGGTTCTATTATAGGCATTCCATTCATGGGGGGTCATCCATATGGAAAGAGACCATTGATTCCCTTCTTCTCAAAACAATCCTCATGATACTTGAACTTTCCGTAAGTACCCACACTTATATATTGGGTGGAAGTCGCTTGGCTTTAGCATTTTCCCAGTGGGGTCATTCCCTGGGGTGATTACTTTTTCCCATCAGGCGGGCCCTCTAAGGGTAAACAAAAGAGAGCAAGAAGATCTGTAGTTTGATCAATATTTTGTTTAGAAACAAAGAGAGAACACACACAATATACTCCACTCACACTAGCAAGATTTTGTTCAATTTTAAGAATCCAAATTGAAGTGTGGAGGCAATCTTTTGACAACTTAATATCACAAAAAGAATTTTGATTCTCAAGACCATCGTGAAGTGCGAGAGAAGTGTATATTCCTTTTTAAATGATATTACTTTGTGAAAAATATTTAAAAAATACCAAATGCACATGTTCTTTTAAATTCCAAAAGAAAAATTGATTTCTTTTTAAAGCACCAAAATAAATTTTTTGAAGTTGTTTGTTCAATTTCAACCCAAAAGTAAAGTATAGTAAGTTTCTAATGTTCAATTTTAGCATAGCTTTGAAAAAAATCAATCAATGATTAATTTTAAATCCAAATTGATCTAGTTGTCCTAAGATAGAAAATAAAAGTAGCAATTGGATGCTCTAGACTATTACACTAAGCATTTAAATATTCTTTTCAGGTTCAATGTCCACTTTCTTCAACTAAAATCTGCTTGTGGTCTTTGATTCCAATGCCCAATTCTAATGCCACTGAGTCTTTATGAAAAATCCCCCCAAGAAAATTTATGCCTGCCATTTCAAGTATCTGCAAAAGAAAATAATGGTTAGATCACTAAAAAATCCATCAAATTTGATGCAACCTTAAGAAACTATATGATCCTGAGTATGAGACTGAATCACGAGATAATTTTTTTTGAAGTTTCAACCATATGTCATCTTGCTATAATGATAATTAGACAGTAAGATTAAATTTATAAAAATGCATATTCTAACCAAACCATATATGAGAGAACTATGATAGTCCTAAACTTTTGAGGCAGCAAGTATTAATACTGCTTTTATCAGTTTGATGTTAATGTAGTGCCAACCTACTACATTGGATACCTCCTTTTACCATCTATGATGTGAGTAAATAAGAAAAAAGTCACTTCATTCGATGGATGAAATGAATTTTTATTGCCCTATGGTGATTATATAGATATTGTTTGGATTTTTCTTATGAGAGCACAAATCACATTTAATGATCATCATTAAAACCCAAACAAACCTACTTTGTGTGCTAAGTAATGGGAGTTAGCTTCTTAAAGACTAGCATACACAATTGGCAAGCTGCTTGTATGATGTTATCAAAGTCAATAAAATGAAACAATTAAATACAGTCTTTTCAAAGATGTTTTCTTTAGTTGGAAGATATAATATTACAACTGTGTGTGGCATAAATACCCAAATGAATGTATGTTCCTAGCAATAATGCAAAAAATTACAAATGGTAGTAGGAAAAAGACCAGTTGAAATAATTGTGACCTAACAATTCAAGGACCTACTTGACGTGATTCAAACTTAGAACCTCTAAGCCTCTAGACTCCAATACCTATAGGATAGATTTTTGTGGTGCTTTGTGAAGTGATAGGTATCACCTGGGAATGATCGTTTAATTTACACGTTGCAAATTTGAAAGAATAATATTTTCCCTACATTGATTTGTGCCTTAAATTTGAATAGCTTGTAAAAAAGGTTAAACAAAAGTGCAACATTGCTATTATTGAC
Source organism: Sequoia sempervirens (assembly GCA_007258455.2). Taxonomy (NCBI): domain Eukaryota; kingdom Viridiplantae; phylum Streptophyta; class Pinopsida; order Cupressales; family Cupressaceae; genus Sequoia; species Sequoia sempervirens. The sequence goes on along the minus strand of VDFB02058242.1, from coordinate 373,144,387 downwards.
ACCTATGTAGCTCGTTATTAAAGTAGGGAAAGTGAAATAGGTAATATGATAAGAGGAAGTAGTAATTTAATTGGATCAATGGAGCTCATATTAGCAAGAACACATATAAGTGGGTGATAAAAAAAAAACAAAAAATATAAACAAGATGAAATAAGCAAGCATGCATGCAATGGCTGCTTGGTCCTCTCCATTGCTATCTCTTGTGCGCTAGAAAAAAAATATTAAACCATTTTGATAAATGAAATAAGCAGTGAATGTTTCAATGCGACTTCACATTGGACATGATTTTCTTTCTACCCGACTTGCAAATTTATTGTAGCAGAAAAATAGGTAAGCACAGTAACAATAAGTGACATAAGCATAGTGATAGGTGCAACAATAGGAGATTACAACACAATGGAAAAAAAAAATGCAATATGGTATGATGAAAGCCAAATTCTACAACTTTCAAAACCTAGAGCATAGCCAATGGAAGAAACTCTATGGTAAAAGATGTAGTTTCTTATGGTATTAAAAAAAGCAATGGTTATTGATATATATGCATCAAGCACTCAGACAAATGAACTTATTCAATCTTCCTAGATCTTTGAGTGCTCTCTCGCCACTTGGTAGTTGGTAAAAAAATAAGCATGCAACCAACTATAAACTTTAGCCAAATAAATGCAAACAAAATGATTATCTTCACTATCCAGATGATTTGAATATCAAATTTTGGGTCAGGTAGCATTTAGATTCATTTACTACTAACAACTATTTTTCATCTACCAAACAACATAATGAATAGACTCAAATATTTTTCATTTACTATAGCTACAACAGTGAATATTTTTCATTTAGTTCCCTCCTTCTAGCGCCAGATGTAAACATTGATTTCACAAACTTCAAACAATGAACCATATTAGTATTGTTAGTCCATTTAAAGCAAGTAAAACTAGCATTTCTATGAGATATTGTATCATACTAAATAATGCAAAAAAAAACACTAAAATACCAAAGAGACTAATTGAAAGCATGTGAAGTATGTTCAAACCTATCCCATAGTGGATTGCTGCTACTTTGATGTGGAAAGAAACCCTTTCACAACCCTTGATAAGCTTGTAGATGGATTGAGTGACCCTTGATGAAAATTGCCAATAACCTTGCTATGATAATGAAATTCTATGATAAAAATGGATGAAGATGCTATGAGTTGTGGATGAACTCCAATGCATAAAGTAATGGATAGTGCAAAATTCCTAAGATTGTTGATCCTTAATTAGTAAAAGAGTCCTCCATTTATATGAATGAAGGATGGAAGAAAGCAAAACATGGAGGATGTGGGACTAAAGATCAACAAATAGCAAGATGCCACTTGTCAACATGCTATTGAAGAGAGGTGGAGCACATTTTGATGAACGTGTAAATAAATGCTATTAGGTGGAAATTCAAATTTGAGGAAGTGACATGTTGAAGGGAGATGTTGAAGAGGAGTTATTGCCACTTGGCTCAAGACAAAGGACATGTAAGGGGCTTTTAATGCCTTTTTGGATGGATAGGTCCTTTCAGGAGGGAGATTTTGAATTTGAGGAATATTCCAACTTGATGCCCTTTTGAATGAAAATAGAAGATTTAATGAATCAAATAAATTGATTTATTGTGCAAGTTGCAAAATCTAGAGGATTTGGAAGATTAGGATTAGATTTAATTAGGATTTAATTAACTTAGATAGAGATTTAGCTGATTTGACATTTGACTTATATTTTTGGATTTATTTAAATCAAATGGGAGGAATAATGATATGCTAGTGATTTAATTAAATAAATTTTATTTATCCAATTAAATGAAGAACATTAGAAATTAATTAAATTAGATTGATTTATTTAATTAAAGAGGAACTTTAGAATTGATTGATGACTTAATTAAATAAAATTGATTTATTTAATTAAAGGGGAGAATACAGTTTAATCAAATAGAATGATATATTTAATTAAAAGAGGAACATTACATTTAATTAAATAAAGTGATTTATTTAATCAAGAGAAGATAATGATTTAATCAAATAAAGTAGATTTATTTGATTAACAAAGGAATTAAGATGATTTAATTAATTGATTAGTAAAGAAGTGATTTAGGTAGAATTGATGTCAATAAATCATGATCAAGTGCATGATATCAATCAGGATAATTTTCATTTCTACACTATGTTATATGGTTTCTTCAGTTACAATCAGTTATAGGTTGGTCTAGATGATCAACACAAGACCACCTTTACAATGCCATGGGGTAGTTTTGTGTATCACAGGATGCCTTTCAGTCTTATCGATGTTGGTGCCACATTTCATTCTGTGATGGACTTAGCATTTCATGATGTAATGGGTAAGTTAATTGTAGTTTATCTTGATGGCTTACAATATTTTCAAATAAACATCAAGAGTATTTTCATCATTTGAGGAAAATCTTGGAAAGGTACCGACAATACAAAATCCTTTTGAGTCCCAAGAAGTCAACTTTTGGGGTTACAGAGGGTAAACCTCTTGGTCACATTATATCCAATGAGGATATAAAAATTGATCCTAAAAGGGTCAATAATATCCAAGATCATACTTTTCCATTAAGTAAGATTGCAATTCATTCCTTCTTCAAAAAGGTGAACTTTCTGCAGAGATTTGTACCTGATTTCACAGAAAAGACTTGTCATATTGTTAATATGATGAAAGGAACATCCAAATTTCATTGGACTGCAAAAGGGAAAGTTTAATTTGATGATATTAAAGAGGATATTTCTCATGTACGAGTGTTAATCTGTCTAGATTACATAAAGAAATTTATTATGTACAAATATTCTTTTGATCATATACTCTCAACGATCTTGGTGCAGGAGAATAGAGAGGGATTTGAATCCCCAATTGTATTAATGAGTTATCCTTTGAAGACTCATGAAATAAAATATTCCTAGATGAAGAAAATTATTTCGCTATGGTTAAGGAAGTGAAGCATTTTAGGTTTTACATCCTTAACAGTCATTGCAAAGAATTGGTTCCAAATTCAACTATCAAGTCCATCTTGATGCAACAAGAATTTGGTACAAAAAGGGGAAATTCAATTTCCAAGATAAGGAGTATGATATGGACATCAAGCCTACCAAACTAGTACATGGATGAGGTTTATTTCAATTTATTATCAAGATAATAATCATGTGGAAGAACTTTTAGATTCCAAGGAGGTGAGTGCTAATGATATTGCAATGGTTTTGTTTGTCAGTACTACTAATGAATGGTACTCAAATATTTCTCATTTCCTTACATATAGATAATGACCAGATTACTTGTCACATAAGGAGAAAAGAAAAATCAAGATAAAATTAAAAAAAATATGTCTTATAGGATAATGGATTATACAAGCATAGCTTGGATGGTACTTTCTTGTGTTGTGTTGATAAGGTACAACAAAGTAAGTTGTTGAAATCTTTTCACAACTTAGCATGTGGTGCACTTTTCTGCACCAGTTATGACTCACAATATTTTGAAGGATAAGTATTATTTTCCTATTCTTTTACAAGGCACATACTCTTAGGTATGTAAATGCAAACTATGTCAACAGTTCATCAGGCAAGCCAAAGTTGGCAGCTCTACCCCTAAAACTAGTCATCATTGAAGATCCTTTTTAGCAATGGGACATTGATTTGATTGGTGTAGTGAATCCACCCTCAAGTGTGAGACACATCTATGTCCTCATTGCTACCAACTACTTCATAAAATGGGTGGAGGAAATACTGGTAAAGCATGCTACTTCAGAGGTAGTGTGTAATTTCTTAAAAGAGAATATCATATCTAGATTCAGTGTACCGAACAAGATTGTTGCAAACAATGCTTCTTCCTTCTCATCAAGTGAGATCACATAATTATTTTTTTAGCATGAAATTACACTATCACATTCATTTGACTATTATCTATAAGGTAATGGTCAAGCTAAGTCGAGCAACAAGAATCTAGTGACCATCATTTGTAAGCTTGTCAATGAGAATCAAGGATTATGGTAAAAAGTGTTGTATGATGCTTTGTGGGATGACAAGATTACCCCAAAGAAGGTGATAGGTATGTCCCCATTTCAACTCCTTTATGGGTTGAATGCAAAAATTCCCATCACATTGGAATTACCTACTCTCAAGTTGGCCAAGGCCATTGAAGATGAGACTTTCAATAGCTCAATTGATAAGTGCATAATGTATCTCTTTGATTTGGAGGAGAAACGAGTTCAAGTGGTGACCTGTATCATAGAACATCAAGAAAAAATGAAGAATATTTTTGACAAGAAGGCAAAGTCTCAAGATTTCCAAGTTGGAGATCTAGTTCTCTTGTGGGACAAGAGAAGAGAACCAAAAGGTATGCACATGAAGTTTGACTCATTATGGATGAGTCCATTCAAGATACATCAAATTCACAATGAAAACAAATTTCTTCTTGCATACAAGGATGGAACACCATTCAACTTCCACATAGTAGGCAACATCTGAAACACTTTACTCAATAATGTGACAAATGATCATGTAAATAATTGTATAGTTTCTTCACCTTTTTATTTTTGAGTCTTTTTGAGTCTTGTTTTAATCACCTGACTCTATTCCCAATGGATGGATGAAGGAACTTAGAGTCTAGATTTCTTCTCATTTTGATAATTTCAAGGAATTACCAAAGGAATCTCCCTAGCTAGAGCCAACTATTATCCTTGAATCCAGCTACGCTTGATTCACGAGATAACCCCCTACAAAACTTGTCTGTTTCATAGTCTCGTGCACTCTAAGAATGCAAAACAAGGCATAATTTTACTTTCCTTTACACATGGACTTGAGCCTTGAATCATCCCCTTGAGCAATTGCCTCTTCCCATTTCTCAAAAAGCTTCAAAATGAGTATTTTTTTATTTTTTAGTTTTCCCAAGTTGTAAAATTTTCTATACATGTAGGAGTGTTGTTTTTCAGTGCTCCTACACGGGATGATAGAAAACAATTTATGTGCATGGGCATTATTTTTCAACACCACTACACATTGGACTTTTTAAAAGTTTAACAACACTATTTTTCAGCACAGGTGCATGGTTAATTTTTATGCCCCCTCACTTGTCCTTAACTCGTGTCTAATAAATGCAGCTTTGTTAACTATTTTTAATGACTTTTAATGTAATTTAAGAATCATTTGTCATCTTTTAACCCCATTTCTTCCCTATTTTCCCTTCATGATTTTGGTGAAGACCTTTTGATCATGTATTTGTATGGAATTGCAAAATTTATTTGGCATTTTCATAAGCTAGGGCGTCTTTTCTTCACACCCTTCAGGTATGTTTTCTTCTTTCTTCTCTTTCTTTGTTTTCAATGGTTAGGGTTCTTATTGATTTTATTTATGCAATTATTTCCTTTTAATCATGTTAGCTTAGGTCAATTGTAACTCATTTTTATCTATCCATTATTTGAGTCATTGTTTGTGATTCTCATGTTTTTACCCGTGCCCTAGTTAGCTCATTTATTAGGTTTTCATGTTGCTTTCAGTTGTCTAGAATGCTAATTTCATGAGAAAATACTATTGGCCAATATTCCTTACTATTTTTTCATATTCTCATGCATTGGCATAGATTTTCCTTGTTTTTTAACTACCCACATTTTCTTTGTTTTGTTGTTTTTACCCAAAAATATGGACAAGGGTTTTATATTTTGCATTATCGATGATTTTCATTGACTACATGGCAAACTTTTCTTTATATGTGATGGCTGAGATTTTCTTTATATGTGATGGCTGAGATTTTCTATACTCCTACGCTTACATATGCATATTATTCTAATATCAGAAAAATCCCTTATTTCCTTGCAGGTGCTTTGCAAAAGTTCCTTTCATGCATTTTTCAAAGGTGCTCCTTGTCAAGTAATCAATGTTTCCTTGTATGTCTAATGACAACTAAGGAATATTTGTCATCAAACAAGAAGGCCACCATGAAGTACAAGTATGAAGGTGTTTATTCACCAATAGTGGTTATTGTGAACCATGGTGCCAAACCTGCACAAAAACAAGAAACAATCAATATGTTAAATCAAATGCAAGGCTAGTAACATGATTCCTCGAGAAATTCATTTAAATTACAAAAGAGAGAGGAAATGAAATGAACAACACAACAAAACTTAAAAAATATCAAATCCTATTCTAAAGCAAAGCAAACTCTTAATCTCTTGAGGAAATTGGTGCCACTTTCATGTGAAAATTGGCCCTTTCCCAAATCCAATGATGCAATGGTGATTTGGTGATGAAAGTTGATCCACTTTGATGAAGAGTGATAAATGCTCCAAGATAAAAACCTACATAACCTAGCTATAACTCAAAAGTGTGGATGAAGATTGCTAAATATTTGAGTATAGCAAGTTTACTCAAGTTGTGGATGATAGAATAAGGAATGAAGCCTCCTATTTATAGAATTTTGAGATGGAAGAATTCCCAAAATAGAGAAATGTGGGACTAAGAATCATCCAATGGCAAGGTGACACTTGTCAACATGTGAATGGTTGAGGAATGAGAACATTTTGAAGAATGTGCAAAGAGGGGGGAGATTCAAATTCAAAATATGGCTTGTTGGAGGGAAAAGAAAGAGTCTTAAATGCCAAGTGAGAGACGTGTAAGAGACAATGTAAGAGAAGTTAATGCCATGTAAGAGGACAAGAAATGTGGGAGGGAAAATTCAAATTTGAAGGATATTCCATCTTGATGCCCTTTTTGAATGAAATTAGATGAAATAATAAATCAAATAAATTGATTTATTGTGCAAGTGGAAAATGCTAGAGGATGTGACATGCATTTAGATTAGATTAATTATGATTTGATTAATTTAAGAGGAGATTAAATGATTTGACTAATTGATTTAGATATATAGGTTAATTTAAATCAAATATGAGAAGAAAGTGATTTTAGACATAGTTAAATAAATATTTTGATTTATTTAACAAAAGAGGATGATTGGTTAGCTTAAATTAAAAAAGGTTTAATTTGTTTAATTAATAGTTAGACTTTAGAGATTTAATCAAATAAAGTGAATTATTTAGTTAAATATGGATATAGGGTTAATTAGATCAGATAGATTGATTTAATTAACATGGGAGAAAGACTTAATTAGATAAAATGATTTATTGAATCAAGAGAGAAAAACTTGATGAATTTAATCAAATAAGGCTATTCGGTTAAATGTTTAGAATGAAGGGTGATTTAGGAGGAATTGGTGTTAATAATTGGGATCAAGTATGTTGGTACATTTTCCATGTCTATAGTTATGTCCAAGATTGATGAAATCAACGACACACAAATTGGACACCTAAATATGGATGATTTTGTCAAAAGAATAGAGAAGAAACCTCTAGAAGAAGAGTTGGAGGAAATATTTCATATTAATCTCCATTGAGTTGCTTCATTCCCAGTGGCAACCCACTACCCATAGTTTATCTTGCAAGTAGCCTCACACTACATCAAGGAGGATGGAAGTGTCAACGACTCCTCTTGTAAAGTAATGATGAGGCTTAGTTCTTATTTCTTTGTCATGGTTTTCCAAGTCCCAACTATGGAAAAATACATAGATATTACCATTCAACATGCTCAAGAAGCCTACAACAAAATATAGAATGAGGACAAGCAGTTGATCAATACAAATGATTGAAGATGTAGAAGTTGAGAAAGCACACCTCACAAACCCCGAAGATCGCTTGCATGCAAATAACCTATCACGGAAAGAAGACATTCCAGACAAAAAAGCAAGGGTGCTCTAAAGCTGAAAATGTATTAATCAGAGAGTGCGATAAAATACAATGATCAATCCTTCTAAAAGGAGATTGTGCAACCCTAAAGAAACCCTAATAGGTAGACATTTAATAATTAATATAATTATTAAATGTCACAATATGCAAACTAAAGTGAAATATTAAGAGAGGAATAAAGGTAACTTAATTAACATAATTAAGTTAAAACCTTTACTCTAACACCCCCCCTTAAGATGAGCAAGAGTGCAGCTACAACCATGTTCAAGAAAGCAAAGGTAACTACAATACATGAAAGCAAACAAGGGTCCTAACAACTTGTCATGTCTCAATCCTAATGTAGGTTGTTATTGGTTTTGTGTGGATTTGTTACATGTTTTGATGCGCCTGGTAGAATAATGATTAATATGATGGTGTTTTGGTGTGGAGATAAATGAAAGTGTTTATTTAAATTATGAAAAGTTGAATAGTATGGAATGCGTTTTATTTTGAAAATGAAGCAAAATAGAGTAGGAACATTTTAATTAATGTAATGTATTGATTTATTTATATCTTAATGTGACACTAATTCAATTATTGTTGGCTGCTTGAGTGCACTTGAGTTGCAGGAGGTCGAAGACCAAGGGTGTGATTAAGGAGAGGTGGTTAGCTTCTTGAAAGGACAAAGCAGAAAGACCTCTCGATCACACACACGAGCACTTAGATTATATAGATTGCATTTAGGAATGTCTAATTTTCATGTGTGTTGTTTTGAATTATTTACAATTAAATAACAATTAGGAAATTAAATAAATGATGAAAAGAAAGTATGATAAAATAAAGGATTAAGTTTTAATTAAAGTTAATTATAAATTTTGATTTAAATGTTTATGCATTCTACTCTTCTTTTATTTTGTGTTAATCTTTGAGTTAATAAGTTAACCATTAGTTATAAGACATTTATTTTTATTATTGGGAAAATATTTTCAAAAGGGGATTTACATGCAATTAAATTTAATGTTATTCTTATTTTTAAAATCCATTTCAAGATTAGGGTAGGAAATGGAAAGGAAAAAGCAATTTTAAAAAGGGAAAAGAGTTCCCGAGAAGGTAGTGGTTCTTGAAAAAATTTCTTGAAAACAAACTCTGCAATTTTGCTCTAATGACTGCCAAGAAAATATTGAATCCTTTAGCTTAGTGAGTTTGAGAATTATTCTTTGGGAAATAGGAGGAAAATTAAGAGTTGGTAAAGCATCTGGAAAGGAGGAAAGAAGAAGAAGACTCCCAAAAAAGCCAAATTGAAAAGAAGCAAAGAGAAGAAAATTTCCTAAAGAGCATCTCCAGCTAGAAGCATAATTTCTAGGTTTTCCATTCTTTGCCCACAAATCTTGATTGAAATATGTAGACACATATGAAGAATTTGAATGCCAGTTTGAATTGTATGCAAGATTGTGAAAATTTGAGGAAATGTTCTATTCTTTTGTGTGCATTGAAAGAGTTTTCGTAATTTTACCCCTTTTAGATTTGGGGCTTTTCTCTTTTGCAAGTGTGGTTTAAAATTCTCTCAGATTGCCCATTTATTACATAGAAATTCTAAACAAATATAAATATATATATATATACACACACCTCTATTCTCTGTGTGCATATCATATATATATATATACACTATATATATATATATAATACATATACACAGCTATTAAGATTCTAAAATCGACTAACAACTGATTGCATATGCTAGTCTGTGAAGTTATTATCTATTTTTTTTTATTGAGCAAAGTATTGTGGGTATAAAACCAAGCCCCAACCATTGAGGGAGGGGCGGCATTGTGAGAGGGACAAAAGGCCTGTGGAGGAGGTGCTATCCCCTCCCAGGCAACACCTTCCCCTATGGGGGGAGGTGTCAGCCTCTGTATACCTTTCATTACTATGAAATATGAAACTTTAATTGCCTTTCAAACTATGAATTATAAAACTTTGATTTCTTTTCAAAACATGCAAATTTTTATCTTTGACATATGCGTTGGAATCACAATCAACTATTATTTTTGTATAGATTATATATAATATATATATATAAATATACATATATATATAAATATACATATATATATATAAATATACATAGCTATATATATACATACACATATACTTATACACAAACATACAGACTCAAACATTTGTAAACTCTATTTTATTTTCTACAGAAAATGTACTCTTTGTCAGTGGAAATACATAGAAAATATATTTGGATAAATACATATTTAAATGTATATACACACACACACATAGATATATAATATATATTTATATATATGTGGCATAAAAATAATTGTTTCTCTACATAAAACATTCCCTTTTTTCATTGGTATTACACAGAAAAACTCAGTATTGTGTATAGGAAGATATAAATATTTATATAAATATGTATTCAGTTATTAGTTTATGTTGCAATTATAAATATATGTACATATGATATATACATATATATACCTGTTATCAATAGTTTTTACCATGCTAAATGCAATATTCAACAAAATAATGAAATATGGAAACCTCTTTCAGATGTGGGTGATCTACACGAAAGAGGAATCTCCAGAGTGAGCTGGTTCTCCAAATGATGAATTCTATTCTAAAACAACTTATGTGGAAAGGGATGAAGGATGATTGAACATAAAAACCTACTTCTAAAAGATGATTTACCAAACTTATAAGAATTCAAACCTGACCACTCGTAACAACTTCTCTATTGCGGTACTCCTCACAATCTCATTGGCACATATCCCATCAGTGATTTGCATGAAGATCTGGAAAACAAATACAACATGCAACCTGAAACATGTAATTCTAAAACACAACCTATAACAATAAGACATAAAAGGATTCCAATTTGAAAACACAAGTATATCAGATTTCCATTACAAAATTTGAGATAGAAAATAAGAAGGAAAAATCTACTTCTCTATTAAAATTGGAAGAGTGTCAATCTGTCAAAACTGAGTACAATGTTCACAAGCTCCAAAAATGCATGAGAGCAGGAACTAGATTGTGAACTGTTGAGAATGGAGAGTTGAAAGACTAAGTCTATCAAAAGAACTCTCAAAGAAACCCTAATCTGAGCTCAGAAAAAGCTCAAGCAAAAAGGCTCCAAACAAACTCAAAAACTGCTTTAAAAGCAGAAAAAAGCATAATGCTTTTTTGATTACACTGTCAAGCCTCTAAAATAGGCTAATCTTGCTTTTAAAAGCACAAAAACACCTTATCTCTCCAAGACAAGTCTAAAATCCGACCAAGAGGAAAAATCAATCAAAGATCTGCTAAAAATAGCAAGAAAACATAAAGTAATTTAGAATATCGCTTTATGCTTCTGCTCTACAAGATGCATATTTTTACAATTTGCCTATTTTTGCAATCTAAAGATTGGAAATCTTTTTCAAAAAGAAAAACTCCTTATTTCTCCATTACAACATTATGATTTTCTCAAAAATCATAAAAATACACTACATAATGTCATATTCCTATCAACTCCATAATTGATTTCTCAAAAATCAATCAAAAAATTAAAACCCTAAAAATATGGCACTAAGCATAAGGCATTCATAAATCATATTCAAGCTCCATATTTCACTAAGGAAAGAAAAGTCTAAAAGACTTAACCTTCGACCTAACAAAGAGATTCGGCCCCCCTCATAAAATTTAAACTTAGATTTAAATAACGTCATGAAGAAAACATTATGAATTTCGGCCTACATTGGAAATTCAACATGTGGATTTTGATCAAATATTCTAGAACTTCATAAGGCTCAAATTAGGGCTTTAATCAAAACAGGGTCAAACCCTAATTATCATTCACTTCACACTCGTGACTTTGGAAAGAAGGAGACTCTGTTTGCAAGAACAACACCGCCATGATGGTGTCAGACTCGAGCTCGTGTGCCTAAGTAATCTTTCCCTACTCTCCAGTTGACTAAGAACTCCAGTGGGTAAGTCTGTCTTTGAAGTATAATATCCTTTCTACTTCATTATTTCGAATATCAAAAACCCTCAGGGTGCGGCCTGCATGAGCATACTCTCTGATTCTACTCTTTCCTTTACTCCCCATTCCATCATGAGGTCAAGCTTGATTGGAGACTATGGAAGCTTCGACTTGTACTCTTGTTCTCCTTCACTATGCAGAGGTAAGCTTTATTTAATAATTTTTCAGAACCTCCATTTTGGCCTTGAGGCCATGGTGAACACACTCTAATGTCTCTTCATATTGCATTTCTCATGACTTCATTTACTGCTTTGTAAACCCAACCTTCATTGTGTGCTCGAATCTCAACTTATGGATGCTTAGTGAAAATTCTGGCCACGGAGAGAGTACCCAGTTCTTGCCTTGAACTGGTAATCCTTTTGCTTTGTAAAAACCCTATGAAGCTCTCCTTGAACTTCTGGCCATGTTCAAGCTATGGCAAAAGAGCACTATAGGAAGCATTCTTTGTGGACTTTGGGCTCGACCCAAAACATAAAACTACCATTGTATTAATTATAAAACATTTTTGTTTTTGGGTATCATAGGAACTTCAATAAATCTAAATTTTTCTTTCTCTGTATTTCTACCCAACACAAAAATCTGCATACTTGTAGTCATACTGCTTTTGAATGTAAAAACCAAAATGGGTATTGTAGATTATTACATTTTCTATCCTTCTGAAGCTCGACCATCAGTTTAAGAGCTCAACCCTTGGTTTCTAAAAACTTCATGAATCTCTGGTTTCTGTCTTATGAGTGTCGCTATAACTTACCATCATTGTGGAGACCTCTCATAGAGAGCTTGAGTCATACTGGAATTCGTTATTACTTCCTAGTCGCCAAGACAATGTGTAGTTGGGGTGACATCTCATAGAGAGCTTGTGTCTTGCCGAAATTCTTTATTACTTCCTAGTCGCCAAGACAATGTGTAGTCAGGGTGACATCTTGTAGAGATCTTGTGTCTTGCTGAAATTCTTTATGATTGTTTCTTCTGCACTTTTGAAGCTAACCCTGAATTGGGTACTCGAAACCCTTAAGAGAAACTCCATTTTTCTATTTTTGATGCTAAACTGAAAGAGTTCTTTGGAACTATTATAGAAAAATGCATTTCCTCTCTTCTGAAGCTTGATTAACTGCCATAAAGATTATCATTTTACTACATTTTTGAAAGAAAACACTCATGTGGGTATTTGAGATTCAAAACTATAAATCCATTTACAAATATGAACTCGACCCAGAACAGGAACCCTATCATGAACTTCTGAAACAAAATAATATCATGGGTTTTGGAGACTTTCAAAACAAAAGCATATATTCTTACTTCCTGACAGAGCTCAACCTCCCATGCTTGAAATAGTGGTAAAACTGTATACTTGCTTGCATTTATCCTAGGACTTTGATTCAAATAACCAGTGACATCTTGCATTTTTGTAACTTTATTTGATAGTTATAATACCTATACTTAATTCATAATTGCTTTCTTCTTTTGATAAAGCATTTGACCTCTTGTCATAGCACTATCATTGACATGGATCTTGAGAATGATTTGTATTTGTTTATTGTGAGGAAAAGGATCTCCATGCTTGGATTCTGCCTGTATTTTAATGTCTTTCTGACACTTCTAAACCTTATCATAGCGACCACTATCCTCTGTTTTGAACTTTGTAGAGATTATTGAAACACTGTAACATCATGGCCACATGTTGTTCACTAGCTGATATGCATATCTTAACAAATCAGAACTCATTTTGGAATGAAAAAAACTCTTCCCCTATTACCCTGGAATGCTCTCCTTGTTATTACTTATTCATGATGCAGTACTTACTTAATCTGTCAGCTGGAACCAGAAATTCATCCAATACTCAACTGCACTGTCTATGTTTGTATTCTTGACCAACCTGGTACTCTTCATGCATTTTTATATTTCACTGTACAAAACTACTCTCAGAAACTGCTCTCTTTGATGATGAAAATTAGAACAAAACATTAAGGTAGATGTATGCCTGTTCACTATCCAAAAGAGAATTGATGATTTGAACTTGCATGACATATGATTACAATCAGCATGGAAATGTAGTTATTCATCAATTTCTGATATAAATGTATTCGGTTAAATTCCTTAAGTGAACTAAACTCACTGTTCACCTGTGGCCTTCAGAAAGAAACACTGATCATTATGAATGAACAGTTGGTTTCGTTACTTGATGGATTCTCTATTTTA